>VYXB01009192.1:222743-241937 GCA_013397135.1 Pachyramphus minor | reverse complement strand
AAAAAGAAGCATAAAGGGATAGACAAGAAACAGACAACTCTAATTCTCCATGATATGTTATTACTGTGATGCATCAGGACTCGGGACTCTCTTATGTAACTGCATTTCCAAGCAACAGCAGCATATCACTAGGAAAGAGGACAGCTTTTTTAATGGGGATAATACATTCAGACAGCTGCATGCAAAATTGCACATTTCCATGTGCAAGCTCACGGAGTCTGGCTTAATGCAGATGTAAGGTGTTCTGTCTGTCTTGATGAGCTACAGTGAAGAGAGTTAAGGATTAGCCTGATAAGCTAGACAGGAGGAAAAATCTCTTCTTTAATGGAATCAGAAAAAAAAAAAAAAAAGGAACTTTTCTGATCAAAATATAAGAATATTTACAGATCTTAATCATTAAATGAACAGAGGAGATTTATTTGACTTTTTGGGGGTAAGTAAGACTACTGAGGTTATTATGAAGCAGACATCATCACAACAGCACAGGAATGCTTTGGAAGGTATCACTTGCCATAACTGGTGTGCACTAATCCAAATGCTTGCTGCATCTTTTTCTAGGTTATGTGAAGTACAGACAGGAATGACTAAACACTGGGTAATAGCAGCATGCTCTGTTTACCTATATGTCTGTGTATCTAAATATTATAACTTTTGGATTAAAACATTTACTTGTTATTTCTTCAATTAATCTTTAGTATGCAAGAGAAAAGTCATAATTCCAAACAACTATTTTTCCCTAACAATACTTGCCAGACAGAACTTTACCTTGAATCTTTGTTTATACTAAAGAAATAGATAGAAATAAATTTAATAAATTAAAAAAAAAGCTAAACTTCACTTCACAAAAATGTTTTTATTATTATTTTAAAACAATATTTAATTAAAACCCACAGTTTTATAAAATGTTCCCACTTTTACAAAATTACTTTCTCCCATAGAAAACATAAGGTTTCACAAAAGTGTTGTTATTCCATGGAGAATTGAAAGCTTCTAAAATGTTATTCTGTTACTCAAAACTGAAGGGGTTGTACTATCAGTTTCTTTTCATAAAAACTGACCAAAAAAAACCCCAAACAATTGTTTCTTTCAGTGGCTATTTTCTATTAGAAAAACAATCTCGAAAAATAATAAATTTGTAGTTGCTTTTGCCTTTGCAGACTGATTTTTTTTCTTCTTTATTCATTTATTTCCCACCATTCTCTAAAGAGTTCTTTCCTGTAACCTAATATCCTGGGTTTGGCCGGGACAGGGTTAATTTTTCTTAATAGCCATGAGGGGCAGAGCCTGGAGCCAGTGGAGTGTCTTGGTTGTTATTCTGTACCGCCTCAGATGACCGGGAGTGGGGGAGAGGGGGATAGATTTTGCCAGGGGGCAGAAATAAGGAATTATGGCTTCAGAGATGAAGGTGGGCTGTGGTTTCCAGTCCAGGGCAAATGTGGCTTATGGAGTGGTTGGGGTGGCGAGCTCATCATTTCATTGTGTCACAGCACGTGGTGTTGGTCCTGAGCTTTTTTGTGATGTAGATCACTCTCTATTTGTATACTTTTCTTATTAATATTGCTGCTGTTTACTGTTTGGTTTTCTTATCTCATTGCTGTTTCCAGTAAATTGTTCGTCTCTCAACCACAAATCTCTGCCTTTTGTCTCTCTCACTGATAGGGGGAGGGGAGCAGCTCGTGTGTTCTTTTTAGTGGATGTACCAAGTTGAGGAACTATTCCTAAACTGTGACACCGAAGTTAAACAATTCCTTTGGTGAGGTAGATCAAACAGGACCTGAAATAGCTGCCCTCTTCATAAAAAATGTAGCAGTTTAACTGTAGCTAAAGGGCAAAGACAGGGTTATTGAAAAACAGAGATGTCAGATTCTCCACTTCTGAAAACCAGATCTACTGGATTTGATAACTTACCCACTGCTTTTTGCTGTTGTAATGCCACCCACTATGCCCCTCCTCTATGTCAGTGTGACACGAGAAGATGCAAGGAAAGCTGTATCAATAAGCATGTATGGTTCTTTCACATATAATGTCAATGTTTTTAACTATTAGGAACACTTTTATGACAGTGTATCTGACTGCTTATGAGGTTACATAAGATACAGGAGAAAGACCGCACAAGTAGATGCAATTCACACTGAGAAATTTTCAGCAGTCCCCAGTGAGCACCCAAGAACAACCTTGGGTCTCCGAGGAATAGTTTTTCTGTAAGGAGCTCGGAGGACATCCAGGGATATGTGAAATCATTTCCACTACAAGCAGTCGACATCAAACTGACTACAAACTCCCCAGGGAGCGTTGTGTTGTGGGCATTGTTTACATTCACAAGCACACAGAACCTATTTCAGCTGTGAATGGGTTTCTGACTCATCCATTCAGCACAGAGTGTGTATATCACAAGTGTGAAAGACTAAAATGCTCCCACACTTAGCAAGAAACAGCTCTTTGTGAGTTTCTCACGTGCATATGCATTACTCATGCTTACCCATTCTATCACATATTTTACACGATAGCAGTAACCTGACACCCCCATGGTGCTGAACGTCAGTTGTTCCTGTTCCCAAATGTGGGTGTTCATCCATTTTTCACTGCTACTTGCACGTGCCACCAGATCAAGAAAGGTATCAAGTACTAGAAATAATGAACTCTAGCAGTCAGATGTAGCCACATATGCTGCTTGCAAATTGCAAAGCTGCAGGCAGACAGGAAGGTGACAGATAATATTTCGTTCTTTTGCTTTATTCAGTGGAACTCAAGCCTGAACTTCGGCATTTCAGACACACCTGAAAATGTTAAATGTGGTTCTCGATTGAAAAAACCAAGCAAACAGAAATCTGTTTAAGTTGAATTGCTATATTTAAAAAAGCTCTTTTATTCATATATACAGTCCTCATTGATAAAACAAGATATCCAGTGATCATAAGCTGTTGGGGGAGTAGGCCCCTTCAGCTGAACACAGCACTTTTTTCCTCCCTTGTCCCTAGCTTGTCTCTCTGTCTAATGGAGACCATGGGGGGTGGAGTGGGGGGAAGAGAGAATTAAAGAAAAAAAAATTCAAATGAAAATTTAAATTACCATAACTAAATTAAGAAAGCTGGACTCGTTATTTAAGAAGAGAAACCAATTTACCCAGATTTTTTTTCCTTGAAGTTTATTAATTTGCCTAATAGAAAATGAACTGGAATTGAACATTAGTCTGCATAATCAGTGCCATCCTGATCTTGCATTAGCAAGACATTACTGTGTCTTACATCAACATATAAGCCAGCCCAGCACTTTCCTAAATCAGTAAACAACTAAAATTTTACAGGTTAGGTCAGCGACTAATATTTTGGTCATGGGACTTTACCTGTAGCTATATGATGCAATAGGTGTGGATCATGCACTTGGGCTGGCATGCTGATGTCAGCTGCAGAGCACCCTCTTAGCATGCCCAAATTCATGTGCAGGGCAGACAGTGTGAGCACAGTCTATAGCCATTCACACGGTTACTCTTCAGTGCTGTGTCTGCTCCAGGAACCAGGGAATAACAGCTGAGGAACAGCAAGGTTTGCTTTCTTAAACTACCTCGGAATGTGGGCAGTTGTTGAAGTCTGGCTTACTCAAATCAAGGCAGTCAAAAGAGTGATTATAAACCACACTAATCTGCAGTATGACTTCACTGGGACACAGTCGAAAAGCAGTCACACAATCAGTCATAGGTAGGATACAGCAACTCAACATCTGTCAGCTGCTGCACTTGGATTTACACCTAAGATCAGAGCAGGAGAACCGCTCTTTAAGCTAAGCTCTTGTTTGTCTGCACATATCACACACTGGTTTGGGGCCAATCTAATGCATTGCAAAACAGATTTCTTTCAGAGGAACCTATACCAGACCAAAAGCTGTGTTCCAAGCATACACAAAAACACCCTAACCGCTAAGGATCTGAGACAAGCATGAGCTCTCCAGACAGTTTTGAGATATAATAATGGATATTATTGTGTCTCAAATAATGCATAATGGGGATATTTGGTCCATCTAACCAAATTAGATTAAGTCTGATGTAATCCCTGAACTCTGCTTAGCCTAATGCAGGGAGGACAGCAGCAGCCACTTCAACCTATTGAGCAGCTGGTAATGTGCTGTCACTTGCTAATGCAGATGAATATAAACCAACCAAAACAATATAGATGGGATCAAAGCCCATTTATATTATATGTAAATCTAAAGGTGGACCTCAGCAGATACAACCGAGCCCAGGAATGATAACTTAATTAGACAGCCATGCAGATGTGCTAGAATGCACAACTAAGCGTACTTTGGTCAACTGACCTACTGGAGCTCCATGTGCTGGAACAGTCTCCCCACAAAAAGCTTAGTATAAATCTGGCTTCTGGAACCATGAAACAGCTATGTGTCATTCATTTCTACAGTTAAATGGTAGGAATATGAGGATAATGACCAATCTTCTAGCCCAAATGTTCCTACTAATTACAAACTGCCTGTGTCTTGAGTGATCTGTTTTCTACCTTGCCTAATACACAGCATTTAACTGTGCCACAGTGTGAATAAGGAACAGTAAATCACAGAAAAATACTTGTGGATTGAAAAGGGCATCTGTGGATAAATGAGGATGAAATGAAAAGTGGCTCTAGAAAATCTCATACTTCCTGAGAACGCTTCTGTTCATGAAATAAACATTACTATACTATTTATTTCTTACAGAGAAGAACAGGATCTCTCCACGGTGTTATGCATTTAGCACAAAACTGGCTACAAAAATACAGCAGTCAGGACAGACAATACAGAAATCTACTTCTTATTCCCAGCTCTTTCAGCTGTGTGTATTTATCTTTGTGTTATTTAGTGGCCAGCATTTTAAACACATTTCAAGTTAAGGTGGACACAAAGCTTTTGGGGAAAATTTCAGACCAAAAATGAAACTCTGACAAGCAAACTCTGAAAAAGAATTTACATTAAGCCAAGAATTCACATTAACAGTAGGTCATCATGTGCTATCTCCATAATTAGCTGCACATGTCTCAAGAGCCATTCCTTAAATGAAATAATAATTACTAGTGTGTCGTAGTATGTGAGAGACTACTGGCCTAATCTTTACCTGGTGTTCAGTGCCAGTGTTCAAAATCAATGGATTGACTTACAGTGGTATGAATTCAGTGGTTCACAGTTAGGGTCACTATTTCTTCCACAGCAGACAGCAGCATCATCAAGGAGAAATATTATTTCCAACAATTACTCTAATAAAATAATCATCTGACAAGAAATAAAGGCAAGTAAAAATGTAGTAGCAAATCTGAAAGATAATACTTGTTGTAGCTATTTTGGCCAATTCTTTAAAAAATAGCCCCTTTGTATTAGATTTCCACTATGGTTGTACTGCATATCCAACAGAACATTGGTGCTATTTGACCAGAACTGTAATTTCACAGTGTATTGTGATGGTTCACCCATAGGGAACAATTCAAAAAGTTGAATTAATAGTCCAAAGTTCTTGATTCTCTTAGATTTAGTACCTAAATCAAAGGAAACATATCTGCAAAGTACTGATATGAAAAGCACAGTCTGTATTGTCTCTTCACAAATAAGCAGTAGAAAATTACATTTTCAAATGTATTTTGCTATAGTTAGTGCTATTTTTCTCCCTCTAATGTGCTATTCCATGTAACAACTGCATTACTATTGCCAGAGTTTGAGGTTGCAGTACAGGCTATGAATTTAATTAGGTAAGGAAAATACAATATTACTGCAGTGGTCAACAGTGTTATTTCAGAAAAACCTTTTGAAAAATTACCTGTGTTTGCCCTGGTGTCTAAACACTTTTTTCCCCAGGGTGATGGTGATTCCACTGAAGCTTCTCTTAGAGAAATTTATTCTGTAACATTTATGTTGGTGTTTTTGTATGTATTCTAATAAATGAGCAAACCCACACAATTGTTCATTTTTACATGTAAAAAGTTTCAAATAACAATGCTGTCTCATTAATTACTAGATATCATTGTAGCAGAGTTCTTATTAGAGCTTAGTTAATGATGAAGTGCTAACTAATGAATCAATACTTTGCAGCTTTTGGACAGTACACGAGTTTAGTGATTTTGTTGACACTGCCTCAGTCATTAAATATGTATTTGCAATAGTAAGGCTAACAGTCACTGAAAATAAGCCCTAGCAGCAATAAGGGCCACCTAATCTAAAACATCAGAAACAGCAGTTATTATCCACCATCTCAAATGAACACTTAATAACCTGGAACTAAATCTCTTCAGGCTCCATTTATGATATGTACACACTTCTGCCACCGTGATGAAAAATACTCCATTTTCCCAGAGCTGATGACCCCTCTATTATATGCACTAGAGGGCTGACAATTGTGTGGAATGAGTCTATCAACAAACTAACAGAATGTACATATGTTTGAAAAGTTTTATGACTAAATTACAGGCTGGTTTCAGTATTTCCATCCTATAATAAGACCATTTGGAGCCATACCAAAATTCTGTAGTGTGTGCTTGGTCAAGACAACTCCTGCAAATGTTTGGTTTATTTCAGTTTGTTTACCTTTGGCCACTACAGATAATTAGGAACAATACATGGAAGTAATTAATATGTAACACTTCATTATGTTCAGACAAAATGCTATTGTCTCATGGGATGTTTTATTGCTTTAATTAGTGGATACACTTCAAAATATCCCCTTTATCTCAAAACCAAAATGAAGGTGGGTTTCTGGGGTCTTGTTGTTTGGTTGGTTGTTTTTTTCATCTCAGGGCACCTCTGAAAACCATCTCAAAGTAGATACAGATGTGTTTTACAGCTTTACTGCAGTGATTTTGACAGCACTCAGTTAATGTATCACCACAAAGATTAAGGATGCAGAAAGTAAATATATCTTCAACTACTTTAGCTGCTGTATTTATAGTTTAAATTGAACACTGCTTTTACATGCCCACCAGGGAAAACAGCCAGTCCTGACAATAAGACTGGCATTTCTCCCAGCAAGCTAGTTTTGAAAAATATAATACTGACTAGGCCATAGATTTGAGCCATCATTTTCACAAAAAGCCAGAAAATTTGAGCAGTTACACTGCTCAGTTCCATCTGTGACATCTTCTCTTTCAGGTGTTCTCTTCTTTGGAATGTCTAGCACTCAGTTGTAAAGGCTCCCATCCAAGTGCAAATTCTCCTGGCTGACAGTCCTCAACTGGCCTTAAGAAAGTCTGGTATCTCTGCTGGCAAGTAGGCAACAGGAATTCACAGCTAGGTTGCAGGATTTTTGAACAGAGCTTTTTTCTATGTTGTCAAAAGACAAGAGCAAAATTTGAATTCAGAAAAAACATAGCCATCTAGCACTAATTCTGGAATGAATGTGACAGTCTTCAGGAGCTCTGCTGTGATCTAGCATGTAATTGCTATCTATCCCTAATCTCCAAACTGCATCTCCTAAACTGCAGAGCAATTCCTGACTTGCACACACTTGTGTTTCCTAACAAGAAACTCATACTTTAAAGACTTGTCTCAGAAAATTAATTTTTAACCACTAGAAACAAATAGAAATAAAAACAATCAATTATGCCTTTTGATGCTCCAAATTACTCCAGATTAACATGTCAATTAAAATGTAAACCAAGTTAAACACATATATGTGAATTTTGCCGGTAAGAAACATACTTTTTTCAGCATCAACATTTAATCAGTTATAACTGAAACAATGAAAGCCTTCCACAAGGGGCGCTGGAATTACAGGTAAAGATAAGGGATTTGGTTCCAAACAGAAGTACATACAGACCACTATCCTAAATGCTTCAGCAATCCCAATCTCAGTTTAGGAACATGTTAGCTTGTCATGTCCCATCTCCAGTCTGGAGACAACACAATCAGAGTGCTCTGTCTCCTGTTTTCTTGGTGTTCTGCACAATTTTACCTGGGTGCTTGCCAGCCATAGGAGGAATACACCAGAAAAGAAAACCATACTCAGGAATATAAAACACTGATCCCCAACAGAATGTAAAGCACATCCCCAGCAGCCTCAGGCACAAAGGTCCTAAGAGGCTCCAAACACAAGACAAAACTACTTCCAGAGCAGAAAATTTCAGGATTTTTCTGGTTTTCAGTTATTTATGGGGTGGGGGTTTTTGTAGGGTATGGGGGTTTGCCAGAGGAGCAAGGTGAAGGAAGGGACATTTAGGTCCCCATGATAGCACCGGTAAGATGAGCTTCTGCTCCCTCCCTCTGGAACCAAGTTCTGCATTTTCCTACACGACCTGTTTTATACCTCTGTTCTGTGTCACTGAGAGGGTGTGGGGGAGTGGGGCAGAGTGTGTTCCATCACCTTCTTCAAATGCCAGAGAGACACAAAGATCTGTGCTAGAGGGATGGCCACCCAGAGCAGCTGCCCCCCAATTGCCACACTGTTACCAGGGCTAAGAGCCAAAGCCACCCCCTGGCCCCCATCTCACAGCCTTCCCCAGCTACCTCCAGCTCTCCTTCAGTTACTGGGAGGAACAGCAACAGCCCACTAGGTCTGGGACTGACAATGTGGGAAAGCGCCCTGGTTTTCTCTTCTCTGTCACCCTGAAATGGCATGGGACAGAATTTACTGGAGAACTGCTCTCTGTTTTCATATCAGTCCCCAGTTCAACCATCTGCAGCAGTGGGACAGTCACAGGACAAACCCTGGTCAGTGCCACAGTGCAATTTTTCCCTTTGGTGTTCCCAAGCAGCTTTGTGAGAATAGAACGAACATATAAGCAAGAGAGGAATGGAAGATGGAAGAAGATGTGAAGACAAAATCTTTCAGTGATGATTATAAGTAAAATAATCAAATTACTAATTGCAAATGAACACAGTGATGCTAATGGGATCCTGTGGCCCCACAGAAACCTAGCCAACTTTCCTGGGTGACACTTCTGCTGGGTTACAGAGACCTGGTTTTCCCAGGACAAGCCCCCTTGGGAGAGCACAGTGAAACATCACATGAGTCAGACTGGGAGTGGAACTGCAAGGAGAAGAGGAATGTGCTGACCTTCACATTCAGATCGGCTAGTGCCACACCTCACCAATGGGACACTGCCCCCACACTAAGTAATTTCATTGCACCTGCCATAAATCCGTGCACAAAAAGTACAGCTCCCTACTTCCAGCTTTGTGGTGCTAGGGGTGAACATGCAACCACGACATGTTGCACCTCTGCCTTTTTTCATTTCATGAGTCATGTGGCCCAAGGATGAGCAGCCACCTTTTGACTAACCTCTTCTGGCTGTAGTCGTGGAGGGGCTTTGAAGGTTAAGTGGGAAGCCTTTGCTTTCCAGGGATTCAAAACCCTGAGACTTGCTCTGACCGCTTCTAGCAGCAAAGGAAATCCAGCAAAGTCATAATCAATCTCCACTGCTTAAGCCTTTCATCAAATTAACAGGACTTGTGAGGAGCCCTGACTTCTAAAAATTCTCTCTTCACTGGCAGATTCTGAGAGTCCAGCATTAATGGCCTTCAAGTCACACTACAAGATATAAATATCTGTGGCAGCTAGAAGAGCAAAGCTGCCACACAAGTGAGTAAAATAATAATTCTTTGTCCATGGAGTTACTGAGAGTGCATGAAGAGAAAAACAGGGAGGAACAGTCATTCTCAGCAGCTTTATGTTTCCTCCAGATAAAATTCAAAAGATAGTTTGAGATCCAATTTACAGGGAATTGAGATTTCAATAAAATTTGCATCAAGGGAATAAGTAAAAGCAGAAAACTATTCAGAGAGAGCTAAAAGAGAAACTGTGAAGGAGGGTACTGACAACATTTAACATTTATTTGTCTCCAAGCAGAAGAAGCATCATTAAAAGATGCAGCTCTGAAATTCTCACAGGGGAAAACAGTTTAAAACAATATAGTTCAGAGCCCAAAACTCAGGAGCTTGTTGCCTGGTTAGTTAGGGATAGGCACAGATAACCACATTCATGCTTTAATTGGCATCTTTCCCCAACTGCCAGGGAATACATCGACGTTATTTTACCTACACCCTGAAGAAAGATCCTGTTATACCTGCATGCAGAACTCCAAGAGCATACACCGTACTGCTTTTTTGAGGAAATCCAAAAAAGATCCTAACATTTCATGTCAAATTGTATTTATGAAAATGGCGTATCTTAAAAAACACGTGACCCTTCTTTCTGTTGCACCCACATTTGTATAGCTTAGATCTTCAATACAACCAAATGCAAGCTGTATTTTCTGTTAAAATTAACTTTGTTTAATAGGCTGTCATGAAAAATACAAATACATCTGAACAACATAAAATGCTGGGCAATAATTAACCAAAATATTATCTGTATATTCATTAAAAATAGTGTACCGAATATCAAGTACAGCATATGATAAGCAAAATTATTTTAGCAATTATGCATATACATATTGCCTACTTAAGATTTCACATATTTACTCATAGTCAAATTAAAACCTAAACTTAGGTGGGTTTTGAGGAGTTCAAAACAAAAGGAAAGACATGAGAGCCACAATTCCTAGGCAGACTTGATTTTTTAAAAAGAAATTAAAAATAAATGCCCTTTAGCTTGAAAACTGCTCTACTAGTACGACACCAGGTAGAAGTTCCAATTTTTGGTGTTTTCTAGGCTTTCTTAGTACAGAAACTGAGATGTTTTGGGAGATTTAATACTGCAAACCCTAGTTGTGAGTACCAGTTTTCTGGCTCCCATTCTCCCAGCCCATCTAAGCAAACAGATACAATTTGGTGAAATGGCTTGAGTCAAGAATGAAGTTTGTGCACTGAAATATGAGCCCTTGACCTGGGACAAGTACAGCACAAAGGTAATTCCCCTTCTGTCATCCTGGCTAGGCACTGCAATAACTGCAGCTGGTAAGGTGAAATAGGCAGTGGCAGAGGCAACATCCAGAAGTCCTGCAGCTAGATGTGACATAGTTGCTCTGCTGGAGTCCTACACCCACAGCTGAAGCTGTTACAGCCAGCCAGCCTGTGCAAACCACTTTGGTCAGGGCCAAGGAAAAGTCAGGGTTAGTCTATGCAGTCTAATCAGCCACGTGTCTGATTTATTAAGACAAGCAGATTATCGAAGGAGCCAAATCTTAGTCCTTTTAGGATGGCAGGAAGGAGATAAAAAACGAGGCAAAACACAAGGTAAACCTTTGAATCCTTCTCCAGGAAGACACAACGAGAAATTAATTCCTCTGCTTCACAATTAAGATCATATTGCTTTGGTTTATGAAACCAGGCAATGAGCGAACATGTAACATGACAAATACCTGGAGTTTTCAAACCCGCATGGTGCTGAGAGATGTTTGTTTGTACAAGGAAGTTATCTGCTTTATACTACCTTTTAACGTGCTTGTTTTCTCTCCAGATGAATCAAGGACATATAAACTGGAAGACAGGGAAGACTGCCACAGCCCTTGAAATTCAACCTCTCTTACCTTATACTGCTAATTTTGGGTGGATGAAATTATGTGGTTCAATTTACAATTAGGATTCCTCCATAATGATGCCCTTCCTCCACAGCTCTTACATAGGACATATACCTTTTCTAGAAACCTAAAAATAAAGTATATTGCATAGTCCAGCTGTAGTGTAGTTGTCACTTGGCGTGACAGACTGATCAACACAAATATAGACAACACAAAGAGACAGTGATGTTCTCTGACCAAACACAATGTGAAGGACATGGTAAAGGATGAATCTGACAAAAGGAGCAGCTGGCAGAGAGGGAAGTCTTTCTACACTGCAGTTAATGTTCAGAAAAGTTCCTTAGTATGTGATTATAATCTTCACAATGAGACAATGTATATTTATGTGTTGTTTTTGCATACTGATGGTCACATATCCCATAAAAATTAAAAATATTCTGTTGATATAAAGTAAATCTCTTTGTGTTCCTGGTAGGCTTTCAGTGAAAGCAAACCCTATGCCATTTACTGCAAACATGAAACTAAGTCTACTAAATGACAGAACTTTTAAATTAATATTACCTCTTGTTTTGTCTTGCCAGATTTCAGCAAGTTTAGCTAAAAAACCACTTTCATCCTTCAGGAATTTTGGTTGCAACCTTCATTAACCGTGCCAAACTCCCTTAGGGGATATAGCCAGGTGGTTGTTACTATACCGTGAATCAAGTAAAAACCAGATTTTACCCTCAAATTTACATCTTCTGAGGAGAAGGAAGGATGAGCTGTTGCCCAGAATGACAGGCTGAAAGTCTAAAACAGCACCGTGCAAGATTGACTATCCTGAATAAAATTAGAGGTCCATGGGACACACATATAATACCAGCAGCACAACAGGCTTTCAGTCACAACACTGCTCCTGCTTGGCAGATCAAGCTTTCCTGGAATGAAATGCCCACTCTTTCGGACTCTGTGCCCTTTCTTTGCTCGGGACGCAGAATGACCACACCAATTCACCAAATTTGCCTCATGTAAAATGAAGGACATGCATTTATTTTCTCAGCTAAACTGGATTTAGAGAGCATTAAGGAAAAGTTATGTTTTTTACCAAAGCTCTGCTATTCTCTGTATCACAATTGATGACTACGGGTGGATGGAGGATAAATGCTACAAGCTGAAACCTCAGCTCCTATCGACTCACTGGGGCTCTGTCACTGCATTCAGTGTTGCCAGGATCTCCCCCCAGTTTATTCATCAGCCAAAGAATCACAGGGAGCTGCAGTGAGTTCAGCCTTAGGGGCAAGCACATCGGTGTGCTCAGAATATCTTATCATTATTGTGAATTTAGGTAAGGCCAGCATCACACTTTTTGTGTTCTTCTGTAAGCTGATCTCTACAGTTACTTCTTGTGTTCTTCTGTAAGCTGATCTCTTTCAACTCTATACTCACCCTTTTTCTCTCACCCTCAGTAGCTCTTCTAAGGGCCAGAAGAACCACTGCTTGGTGGAATGAAACTACCTGAAGAGCTGTCTCCTTGCCAGGCACTCCAGATGTCCTGGGCAGGGACTGTAGCAATTTTGGTAGATGACTGAAGAATACAAAATAAAATTACCATAGTACAGAACTATATAAAGAAACAATTCCACAAAATTCTTTCCCTTCCCCCTCTGCTATTTTGCTAGTTTACACCGTTGGACAAATAATGTATAAACACAGAAGTTTTCTTATGATGTCTAAAATAAAGTAATTACAAATCAATTTTTTATTATTTGCACAGACTCTTCGGCTTTTGCAGTTCAGACTCAGTATAACATTTACAGCAGTTGTTGGAGTGCCACCTATTGGAAACAGAGGGCAGAAATGGTACGAATAAAAAAGACCTTGGTTAACCTGCATAAAATAATTATTGATTACCCAAGTGTTGGTTTATCTATATCAAGTTAAAAGGCTTTAAAATGCATATAATTCATGTTCCAGTCACAATTATGATTAAATTTAGATCAACACATAACTTCAAAAAAAATGAGCCTCTCTAGAAGCCAAACACTGGAAGTGGTAGAGATTTATAGCCCTGGAGTATAAAATAGCAGAAATCAGGGCAGACCCCTAAAATAACCACCTGTTAAACCTGAATAATGTTACTAAGTTCTATATCCATAGTAGGTGTAAATAATTTCATATTAGATCCTGGTTTGCACTCTGCAGAGCCATATGTAATCTTTAGGTTCACACAGTTCAACAATGTCTTAGACTCAGAATGTAAATGAGTAATTTTCCCTATGGAAAACATTCACTTTGGCATAAAACAGCCCTGACCTGCCACAGAAAACTTACAAATCAGTCTTGGGACAGAACAAGCAGTTTTCATAAAATGACCTTCAGCTGTCATTTCTATTCAGAAGGCACTCAGGTCATGGCACGAGTGACTTATCCCCTCTGCCCCCTATGGACAGGTAAGTTTATGGGGTTTTCCTCGCTGCCTTCCCAGCTACACCTTCAGGTCTTCTATTAAGATGTGCTGATTTACTCTTAAAACTGAACAAGACTGCTAAAATTTTAAGCAACTGAAATATTTGACCCAGTTTTGTATTTTGAACTCGATCCTCGAGCTGTCTGCCCCCTCTCACTTTCCTCACCACTCAGGAAGCATCAGGCTGGGAGTGCCTCAGCCTGAAGAGCATCATTACTGAAATCCTAACACATCTGTTTCATCTCCTCATCCTTGCTATTGCAGCTTCTTCCTCTGTGGCTTTATGAGCTCTCACACTAACAGGAGAAAAGTGTTGCCTAGCTCTTTTCTATCCAGACACCCCAGCCTTGATCTCAGAATCACACTATTCCTCTTACAAATCCTTCTGTTAATTAGCACTGACCCCTGCCCAGCTCATGACAGCTTCTTTGACAGCTCTTTTCATGGCTATGTTTAAGAGAGCTACACAAACACAGAGTGGGAGCTTTGTAGACTGCTCTAGGAAAAAACAAAACAGAACAAACTGCAGTTAATTATACCTGTTACCATAGAGTAGAAAAAGAAATATAAGAATGACAGGGCATAGAAACAAAGTGAAGCAAAATATATTGAGAGTGGGATAGTTCATATATTCAGTTCTCAGAATTATTCCAGCACCCAGACATTACAGTCTGTCAGTCATTCTTGGTGGTCAAAAATTTCTAACTCAAATTTTTGAGTAAGTAGTATTTTATAATGTACATACCAAAATGACATATGGAAATTAATTACTAAAATACATGCTCTTTGCTCTTATTTGCAGAAAAGGCTAAAAACACCTTTTCTTATGCTACTTATGAACCAATTTATATAGTTAGTGACAGAATCACTTCCTAAATCAGTCCCTTATCTGCCTCACCTTGATTTCCAGCAGGTGTCTGATACATATTTTCATTCCTTACAGCCATGCTTCTTTCTCCTGGTAGCTTAGATCACTCTATCAGTGCACAGTTTTTTATTCCTTGGTTTTATCTCTTCCTCCAGATCCCACAGAGTATGCTCCAGGCTTCTCTGTGGTTTACAAAAGACTTTTTCTCCTATAGCTTTCTCTTGAAACTTCAATCATTCTCTGTTTCCTCTTGAGGCATGCCCTCATGTGTAGCTTCCCTCCCTTAACAAGCACGTTTTATTCTTCTGGGGGCATCTTTACAACAAGAGTTTAGGGGTATCAGAAGTAACATTTCTTTCCTGCAACAGGCTGTAGACCCACATCTGACAATAATGACATGTCTCCTATGCCTACTGTAGTACCTGCACTAACAGTGCTTACTAAGCAGGAAATGTGAGGAGAATAAAAACAAGTACAACAAAATTCTCAGTGAAGTCACCAGGCCTGTTTCAGGTTCTGTGACATATTTCCAAAATAAAATGACTGTCCCATAATCATTTTAGGTGAAAATTAATAGGGGTAAGCACAGCAGCAATTCTCTAGTGTTAATAAAAGTCCTACCGGACTTATTTGTGACCAGATTGTTGTAAGGACAGATCCTAGGTTCATCCTAGTCTTCTATTGCCTTCCAACTGAGGTTGGCTTTTTTTTTTTTGTGCAAATCTAGTGGTAGTGGTAAATGAACCTGGGCTGAATGAAGCTCTCCTATTTGGTGTCTTTCAGACCGGTGATCAAGACCTAGCCATGAGGTCATACTATTCTAAATATTCATATACTTAAAGCCCAATTTTAGTAACATTCTAAAAAATTTGATAGGGGAAGGGAAAAGTCGTCTGCTAATTCTCTTTATGCTGAACTGTGTGAAATGTAAGTTAGGCCAAGTTAATCTCTGTATTGTTTAGATACCAGGACTCACTCAAACGGGAAAAGAAAATTGAATATTTTTAATTTTATCCATAGTCTGAAGAAATTACAATTTCAACATAATCTTCAATTCTAAATAGTGTATTCCAATCACTTCCTACAATTTTCTCAGAAGATTTTCTGAACATGTTTTGGAGCAGTACAGAAACAGTTCAGCTGTACCTTCCAGCTAAAAGCAGCAAAGGTAGATTTAGGAGTTCTCTTGACCAGGTTATACAAGAACTACGGTCAGGTGACATGGCAGTTTCTATGCAGATAGAAATTAAATAAATAGACATGTTTTTCATAAGCAATAAACAACTATGCAAATATTGTTACTCTCACTTGCCAATAAAAACAAACAAACAACAAGTAAACAAACAAACAAAAAACAAATAAAAAAATTACTGAAATTACTGAGTCACTTCAGGGTAGCACTGATCATTCAATGAATAGGCATACTAAATGAATGAGAGGATTTATAATTTCCACACTATGGATCTCTCCCCTGTGATACAAATATCTGTAGAAAGCTCCCATGAGGTGCGGCAAAGGACTCCTTTAACCTTTGCATACATAATTTCAGATCAACTCAACATCATTTTTCTGAGAATGAAACCATATGTCACCTAATGGCTCGGGGGAGATACTGGCATATGGAGCCTTTCAGATTTTGACTGCCAGTCTGAATCCCACCCAGGTCCATAACTACCAGCGCCGCTGTGTCTGAAGGCTGTTGGGTAGCCTGTGTGAAACGAGCTGGCCACCTCAGATCAGATCCCGCAGCAAAGCTCTGCACCAGAACATGACCACTGCTGTTGGCAGTGTCAGCCAGTCAGCCTCAGGTTCAATGAGGGTTGTGCATTCATGAGCCTTCCCTTTGCAGGAGTCAGTCTCCCGGGCCAGGGAGCACAGAGTGGACACGCAGGGCAATCACTATGAGACACTACCTTGGAGGAGCACCTTCGGACCTCCCTGGCCAGCCACCTCTGTCTCCTTTGAGTTAACATTGCAACACACCCCACAAGCTCTTCTTCCACACAGGTTTAACCCGTTCACAGAGAACAATTCTAGTGCCTGCAGTAATGTTCCTCAGAGGGTAGCAGTTCCTCGAGGACTGACAGCTCCGCTGTGCAAAGTGAGGATTCAGATCTCTGAGAAATCTCTTGAAAAAGAAGAGTGGGGAATTAAACAGTGTCATGGTGAGGGGAGGTTAAAACACACAACAATTTTATGAAAGAAAATAATTTATATGAGGAAAATACTACATGATAATAAACAGTTACCTTTCTTTGAAATGTATACAAGAGTAGAAAGTAATTAACTAATAATATTAACACAAGCATTGCAGTAGAGGACACTGAAGGACTGAGAAACAGAAATTTTGAAGCCTCTTGGGAAAAAATTATGAGGGAACTTGTTCATAATTTTCAAGAGAAAGAATTTTTATCAGTATGAGTTTTCTCATTGCAGTACTGAAAATATTGTATGTCTGTATTATTGGCTCTCAGGCTTCAAAAAATATAATTTTGATTTTATTTCCTACTGGAAAATTTATGAAGACAGACATTTTAATGCATGGCATGACACTGATGTACAGCTGGGAAAGGAAGCCAGAAAAATAAATTGTTAATGCAGCTCTTTATGCACTCTGTGGGAGCTGTATCACAAAGGAGGCTACCAGTTTACAAATAAAACAGAAACTGGGAGGTGATTTTAAGAACAGGATTATTCTTGCTGATCAGATTCTATTGCACATATTGCCAAGTAACCAAAGAGTTTACATGAAAGCATTAGTGTTAACAAGTTGTTAGTTCGTTGATGCAGTAGCTCATGTACACCTATTTACACAGGATTTTTTTCTGTTACCAGGCTTGGTGTTTTTTATTGTCGCATCTTTGTGAAATAAATATGCAGAAATCAGCAGACACAATTTACACATTTGCCCTTTTTTTTTTTCTATCATAAATTATATTGTTATCTTAGAAGAGGTGCCTAGTATGCCTATGCTGAAAAGGACGATGTCACTTTAAATGTACACACCCCTTCGTCACTATGGTAACCAGGCTGTTAAATCTGTGTCCCAGCTCTTCCTCTGTGTCAGACTTGACTCTTTTGGGGCTCCTCATTCTCTGTCTCCCAGAGTATCTTTCTGCGCCTCTCCTGTGTTGTCAAGCCCCACAAGCAGAGCTGTGGCAAAGATGGCAAAGGGAGGGGGGAGGGTTCCACCCCTGGTTTAACCATGTGAAATGATTTCAAATGATTCTCTATAGCCCCTGTAACGCACTGGCTGTGGGGATCCAGGTGGGGAGCCGAACAAGCAGTGCTGCAGAGGATGAAGGAATGACTGGTGAGAGCTGTGTGCTGTGCAGGGGGCCTGCACACCCCACTCAGTGGGTGTGAGAAATGCAAAACCAAAGTGCGGTGCAGGGATGATATTCTAAAGCCACAGCTCACAGCCCTTTCTGAAAAATTTTTGTTTGATACCCACCTGTTGTTTCTTGAGGTGCCCAATGATACACTAGATCTGGACTTCTCTCTTGAACACTACCCAGCTATCTGAGCACTTATACCCAGCTGCAGAATAGAGGTTGACTTGATAAACCTCAGCCTTTGTTATAAATCCAAGTCATGTTTTCTTCCAAAGCATTTGATTTCCAGTAATTTATACAACTATAATATGTTCATGTAATATGCATTACATTTAGTTTTTCCTTTTCAAATATTAACTTTAGCCTTGTATTTGTACTATGCATGGAGTTCAGATTTGTAAAGTTTTTTTGCAAGCTACAGATTATAGCTTCCTCCACTTCTGCTATTGTTAACAAGATGCTCTCCTCTGGGTTGCAGAAAATGTAGAGGGCAGTTTAAAGCATATGTGCATGATTAATCTAAGATTTACGTCATCATCATCATGGCTTGGCTTCACAAATGAAGATTTTGAAGGGCTCTACCCACGCTTGCTACACACACGCTGATGGCAGAAAAGGCCAATGCAGGACAGACAAGTCCAATTGCAAAAGGCACAGCAGAAAGACTCCCCAGGTGGTACTGACTGGACGTGATTCTTTCTGCATTGTCTTTTCTCCTTAAGAGTGATCTTGCGTGTGTTCTCAAAGGAGGCAGCAGCGTTATAGATGGTTTGTCTCCAGGCCTCCCGATTGGAGGCCAGAGTAGACCAGTGATGATGGTCAATAAGGCCAAGGCTGAGATATCGTTTCAGAGAGTCCTTGTATCTCCTTTTCGGGGCTCTTCTCTTGTGGCAGCCAGTGGCAAGTTCACCACAGAGCACGATCTTAGGGAAGCGGTGGTCCTTCATCCTGGAGAGGTGCCCTGCCCAACGCAGCTGTGTTCTCAGCAGCATGGCCTCAATAAGAACTGGCTTGTATTAAGAACTGGCTGGAGGGTCGGGCCCAGAGAGTGCTGGTGAACGAGGCTGCATCCAGCTGGCAGCCGGTCACTAGTGGTGTCCCCCAGAGGTCAGTGTTGGGCCCAGT
>VYXB01009192.1:203591-222476 GCA_013397135.1 Pachyramphus minor | reverse complement strand
ACAAGACTGGTGAAGGGACTGGAACACAAGTCCTCTGAGGAGAGGCTGAGGGAGCTGGGGTTGTTTAGTCTGGAGAAGAGGACGCTTAGAGGTGACCTTATCACTCTCTAGAACTACCTGAAGGGAAGTTATAGCCAGGTGGGGATTGGTCTCTTCTCCCAGGCAGTCAGCAATAGGACAAGGGGGCACGGGCTTAAGATCTGCCAGGGGAAATTTAGGCTGAAATTAGAAAAGATTAGAAAAGAAATTCTTTACAGAGAGAGTGGTCAGGCGTTGGAATGGCTGCCCAGGGAGGTGATGGATTCACCATCCCTGGAGGTTTTTAAACTGAGATTGGACATGGCACTGAGTGCCATGATCTAGTAAACGGACTGGAGTTGGACCAAGGGTTGGACTTGATGATCTCTGAAGTCTTTTCCAACCCAATCAATTCTATGATTCTATGATTCTATGAATACTTGTGACTGCTGCCTGTTCAAGAACAGACATATTGGTCACATAGTCCATCCAGTGGATGTTTGGGATTGTATGGAGGCAGCGTTGATGGAAGTGTTCTAAGAGTCGCAAGTGGTGGCGGTAAATGACCCCTGATTTAGAACCATATAAAAGAGTAGACAGTACGATGGTTCTGTAAATGCTGATCTTTGTACTTTTCCTCTGGTGTTTCTTTTGCCATATGTCCAATTTGAAAATTATTACAGTCTCTACCTTTTTAAAAGTGCACATCCTTCCTTCACCTCAAGACTTTTTCCACTGAGAGACATCCTTTTACAGTACAAAGTTGCCAATTTCTAGTACTTCCATTACCTCAACTATTAGTGAGGTACTTGATTCTCCTCTTTGAGTGTTACCACCGTTCCCACATAGTTATATACTTTTCTTTCTGTGATGTCTAGTTCCACACATGCTACTTCTCTTAGAGTGCAAGTTTCCAGTCTGAGGAATACTCATAAGAAATCACAGTTCTGACAGAATTTAGCATAAGGAGCTCAAAAATAGTTATGGTGCAGCCCAGACAGCTTATTTTCTCTCTCCTCTCTGCTAATACATCCAGATATCCACTCTCATTTATTTTGTTGCTTCCATAATTTTGCTATTCATCACACTTCCTGCTAAGTTTCCCAGACTAAAGGTAAACCCATATTAAACATTATTTGCTGCAAACACTAACAGCTTGAAATACACCACCGATGTACACAGCTTGCTCCATCATTCTAAGTATGCCATAGATCAAGCTATCTACCTGCAATGGTGAGTATATTAAATCACTTGAAGCTCCATTTGCATGATCATCTTTCTGAACACTCTTGCTGTGGTGCTGACTCAAGCACTTTAAAAGACTCACTCAAAATTACTGTTCAAAAAAAATGCAAACATTGTCTTACTGAGTATGCAGGAAATTAAATGTGTTAGCACTTATCCATTTCAAATTAGATTCAGCACATAACTGTCTAACGTGAGAACACCTAGCTATAGTTTACATTTGTCTCTTCAGTAAGCTTTTTAATCAAAAGTAATTTAGAGCTAAGCACATCGAAAAGCCTTTCATTAGCCATCGATGCAACTTGATTTATTCATATGCTGTGCAACATATGTTGCTGATGCTGTCATCTACCTCATCTCCAGCTTTAAATAAGTGTCTTGGTTTGGGGTTGATATTTATGCAAAGACCTCATTTGCAGTTTTGTACCACGCAAGGCAGGAATGTTTGGCATGCTCAAGGTGTTTAGTTCGCATCAGTGACTGAATTGCAGAACTAGTCACAGGATATCAGGTGGTAGATTGGAGGGGATTTTTCTCTTTTCATAGGTCATACTGGGTTCTGTTCTTCTCACAGTAGTTTCAGGGCATGATTTTCACTTGCATGATTTTCACCTCCCTGCAGAACTCAGATGTAGCTCAGAACTTTTCAAGTGCACAACAACCAAGGTCACAAGGCCTTATTTTGAATGAGGCATCTCTCCTGATAACACATTTCATTGCACAATCCTGCCCTACCCTAAGTGAAAGCAAAGCCCAGTCACTTTGCAGACATGACTGCAGAAAATGGTGTAATGCCTGCATCCACCATTGTGTCATCAGACAACTTACACTGGACTGCAATTACTAGAGATGTATTCAAAGCACAGGGGGCCTGCCAAGAATCCTGTTTGGTTTGGCACTAGAGAATCACAGAATGGCTTGGATTGAAAGGGACCTTAAAGATCTTCCAGTTCCAAGCCCCCTGCCACAGGCAGGGACACCTTTCATTGAATCAGGTTTTTCAAAGTCACATTCCAACTTGGCCTTGAATGCTTCAGGAATGGAGCAGCCACGACTTCTCCAGTGGCAACCTCTTCCAGTGCCTCACCACCTGCACAATGGTGCATTCTGACCACTCAGGAGGCAATCCGAAGCTGTACTCCCGCCACTAGAGACTTTAACTTCTGGGACAAAAGCCCCTTTGCATCAGAGGGCTCCCGTGACCTGAGGGGTGTCCCGCCTGACTCCCTGCACACCCCACTCTCGCACAGTCAGACCAGGTTTCCTTGGCAGTCTGCCTCCAGGTTTCCCATGGCAAGGGCTCAGGTGTCTCATTCCATAAAGCCGTTTATTCACAGCACAGTAGCACAGAAACAGCCCGAGCCAGTGCCTCCGAGGAGGGACCCTGAACAAAGAAACCCTGGATTTTGTAACCTCACAGTCCAAATGTGCAAAAGTCTCAGCTCTTTCTTCTGAGTTCAAGGCTCCCACCGCATCTCTGAGTGTCCTCTGAATGTCCAGTCACCTGGCTGGGCCACAGGTTCCCCTGCCTTTTGTTGTACAAAGGGCTGGCATTTCACAGCCTCTTGCCTTGGCATCCTCCACCCCGAGCTCAACCTGCAACCTGCAGTGCAGTGCACATCCAGCTGCCTGTGTAGATGTGTACCTGTATTGTTCAACAAAGCCATCCTCCCTTGCCCTGTCACTACACACCCTTGTAAAAAGTCCCTCTCCAGCTTTCTTGCAACCCTCTTGCAGCCCTTGCAGGAAGGGTGCTAGAAGGTCTCCTTGGAGCCTTCCCTTCTGCAGGCTGAGCAGCTCCCACTCTCTCAGCCTGTCCTCACAGGAGAGGTGCTTCAGTGCTCANTGTCCAGCCCCTCATCCACCAGCACCCCAAGTCCTTCTCAGCAGGGCTTTCACAACACTTGGCCTTGTTGAACTTCATAAAGTTTGCACAAACCCACTTCTGAGGCCTGTCAAGGTCCCGCTGGACGGCATCCCTTCCCTCCAGCTTGAGGAGACTGTACCACACAGCTTGGTGCTGTCAGCAAACCTGCTGTGGTGACACTCAATCCATGTCCATGCCGCTGACAAAGGTGTTATACACAGGCATTTCTGACAGGTCAGAGACAGTACTCCTCACAAACAAACAAAAACAACCCAAGCTTTCTCTCATGTCTCCTTTTGCACAGTTAGGTTTAAGCCCTTCAGAACAAGTTTCTCGCATAGCATGGCTGAAATCCTGGCCACTATTGAGGTAGGTAAGAACATTGTTGTAACTTCACCAAAGTCAGAATTTCGCTTGTGTTTATGCAGCAAGAATCCAGAAGGGTCATGTTAGGCTTGTATAAACCAAACAGTGTAAGAAAATGAGAATGAAATTGCCAAGCTCATATCAATATGCAAAACAGTTCTGCTACCAGTCAGACAGAAACATGGATAAACAGGCATTTTCTGCTGGTGGCTCAGATAACTCAACAAGCTCACATTTACCTTATACATTTATGATACTAAAAGACATGTTTTTGAAACACTGCTGTGAAAGTATTGAGTGTTTTAAGAAAACTGAAATGGAGGTGTTCCAATACATTGCAAAATTCCTAGGTATTTTCTAAAGACAGACTAAAATGAGGCAGGGCAACAACATCGTGTGGAGAACTTCTTACCTTAGTAAATTAAACAGGAAAAGCTCAGCAACATGCTAGAATGAAATCTTTAAAGATGCATGTTTACAGCTCACAGATTCAGTAACATAGCAAGTATTGTGAATTTCCTCAGTAATGTCCATTTCTACAGAACTGCCTTTATTACAGGAAAGCAGGTCACCATGCCCAGTAAGAACTGTTCAGATGCTCTAGTGGTGAAAATTAGCAGGCTTTTGTCAGCTCAGGAGACCAAGAGGGTGAAAAGAGAGACAACCAACCCACCAGTATATAAAGTGCACTTCCCTTCATCCTGAGGAATGCAATTCAGATAAACACCCATCTCCCAAAATGTTTACATCATTGCTAAAATACATATAATTTCATGTGTGGCAGAAGATAGTTTGGCCTCATTTCCACAGTACTGAGTTTGTGTGTCCTCAAACATTTAGGGTGAGCAACAGAAACTGCTTATTTTTTACTCTATTTTTACCCCCACTACCATGAAGGTTGAAAACAGCTTTTACATACTTTTGCTGTGTTCCCATATCTCAGTCTGTTTCTGCCAGTCTCTTTCCCTTTGACAATATTTGAACTTTATGTTCCATTTCAGCCAAATAAGACAAAGGGCTCTCAAAGGAAGTTTCTTGGAAATAGGTAGGCAACAGAAGGAGAGAGACCATATTAGTGACCCAAAGATGGAAAGGGTAAAACATGCATTCTGACATTATTAATCACCTGAGATACTCCCAGAAAGAGAAACTTGGTGTTTCTCAGCAGTCCTTGAATATTCCAATTGCCAGCCAAGATTAGATTGGAGCTCATACCTATTAGACCCCATAAGGCACTGCCATCCACTGGTAATCACATTTTAATAACATTGTAGTTCCTGGAGGAACTGTTTTCTCTCCCTCTCTCTCACACAGCCCTGCTCCCTCTTCCTTCACTGTTTCACGAATAAGCTTCATTTTTTGTGTGTTCGTGATGAACTGTTAAAAATCTGCTAGAACACCCTCCCTCAGTATCACGCTGGTTCCACTTTGCTTCTGTGGTGCAGTGCAGCCTCTGAGCCCTCCTGCTCCCTCCATGTTACTGCACCCAGCCCCTGGGACCAGCAGCCTCTTCTTATCCACTGCTTCACGTAAAGAAGGAAGGCACCAGAGCCCAGCACTAATAAAGAAAGCAAGGATTACCTTCTATGCAGGCTGAAATCCTGCCTTTCATCACCAGGAAAGTATTCTCTGCCTATTTTTCGGGGCAGGAGAACTTCCTCCGTGCTTATCCCTCTGCCCCACAGACATCCCTAACCTGTAGGGAACTGGCTGGTGGTTTACAATTTACCTGTATGAGTCAGGATGCTCTTAAAGACGATCGTCAATTAAGTGACAGCCAAGCAGAGAAAATGATACAAAGACAGGCACAATTAACTTGCAGTGATTCCACCTCTAAATAAGGGTACTATTTGAATTATGAATGGACATAATTACTTGTATTTGCTATACAGAGTCATCTGTCTCAATAAAATAATACTGTGTAAGCAAAGATAAATTTTATGATATGGAGTGGGTCAGGTAAAGAAAGTATACATTTTACAAAAAAAAATCCTATTTTTGAAGATTAATCTAGCAATATTAAAACAATGTGTGATGGTTTTAATTTAAGCAAAATAATCAAGTGTGTTTAATTAAATCGAGGTTTTGTCATACAGAACATTTTAATATTTTATTCCACCAGCGAAATCTGCTGATGCATTTGGGAGGGCTCCGCCTCTAAAGCAGACAGAAACAGAATCTGGATACACATTGCCATCTTGTGGACTCTCCCCGACAGAGCATGCTGCAGAGACCTGGAGGCTCTCTTTACTCTGGAGCAGCTCCGTTTGGAGCTGCTATTGATGTTTAATGCAAAAAAACTTTTCTAAGTCACACAAGCAACAGAGAGCCTTGTACACAGGTTGTGCTGCCAGATATAATTTTACAACCTGGGCCTGCTGAATCTCCGTTGGGACATCTGAGTTGCAAAGACAAAAAACCTTTCACCCTTAAAGCACTGCTTCAAATCAGAAGTAAAACAAATAAATACACTTGTCTGTTCCATTTTACGAGAAGTACATAACTGCTAAAGTGCTCTATTTCACATTTAAGATCACACTCGACAAGCAAGGTGACTGAACATTTATTGTGTATCTTTTAGGGCAGGTTTGAAGAACAGTGCGCCAATGGGGAAAAGTCTGAAGCTCTCCTGCTTAAGAACTGGCAATCTTTTAGACACAGTCATTGTACAATTTTGTCAGCTCGGCGAGTTTTCGAAAGTGAAATTTCTTTCAGAAACTGAGATATTTATCAACAAGTTCAGATGAGTCACAGAGTTCTTTGTGGAGTGATTAATGAATACCAAATAAAGCAAGCCACAGAAGGATGAGTAATATCACCATAATACCAAGGAAATAAAGTCTGGCCCTTCTGGTTTTCACTCCTTTTGTGGCCTTTTGTTTGCTTGGTCCATGTTTATTCTCATCATTCAGAGAAATTTTCAGCTAGTGCACTTAAACTTTAGTTTCTTTAATAGTTTTCTTTCTGTGCAGCTGACTCACAGATGAAGGAATTTTTGTCCACCTGAAAAGGATATTAAACAACCTCCAAGCTGCAAACTCACAATTTTTTTTTCTCCTGAGTCTACTAGTGTTAGCCCTAAAGCCTTTTACTATGAAGTAACAAAGTCCAGTACCTTTTCTAGCAATATTATTACTTAAATTTGTCAGTTGGGACAGATGGTAAGTTACAGCTGTGCCAAAGACAGGAGCAGTGCAACAGATTGCACATTCTGCACTTTTTTGTGACAAAAGCTATCCTCACAGGAGTTTCATAATACTTAAATCAACACTTTGCTGAAGAGCTGATGGAAGCTGAACCCTGAAAAGAACAAAGTTGATAGACAGCCACTGTGTGGTCAAGACAGCAAAGATGAGAGGGAGGATGAAAGTCATAACCACACGGAAATGAGACAAATAGCTTTCTGGGCAGGTAGCTTGGTTTGGCTGAGCAAGTAAACGTGGCTGCAGTGTGAGAAGAAAGGAGCAAAGATAAATCCATTATACCTCAAAAGATGGCTTTGGGCTCAGTGATACCTTCAAGGTTAGGCAAAGATAAAGACATCCACTTTTAATTAATGCACTGCTCAGCCTAGAGACTAAACAGATCAACTGGTGGTTGTGGACTTTGTTGTAGACTACCACCAGTGAGAAGGACAAAAGCAGTCAGTCTTTGCTGCAAGGTGGTGTCATCAGAGGTGTCAGGAAAGGATGTTATGAGTGTGTGCAGCAGTATATGGTAAAAATGACAATGTGAGTATCACTTCTGTTCAGTAAACAGAAGCAGCAACACAGATTTGTACTAACATGAAACTGTATTTTAACAATGGCTGTGAAGAAGAGTTTGCAGGTCACATTTAATACCACCAACAATAAGTGCTTACTGAGTGTTATTCAGTTGCTTGCAGGTAACTAAGAAGAATCAGAATCATAAACAAGATGCCAGAAGTACATGCTAGTAAGTTACATATACTTGATACATCAAATAGATTTAAATTTCAGCAAACTTCCAGACAAAACTGCATCCACTGATTGTAATTCTGTACAGATCAACTACATCTTGCATCACATACTTTTGTCAATTTAATGACTTTCATTCAAATTTTTATTACAGTGATTTTTTTTCTTAACCTTTGCCCCAAGGAGGGAGCCATATAATTTTTTTTTCCCTCACCTACCTTCTTACAGATACTCATTGCTACCAGGAAGGATGGGCCAATGAAATTAGGAAAAAATGTTCGGAATTCCAGTTGCAGCTCAGGTTAGCAAAGAGGGGAACACAAACAAACAGTCAACAACCTTTACTATGATCTGAGCAGTACTGTTACCAGCATCATTGAAAGAATAAATACACTGTCACATAATGTCAGTGATTCAGAGTGAAGTGTTGTAAATGTCGATTCTTATAAACCGTGGTGGCAGAGTTTAGCAAAATATCTTAGGGAGTTTTTTTCCCGATCACCGTATGAAGGTGATTCAATATATTCCCCTAATTCCAAAAGTTGTATCTAAAAATAAAAAATCCTTGTAATAGAATAAAAAAGCTTTGTCAAAGCACTTCTTGCAAACACCATATATTATACAGTGAACTAGTTGTTGGTGACAACTGTCATAAAAGTTTTCTCCATATATACAGTTAGTTCAGAAGTCTTCCTATCTGTCTAACAAATGGGAACAAACAAAAATCATTTGTCCCAGTAACATTCTTGTGCATCTTAGTTTCTTTTGAATACAGCTCAGTATAAACCCTGATTCAGTATAAACCCTGAGACTTCCATAGCTAGAGGAACTCATATCCATGCCGTGAAAGAGAAAATAAACAAATTAGAAAAAAGTAACCAGAACCACATAAATTGGAATTAAAAAAAAAAAAAGCCAAAATCAGTTTATCAGGCTGCCTGTCTTATGTCTGTCTGTAGCAGTGTATTCTGCCACCTGAGAACTGGGTTTGGTTTTAGCAGTCATCAAGGAAGTACAGCAGAATATGCCAGTAAGTCATGATTTTACAGTTTATAAGATGAAGTACATTGATACTAAGCCACGCAAAATCTTTACCCAGAAACTCACCATTACAGCCAAGAAAATCCAAGAGGATCTAAAGGCTTGGACACAGACAGCAAGAGAAGCTCTTGAAGGGATAGGTGCACATAGAAGATAGGGACCAGGAGGCTCTGCAGAAAGATCCTGTTTGAAAGCAGAGGAGCCTGGCATTCGTTCCTTTATTTTTTTGTTTTTGTTTCTTCTAGAAGACAGTCTCAGGGTTGTCTATTTAAAAGCAGAGAACTGAATTGAGACTGTAGGCCTGTAACATCTTCAAGCACAGGCCATCAACCGATCACCGCGGCCAAAACCAGAGGGCTCCTGATCTGCCTTCCACAATAGTGGTGTAAAGACAGCATCTCTGTTTTTAAAAGAATGCAATTTATGCAAGTTTTGAACAGTGTAACCGTTGGCAGATTTAGCCCAGCTCGCTCAGTGGCCACCAGGGCTCACAATACACATGCAACGATGCACAGATGTGCAGTGAAGTTTGAAAACCATGCTCTGTCTTTCTACAAAGTGTGTACAATGAATATTAAACAACCTCCTGAATTTCACGTTCCGCTCGCCTAGAATCAGCACTGCAATCCCTATTATACACTGCACTATGTGGAATGTTAATGACCATTTAAACTAATTCAGAGTGGATGTGTAAAGAGCCAGGGTAGTGACAGGGATATAGTGTATTATAAGTGCAAATTGTGCTGTACCTCTATATATTCCTTTTCTTTCCTCCTTATTTCAAGCAGAATTTTTTTTTTTTTCAAATTGGCTACTTGTGACAGCCTTGGAGGACAGAAAATGAGGTTTTCACATCAAAATAGTTAAGATACTCACAGTTTAATTTTGATTTAGGAAAAAGGAAAAGCTGCCCTTTACTAGAATACCATGTCAAAGGCTGGGGAGATCGACTGAATCATAAAGAAAACAGATAGGAAGTTTCAATATAAGTGTGTTATATGGAAATTCCCTGTAAGTCACAATGCTTTGCAACCTCATACTTGCGTTCTAAACATATTTGCATCAGATTTCAAAGAACTACAGCACTAAAGTATTAGGAAGCTTTAGCCAAGCAACAGCAAGCAAGTGATGTGACAGCCAATTATTTATGTGACTAGAAAGACTGTATACACAGAGACATACAGTCCACATTAGCATATCTCACTTTTTCCTTCTGTATTCAGAAAAATACCACAGTTAATGCATCAATCAGCAGTGGAGTCTGAGGACTTCATTTTCTGAAGTTCACTACAGCTTCCACTTACTAACTCAGAAATGGGCTAGTGACTTTTTAATTGGTTTTTCTGAGAGGGTTTTTTTGGGGTTTTCTTTTTTTTTCTTCTGACGGGGTTTCCTGGGGGTTGAAATACTTGTCTCAGGCTGTAGCAAACTACAATTAATAGGACCTACTCCAATTTGGGTTTGTGCCTCTATTCTCTCAGAGGGGGTATTCCCCAAATCATCACTTCAGTAAATCCCAGTCTAAAATTAACTCATTATTGGATAAATGTATCTTCTGATGAATGTTTCCTTGAAGAGGCAGTCATAACCTAATTTTTTTGCTGGTGTTGTTGCAGAGGGAACTTGCACAAAACTGAAATGAACTGTGAATTCTCTGACAGATACACTGGCACAAGAACATGAGTACCCGACAACAACTGGGTATCTGGAAGATCGTATTTGCTTTCAAAGTAACTTCTGCTGTCTGAAGAAGAAGCAAGGACTTCTAAGAAGCTTTAGTACTTTCCAAGACAAACGCAAACTGATAAACTTGAGGACAGACCTAAATTTTGGATACTCTAAAATAACCTGACACCCTGTCATTAGATATGACTCTATGTTTTCATTTGGGATACATTAAATATGGCACGCTCTATTTCTACAGAGGAAGTCCTTGGCTAGAAATGTGTACAAATTTCTACATCACGTTCTCCTCTTGGCTGATCAGACCCATTCCTTACTTTCTTCTTCGCCCTTCCATGCTCAAAACAGCTCGGTGGCCGGTGAACTGTGCTTTTCCCAGGACACAGGTAACAAAACTGCTGCTGCTATGGCTTTGCAAGGTGCTCATGAAGTGGAAGGGATGGAGAGGGACTGAGCCTTGCTGAATTCATATGCAATACAGGGAGGGGGGAGAGTAAGCAAGAGTCAATTCATTTAAATCCTTTTAAAAAAAGCAGGTTGTTATCTAGCTGTCCTCAATGTTTGGTCAGTTTATAGCATCCTTTTCCCAATTAAAACAATAGGGAGTTTTATTAATTTTTTTGTCAGATGCATAACCTACTTCTTTACTGCCCTGTATAAATCATTTTAAAGCCAGAGAGCTTATTTTAAAGATTCATTCTTTCAAGCTGCTGTTCTGGGAACAAATTCTGAGCACAGAAAGTCAAGAAAAGCTTGTGTTGCTTGCACACAGCTCCTGCCAAATTCCAGCAGGACTTTATTTTACATCAGAATTTCATTTTACAAGCATTTTAGCAAAACAATATATGCAGCTAAAGGCTAAGATAAAGATTGGGAGGGTCAAGTAAACCTAAGGACTGCAAAAGAAAAAAAAAATAATAAAAGAAGAATAAAGAAAGAGAAGAGGCAGCCTTTTGCTGAAGCCACATGTTAAAAATAATGTTACACAACATTAGCCACCATCAGCCTGAATGGCAGCTCAGCATCTGGGCCGTGCTGGGCTACAATTCCCTGACACCCAAGTGGTTCATCTGCAGAGGTGCATCCTGCGTGTCGCTGTAACCTGCTCCTCCCCCTTCAAAAGGATTTTGTATTTGAAGGTGCTCTCAAGGACAGTGGCCCTCTGCCCACCACTGTCTGTGTGAAAGGCCCTAGGATGGTCTTTCGTAAGAATCCCACATGATGTCATCTAAACTTTGCTTTTATTTCACTCCAGCCCTTTACCTTTCAAACAAATTTTCTTTCGAAATTTTCAACTTCAGATTGTAAAAAAATCTGCTCCTATTGAACATGATCAACATTCAGGAAAAATAATTCCACTTTGTTTTTAAATTTTTATGTTTAATTAACAAATAAAATAAGTACAATTTTGTTCGTTTCTGCTTCATCTAAGGAAGCCATCACCACAGGTCCTACACATCTTCAAATCTTTAGGTTATTCAATGAACAATTCGCAGTGGACCCTGATCTCTTTGTGTCTCTGATGGACAAGCCAAGTATGGGCAAATTCTCATTTTCTTCATGATTTCTTTTATTCCTGAGCTTTCTATTAATATAATTCTCTCAGCAGTAACACACATACACAAAATTCCTAGCAGGTAAGTATTGCAAATTGCAGTATAAACCTCCTTCAAAAAATTCCTCATCTATCCAGAGCTTTTTAACTACGTGGTTCTTGAGAGCATAGATTTCTCATCAAGCTGGGGGGAAAAAAAAAAAATAAAATTAAGGGCTGTTGAATGGATACTGGAAGTCAAATAAGAAACTGTGGAGGATCATGGAAACTATAGCAACCTTCCAGCAGTGTATTTGTTTATAAAAAGAAAGTAAACTGCAGCATTTGCAGCAGATAAAGCTGGTGCCTACCACCAGCTTCAGATATAAATCATTGCAGCAGCTTTGCTCAGGTGATCACAGGGAAGGTTTATCGTCAGTAGCTTCTTGTGATAAAGAAGAACAGTTCTTGTCTAGTAAGACAGACATGAAAAAAGCATTTCCTCAGTCTTCATATTAACTCAGAGCATTGCAAGACTCCTCTCTGGTAATTGAAGGCATTTTTTTTGTTCAAAGAAAGTCAGTGTATGAACAAATTAGTATCACACATCATTTCTGAATAGTTTCACTTCCAATTCCATTTCTGTTAATTTTTCTTTGCTATCTTCAACTGTTATGTCTAGTGGACACTCCAACACCCTTGAGGAGGAGCCATTTTCAAAGAGACATTTCTACTAACAAACAAGAAGTGCAATTGATTTCTATTTCAGAGGTAAGTATTTAACAGTTATCAAGTAAAAAGACACAACCACAGAACAAGCAAACAAAAAGGCAGCAAAACAGATTTTGCTATTTAGGCAGACCCTGAACTACCCTGGGACGCCTTGAGAGCCTACTCAATAGAAGTTTGTCTTGCAGGGGCACAGTATGCTATGCCAAGAGACTGCACACAGCTGATTTTGGGCACAAATGTGGGTTTTTCTGTAACCAGGAGCTGGAAGGGTGCCCTGTGGGGAGTAATCCATCAGCTGCGTTGTGCAGTCACGGCTGTTTCCAGCTGGCTCTGCATCCAGTGTGCATCCCATGTCACACACCAGTATTTCCAGCAACCACATGGTGCCTCTGCTCAGACATGTTTGAAAGAGAGTGGCAGCTGCTGAGAGAGGAGAAACAGAGACGCGTGGATGGGGACCTTGCTGTGGGCACAGACAGAGATGTGCTGGTGGTGGATGCTCCGTGCCCCTCTGAAAGGACTGCAGCCCACAGTGAGGGTGCCCTGAAGGCACTGTGACCCACTAGTGACACACACTAGGGTAGGGACACCCCTGAAGAGCTACAGCCCACAGATGATCATCGCCAGTACAGGAACATTTCCAAAGGGACTATGACCAATAGAGAATACATGCCAGGGCAAGAACTCCCCCAAAGGGACTGTTATCCATGCATAAACCACACTGGAGGAGAGGAAAACAAGAAGAAACAACTGGTAGAAAAAAACCACATTAAGTGTACAACCCCAGTTCCTTATATTGTGGCTGCTTTGCTCACGGCTGGTCCCTGAGTGTAATTCCACCAGCTCAGGATGCTCTTACAGGAGAGGTACATGAAAGGTGAATCCTGCACCAGATCTTTCTGTACACTCAAAGATAATGGTTTTGTTTCAGTCCTGGAATTTAGAGTTTCACAAATATTTTTTTCCTCCAAGTGCTCCTAGATACATCAGTCTCCTGAAAGACTATTAAATCTGGAAGTTTATTAAGTGTAAATCATACAAAATATATGCTGTATGATTTCTTATTTTTAAGGTAACAAGTAACTGTCAAATAGCACTGTTTCTAGGTAGATAGCAGGCATTAATACTAGTTACTACTTCATAGGTAGTATTCTTACCCCTAAGATAGTGTTAAATAATATGCCAGCATGGTGTTAGGCTGAATTATTGGCCGCACTGTCTTTAAGACACAGTATTAAACCTATATTTGAAGTATTTGTGGTCCTCAGAGATCTTCACTGCACTGTGAACAAGGTTACCTGTGGAGTTCTGACTAAATCATATTCTCTCAATCAATTCTGCCAACCTAAATTTTCCATTTCATTTTTGGTTTAAACACTCTACACTCCTTTGCCTCTCATTTTGAACTGCTGTGTAGCACTTGCAGACACTTTTAGAAGCCCACGTGTCAAGAAGTGCTCGACAAGGTCATCGCACTGGTTCAGAGGGAAATGCGTTTTTATTTCGCTCAGACGTGAGTACTACAACCACATTCCCCCCCAGAAGTACAAGTCATTCACTGTTAATTTGAAGTGGGACAGGCGAGGCATTGCAACATTTACAGAAAATGTTAAAAAGATGTGGCCAGTGGTAACCTCAATATTGCCAGTTTTAAGTAAAGGTAGCGTTAGACCCAAAACCTTTTTGAAGTTGTCATATGTAGGGCTCTTTTTAAGCTGAATTGGAATTTTTACAAACATGATCATTATTTTCAAGCTTCTGTCTGTTAGAGAAGCAGAACTAGTAACTTTGTAGCGAAAGCTTATGATTTCAGGTTGACACATCACTGAAATAGTCAGGAGAACTAATAACAGAGGCTTCTGCATTCACGACATAATAGTTTCCCAGTCCCTCCATCTTTTACAAGCTTTTCAGTGCACTTGTGACATGCTTACTTAGAAGCAAAGCACCATTCAGATCCAACAAATGCTTCAAAAATGCAGAAGAACACCCAAAGAAAGAGATAGAACGTCCCAGAAAATGGAATTTTTACACCCACAGCAAATAACTCTTCCCCTTTATGTGGGACAACTCTTTCTAGGACTCTGAGTCTTTAGAATCTGAGGAAGGCATGACCTCTTTTTTTGGATTACAATACTTAAATTTGTGTGGAAAAACTGCAGAGAGACGATATCACCCTCTCTGTGCAAAGACTGGTCTATCTATCATTCGGCACAGCAAGCCAGCTGTTGACTCCCCATTCTTAACGCTTTTTTTTTCTGGAACTGGAATCCAGTAAATAACTTACTCTGCAAGGTTGCCATCAATTTTCTTCAATGAAAGCAGAACTCTTAATTAAACTTCAAATGAAATAAAAAGTTTCTTATCTAAATAACATCAGAGATAACAACAGACTCCAGATATTTTTATCACCTGAAATTCCCTTAGAAAGCTAAAATAGTGTTCCACTGAAACTTCTCCCAGCTTGTCCATAATATGAGGTATAGATATTCTGAACACCTTCATGTTTGTACATGTCTTTTCCTGCAGAATCATCTCTTATTCTGATTTAGTCTCATTATTTGAAAGTTATTTCAAATAAGCAGAGTGCAAATAAGCACAACCACAAGTGGAGTTATGCAACAATACCTACAGAAATTAAATTTACATCTGCTTGAATCAGAATTAACTTTCAAGTGTGAACAAGTTCCTTTTTACAGTGGAAAAAACAGAGGCTGAATTACAATGATCTCTTCAGAATACAGCTGCAGAGATATACAAGGAAAAATAACTCAAATGTATTATTTTCAAAAGTACTTTATTAAAGCTTTTAGGCAAAAGTCATGGCCATAATGACACAGAGGACAGGCCACAGAAGAAGCATTTCAAAGCAGCTACACCCCCCGCCTACCTGTGTGATAAATGTATTATGGAGAAAAAGAGTAATTACACACACATCCCCAGGTGGACCACACTTCCTGAAGAAGTCATTTCTAGCTAGAATCAATATGTCTATAGACTAAGACAGTAAAATAGGATTTTATTAATTTGTTCAAATGAATAGATACATACAAGCATAACCCCTGTTTACTGCCTTAGCATTTATCAGTGTTCTAAGCAGTAGGAAGGAACAAAAATTCTGATTAATTTTTTTTTTTGTCTTAACGGTCTTTTCATGTAAGAAGAGCAACAATAGCTATAACTACTCAGAAGGAGACACACAAATTACACTAGTAAGAAGTGATTCCTGCTGGCATAGCCATTCCAGACGCTGCTGTATTGATCCCTTTTGGACTGTCAGCCAGATTCCTTCTCTCTTATGATATTTTCAAATAACAACTATTGCTTCTTTAAATAATGTCCCTTTGTAGAATTAATGATAGCAGCAGCACAGAAACACATACATTTTACAGATTGATTGTTAGGACACTTAGCTAATTTATTTGTGTGATCAAACTGGTATGGAAACCACTAGTGTTCTATGTCAGGACCTTGGAAAACATAACAGGGCCACAGCTTGAATGTTGAAGTGCCTAATGAGAATTTTTAAACAGTGGCTGTTGATCACTCTCTGGAGAGAGCATGAGAACAAGTCAATTCAACTAGAAAAAAAACCTGACTCATGTACTGCACAGAAATGGCAGAAGCATTTAACAAACTGTTGATGCATAAAAATCAACATCAAGGAAAATAAGTTCAAATTGTTACAAACATTTTATAGAGGAACAATGAGGAAAATGAAAACAAAATAGAATTTGTGGGAATGTAATCAGTCACTTTTAATTCCTTTTCCATTATTTTCTTTTTTTTAATTTATTTTGTGTATACTTTATTCTTCAGCCTTTATGTGTGAAATCTGCTGTTGCAGGCTGGACATTGCACATCCTCACAACATGAAAGATGATAATGTAAAGAAACAATAGTGCATAAATTTGAACTCATTTGAATGGCTTTTCACCAATATGCAAATAAAGATAATACTCCTCTTTCATGTACAGACATTTCAGTTAAAGAACTTGTATTTAAGATGATATGTTAATATATTTTAATTTATGGTTGCCTATAACTAAAGTATATTTAATGTATTTATATTCCCCCTTTTATTCTGTTTTTCACTTTTGCTGCTAGTTTTGTGCACAAAGAAATGACTGCATTAGAATTGTAGGTATAAAGATAATTGAAAATAGCAATTGAAAAATAAGGAATGAATAAATAGCTTCATTAAGAAGAAAAAATATTCTGAAGAAGTTTGACATCTTTGTTGAAGCAAATAACATAACTATGATGCAAACAGCAGAAGGAAAACCAGCTTTCTTGGTTGGGATACAAAAGGGGCCATATTTTTGAGCCTTAAGCCAATGATCATCTCTCAAAGCACCAAGTGCAAGATTCATGCCAACATCCACATGAGCTCCAGATCCAAAAGGCTTTCAGGGCTGGTCTGTCCACCTCAGCTCTGGCATGAATTCTACTGGGTGTAGTAGAAGTTTTCATTGTTAGCAAACCAACACATTATTTCCACTGGAGAGGATTTTAAAGGCCCTCATAGGAGAGCCTGCTGGAAAGCTGTAATCTCTAAAGTTCCTGACAGAGAGTTCACATGATGGCCATTAGACAATTTAGAGTCCTTTTTCTTATTTAAATAATTTCTTAAGGAAGTCTTCACTAAATGAAAACTGTGGCTTACTTCATCTGAGTTTGGCACATGCACCATCTCACTCAGCCACACAATATTAGGAGATAACCGGGCAACACTTCTTAGCCATTTTGAAAAGCAGAAGGGTGGACATGGACCATGGATTTGTAGTCCTCAGGATACAAGCAGTCAGGCAAGCTTGCAAAAAAAATCAAATCTACCTCTTTTCAAGAAAAGGCCTTGGTCTTTAACGGATCCCTCTAGCAAAGAGGTTCAAGAGATGCCTGGTGTTACCAATGCTACTCTTAATTATATACTAGGAAATAAATGAAATCTGTTTCAAGTGCGTGCTAAAATCAACTCAAGCTATTAGCCTCCAGCAAAAATGTATACCATCCACTGGTCTCAAGAAGGGAATCCTTAATTGTAGCTAAATGTCAGTGCTGCCATATATAAAAGAGCCATTTGAACTGAATCCATCACAAAGTACACATCCAGCTCTCCATGAACACAGAAATAGAAATAGTAGCTCAGAACTACTCTTCTCTGCCTACTGGCTACTCTATTCTACTATACCATCTCACAGCAGGTTTTTCCTGCATAGCCAATGCCCAGCAGAATACTGGAGGGAGAGAAGGAGGAAGTAGAAAAAAAAAAAGAAGATTTCAAGAAAGTTTTTGTTTGCCTAGGGTAAGGATCTTAAATAACAAGGCCTAATTTGGCATGAACCATTTATGAGATCACATCTACTTTTCTTCACATTCTTTATTTCTTAATCCTCTGATCTGGTTTACACTGATGATAATTAGCTCACTTTCTAAGAGCCTTATCACTAACAAGATACAAGACAATTCTGTTTGGCCTGTCTGGATTGCAGCACAAAAAGCAGATCTTTGATTTGCTTTTTGACCATGTCTCATTCATTTAAGTAGTAATTTGCTTCCTCCTAGTTCTTTAAAGAAAGACTCAAACCAGTCTTATTTGCACTTGGAGCAAATAAACAGCATCTTCACATATAATTTACTATTGTGGACCAATAACTCTCTGACTAGAGATGGTCATTGCTGTTCTTCATTTGCAGCACCTGCAAAACAGAAATGGATTAAATACAGAGAGTTCTTACTAAATTAGTTCCCTTTATACCTTGAGGCTATGTTAACTAAAATGTGGGCATTTCACTTAATACTGTTATTTTGTTGTGTAAGGAAGTTTGTAACTATTGCTCTCTGTGTAGGGTTTGCATTACAAAACTAAGATATGTCAAACAGAACAGAAGAAATATTTTTTTCTATTAGATTTTTAATTACATTAGCATTATCTGTGCTGTGAAACAACAGTTAATGAAGATGCAACACATACTGCAGTTACTGCAGCCAGATTTATGAAGCCCTTAGTCTGTGTCATGGGTTTACCAGCGAATCAACCCTTTTTCCCGAACTCCTCCCTTCACACAGTTACTATCAGTTGAGAGAGGTTTTATACAGACAAAACAGAGGCTTGACTCAAGGGATGTAATACTAAGATTTATTACTAGCAAGATAAAAACTAAGAAACAACACACACTACAACAGTACTAATTAAACTAGCTTATCTTATGAATAAAAAGAATATCAGGTTGCTATATACAAGTTTGGTGGCTTTTGTCGGGGTTTCAGTCTCTATTTTCCCCTGTCTCAGGAAGGTAAGGACAGGGGAAAAGGTCTCTCTTCCATGGAGTTGGACATTTGGCTGGGTGCCAGGTCTAACAAAAGCATTTCTCTTAGGTTTTCAGTCTAAGAGAAAGGTGTCTTCTTTTGGTAAAATCCTCATAAGTATTTACAAAAGCATTTCTTCCCCTTTTTGTATC
>VYXB01009192.1:119804-192198 GCA_013397135.1 Pachyramphus minor | reverse complement strand
GCGGCGCCGCGGGCGGCGGCGGCCGAGGGGCAGCGGCGGCAGCTGCTCCCGGCCGGGCCGGAGATCTGCCTGAGGATCGCGGGTGAGGGCGGCGTGCGGGGGCGCGAGGCGGCGGAGGGGGGGGTCCCATCCCGTCCCGCCGGCCCCGGGGCTGTCCCGCTGTCTCGTCCCGCCGGAGCGGTTCCTGGGGACCCTCGGCAGTCTCTTCCTAGCGCTGGGGGTCGAGTGTCCCCAGCCGGGGGGGGACACGGGACCCGTGTCGCACCGCGGGGACTGTTCTCCAAAACTGCACGGCTCGCCCAGCGGGATAAATAATCTAGTAATGCTCTCCCAGCCCGAGCGGTGCCGAGCACCCATTGCCCTGTGCTGCCGTTCTCGGCTTGCGAGAGTAAACGGAAAACAACGATAAACGGATTTCTGTCCCTTCGACACGTTGTGGGGTGGGAAAAAAAGTCACACGTTTCTCCCTATATTGGGTGTATATATATAAAAAAAAAAATCTTTCCCCTGATGTCATGCTTGCTGGCTAATGTGTAAAATAATGGGCAAACGTCGCACCTCTTCGTGACACTGGAGTGCCAGCAGGTTTATCTGGAGAGTTAAAATAGCTGGGTTTAGATCAGTCAGGTTTGCTCAGTGTCGTCCCTCCTTTTTGTGACCCAAGGCGCCGAGCCGTGCTTTGTTTTGGCACAGGAACCTGCCTGTGTTAAGAAGCCTGCTGGAGCACAGCCGAAACAGTTCTGTATTCAGGTTTGAGTCTCCTCAGCTAAAAGACGACCTTGAGTTTAGTTTGCCTGAAAGTAACAGTAACAACAATAATAAAAAACAACAACAACAACAAATCACTTTCTAAGTCCAGTCAGAATGTGAGAGTGGTGGTGTATTTACAACTTCTTGTAAAAAGCAAGAGATAAACCTCTCAGCACATCTATGTGAGGGACATGAGGAATATCTGTGGACAGAGCAAGCAAAAATGTAAAGAGCAAGCATGGAGAAAAGGCACCAGTGTACCTTTTCTTTCTGTGCCAAGAAACAGGGCTCCTTAAATTATCTGGTGTCTCCTAGATAACAGTGTGTTTAGAAAACCATAAGATCATGTTTTGAAAATTGGGTATAGTGATGTGGGAAGAATGTAAACTCCCAAAGCTTCCCAGATTCTTGTTTTTAAAAAGCTTTGATACTGTTAGGGAGTAAAATCCTAAATACTCCAGCCTAAAATACAGCATTTTAGGCCTAATCTTCACAGAGAAACATAATGGTGTACTTATCTGCAGAACTCGAAGGCTACAATAACTCCATATGTGTATTTTTTTACTATAACAGCAACCATTTGTATAGGAAATGGTGGTGGTTCACTTCTAAGGTTAAGTGTAGAAACCCCTCATTTGACAGATGATGATTTTTTGATGTCAGGTAATTTCACTACCTGGATTACCATGCAGGCCTGGCCAGCTCACATCTCCAGCAAACAGGTCTCTAACCAGTGTCATGCAGCAGTTGCTTGGATCTGATAATGTGTATCTGGCTTCAATAGGCCCATTAAATTACTGTATTTTCTCCTTCAAAGAAATGCTCAACCATTTTAAATGCAGTAGAGCAACTAGACTTTGACTTGTGTTTCTTCAGTGGGATTTCACAATGTTCAGCAGTGCCCAGTATAACAAATTTGATTAAAGTGTGCTAGACTATTATATCTAATAATACTTCATTTTGTCTTGACTTGGCTGTGCACAGTGGCTACTGTTTACAAGCTTCTATCAATGGGAATATTTTCCAATTTTTAGTTCTGCTGTGTCATATGTATTTTTTTTAAAGAAAAATCTTAAAAGAATAAGCTAATTCAGGCTTACCTTTTTATCTATCAGTTTTAAAGTTATGTCAAATTTTGAACTATCAGCTCTGCTTTTTCACAGTGCGGTTCTGAGAAATTAGTAACTAGTTTTGGACTGGAGACAGATAAGGTCTTATTCTTAAACATGGACATACTGGTAAATATTTGAACCACTATAAAGGCCAAGAGATCTGTGTTAGCTTATCTGGTTACAGAAATAGTGCCCAACTTATTAAGAACATTGCAGGCTACCCTCATTTTCACCTTTGAGGAAGACAGAAGCAGAACATAAAGCCAAACTGCTGCAAACTTTTCTTGTGTGATGTTACATTCATAAACAGCAAAGTTTCTAATCCATTATTTGCGTGAATTTTATACTCAAAATATTTAAAGTAGTTATTGCATTTCTTTATTTTTTAGTGACATGTATTCTTCAGCCATTATTCATCAGAGTAATTATTAATTAGAATCATCTAAATATTTTTGTTTACTGGTAAGAGTTATTCAAAAAAGCTATTTTTATTCTTTTAAAAGTTATTTGGTTTGGTCTATTAAGCTGCATAGTAAGCTTTATCACTTCCTCTTTGCCAAACAATGCGTGAGGCTTGCTGGTATTAATTCAATTTGCTGGAACTGAGTGCATTTCTTCTGTTTATTAGAAGTGTATTCCCATGTCCTTCTAATCTCTGAGAGAAGTAATTTATATGCTCTAAAGAAAATGTAACAGTCCTCTGTGAGGTGCTTGAAAGCTGTTCATTTCCTTTCCTTGGCTGCTTTTCTTTGTCATTGCTCTGATTTTATAAACAATATTTTAAAGAAGAGGTGGAATTATAATGTATAAACCTCAGGGAAAAGGTGCATGTTTCTCACCTATTTTCAATAATTAATTCTAAAATGAAGTAGCTACAGTAACTGTATGTGGAATAAAATTTCAAGTAATATAGCATCACGGGGCATTTCCTGATATTTGTTTGTCTTGCTGCTGAGTGTATACGTCCAGCTTGTTTACAGTGAGGAACCAACATCTTGATCAACATCTTGATCTTGATACAACATTTTGACTATCAACACTTTCAATTAGTTTTTATTATGCAATGATCTTGGTACAAAAGTTGTTTACTCTTTCGTTGATATGACCTCACTTTCTTGTTAGTCTTTCTCGAAGTTGAGATTTTAAATACAGGTTTGAGGCTTTTAGTGTCTAATCCAGAACTGAAAGTGCATGAAGATATGTAGTCTTGTGTGTCAGTCAAGAGCAACAGAATGCCAGGACTCTTATCTTAGTAAAGCAGCAGTGTTGTTAATCAAACATGACTAGTCCTAAAAAGTAATTCTTGGTTTTCTGCTAAATAAAAAGTTCCTTTAGTGTGCTTTCATTTTCTTTTTCAGAGTTCAGGCTGTTCTAATTGCCAACTCTGTCATCACCTAAATTTGAAATATCATAGTGATGACTGAATGAATTGTTTCAAGGATTCATTCAAGAAAGACTAAAAAGAAAATCTTAAACAATTTTACTTTTTGTCTTGACATTACTACAAAAATTTGTCTTTCATATTTTCTCATATATCTTTCATGTGTTGACTTTTAAGTGAAACACAACCAAATTCCATGTACCAACTCTGGATCTAGAAATACACTTCTTTTACTGTAGTAAAAAACTCTTTGACTGTATTTCTAGTAATTCAAAACAGACTAACTTTGGGGTTTGTTATACTGTCAGTCTCTGAATTTCTCATCTAAGGCATCTGTTTAACAACACAGCTGTAGAACTTCTGTTTTTTATTAAATAATCTTTGCCGATCATATGCAGACTTGTCCTGCCACTAGTATCTGTTCAGTCTCTTATCATAGAATCATTTAGGTTGGAAGAGACCCTTAAGGCCCTCAAGTCCAATGGTGACTCTTGAATTACTGAAATTTCTTTCTTGAAGGCCTGTGCAGCAGGACCTGAGAAACATTGGGCTTATTGAGAGTAAAAGAAAGATTGCTTTTTCATCTCTCAATTCACACGAACATGATTTTGAAGTAGCTTTCAGTTTTCTACACTGCAATCAGCTTGTGTAGACGTGCTTGTGCTAGGTTTAGTCTCACTGGTTTGGGTACCAGCAGTCACACAGCTGTGGTAGCCTAGTCCTCTGCTAGGGGTATGTAGGCTCATTTTGTTGTACAGTGGATGCTTACTCAAATTAATTGCTGTCAGTGACATCTGTATTTATGTATTTTAACTGTTTTGTTAGATAAGGCTAACAAAGTTAAGTGTATTTGAAGTATATCTAACATGCTGCAGTCATATCTCCTAATTGCAGTACAGATGCTGCCTGTAAGGCAGTGAGCTCTACTCTCTTGTTCTTATGAGAGATGATTAGAAAGGTCTGCTCCAGTTTGATAGTTTTAGGATGATTTTTTTATCAGAAATTTGCAGGAATTAGTAAGTGCTCAAGTGCAGTATATGTAAATGAAATACCAAAAAGCTAAAATTAGCAAAGGAAACATAAAGATAATAAAGGGGAAGCCTTGCTTCTGGCAGTTCAAACCTTTGTGGGGTCCTAGTGAAATCAATTAACCAGTTTGAGTGTATTTTATGTATAAACCCTCAATCCTGCAATCAGAATCTTAATGAAGGAATTCTCCTTTCTCTTTTAATTCCTGTTAAAAAAATCAACACACTAATCCTTGACTAAACAGAACTGGGAATATGTTCGAAAGAAAGCAGGTAAAAGCAGACATGGTGAGTAATGCAGCATTTGGACTGGTAAGTCTGCAGAGAGGTAAATATACTTACAGGAAATTACTTCTCTATGTAGCTCATTTCTAAAATCTCCCCATAGGAAACATGTTAAAAAGATGAATCCTGCTGTTTACATGATAGGGAGCAATTGTTAGCACTGCACAGGAATGGGCAGCTTGTCAGGATATGGGCATTTGGCACACACTGCTCTTGTTGTGAAGTACTTCTGTAAATTCATTAAACTCAAGTTTCTTTCATGTGATTTAAGAATAGCTGCAACTAACATGGTCCAAAGATACCACTGCAGAAATTTAATGCCAGCAACAATTCAGAATACATACTGCTTGCTCCAGATAGGAATTCTTTTTTTTTGGACATTTTTGCAGAAGCTGCAGAAGAATTTCAGCAAAGTAGGAGCACTGAGGATGTGACTCTGTTATTCCAAATCCTGTTTAGGAGCAAAATGTTAACTTATTTTAGGTCTTTGACCTGCGCAAATTATATTTATTTTCATTTTGATCCTCCCTTTGTGTTTGAGGATTTTGAATTACTCTTTGTGTGGTGCTTTTGTATTTTCAAAAGTGTTGTAAAGCTGCTGGGAAGAAGCTGAAGTGCAAGAAGGTAGTATGTCAGTTTGAGTACTACAGCCATTCTGCCCAGACTTTGATGCAGTTATTGTTTGTGTACAATAAAGAGGGAGAGCTCAGTCTAGTCGATAATTAGACTGGCACTAAAGGACAGATGCCATGGAGGGAGAAGTTTTGGCTGTGTATTCCTACTGTTAACCCCCAGCAGGTATTCCTGCTGTTAACCCCCAGCAGGCTGGTTCAGTGAGCTAACTCAGAAGATTTTTCCTTGTAAGGAACCTGGTGGCAGCTAGCCATTAAATCAGTTTAGAAGTGGTGTGAAATTTTAGCCTGGGGCTGTAGTGACATATGTTTAATCTGGCAATGCCAGTTTAAACACAATCCCTAGATATCACATCCTCTCAGTCCTCTTTTCTGCTTCTTCCTTTGCCCTCAGTTCTCCCCCCCACACACATTAGCTCGCATTCTCAGACCAGAGGGAAGTAAATCAGCAAAGCAGCTTTTTAAATTTTTTCACTTTCCTTTTTTTTTTCTTTGCCTTTTTCTTTTTTTTCCCCTTCTTTTTCTATTTTTCTTCTCTTTTTTTTTTTTTAATATTGCATTTGGCTACCTGCTACAGTTTCTAATTCATGCAAATCCACTTCGATACTGCTCAGCAGTTAACACAGAGGTGGGGGCAGAAGCAAGGAAGCTGTGGGGAGCTGGGGCTCCCTCCATCCCCAAAGCCCACCCCCCAGGACTGCCTTTATGTGAACCAGTTTTTGCCACAGCTTATTTTGCATCCAATTGGGATATCAGTGCCCTTGCTTCTCCATGTGTACTTCACTTTCTGGGCCAGTTTACTCGTGTCTTAAAAATGCATGGCGCTACTCTAAATTTTTAGTCCTTTTGTTTCTGGAGATTGCTTTGGTAATTGCTGGGAGGTACATTGCAGGTAATACACTTTTCATCCAGTACTGCAACTGCTATGCTTACAAGATGTTAGAAGTTAAATAGTCAAGTTTTGGCACCTTGATTCTGCTGAGAGGGTAAGGAGGTAGGTGCCTGACGTGCCTTACTGTACATCCCACTGGTTGCACCTGACCTGTAAATGTTTAAGCCAAACAATTCACAGCAAGCAACCAAAATGAGCATTTTGCAGATGTACACTTTTTGGTGGTCTTTTCTGCCTTCACCCCTTGAGATACTGCTGTGCATAGGTGAGCACTGGGAATGTGACTGTTGAAATATAGACATGTGAACTCCTTTCCATGGCACATTATTTTGAAGATACAAGTAATGATGTCTAAGTGCTGCTCATGGAGGATGTTTTGAAGATTAAAATGATTTTTTTTTCCTGCTGTCTAAAAGAGGAGATACAGTTTTTCTCCATCACAAATTCTGTTTTGAAATAGTATGTTTACATGCAGGTGATCTGTTTTGATATTTAAGTAATATCTCTGTTCTAGGCACTTAGTTTGAAACAACAAAAAAAAAAAGGTTTCTTTTTAGACCTGAATTTTAATCCAAATATGATATTTTTTCAGCAAGAGGAAGACAAGTATTGCTGTGGTGCTGCAAGCCTCAATTTTTATTGACCAATTACTGCAAGCACAGCAATTTATTAGCAACAGCACAGTCAGTGTTTAAAGTTCACTGGGCCTTCAGCTTCCCCAGCCATAAAAGTAATTTATATCTATGTGAATACTGATGGTATTTTTTTCCTCACAAAAAAGCTTAACAGAGGAAGCCAGGGCAAGATGCCTCCTGCCTGCGGGCACAGTTGCCCCCTCCCATCCCTCCCGAGTCTGTATTTGCAAGCTTTAATTGCATGCCACTACTGTCAAATCGTGGTTTTACAGAAGTTCACATCAAGGTTTGACTGGGTTTTGGCGTGAGTGCACTTCATTGTTCAGTTTAATGTAGGTGCTCAGAGGTGCAGAGGGGTTTGTGGTTAAGTCCGCGGGGGTGGGGTGTTGCTATTCGGAGTGCAACCACCTGCCAAAGGAGGTCTCTGCTGTGGATGTGGGTGCAAGTAGGGCTCCTGCTATTTCTCAGAGTCGTGGAACTGGGAACACATCGAAAAGAACACAAAAGAGCTGCGGATTATGGGAACACTGCTGAGCAAAAAGCCTCATTCTTTGTGTGCCTTGTTTGTTTAATACTGGAGCAATAATACCTAGTTTGGTAGTACTTAAAAGAAGATTTTCTTCATTTTAAACCATTTAAAGTTCTACTCTTGACAGGTAATACTTCAGGCTTTTAGCAGAAAAGTGTTGTGCTTATAAAAGCTTCAAATTTTCTTGCATTTCAGATCGCCTTTATTTCGCAATTCTCTGCCAAAAACCAAAGAGTGGAGCTGCAAATACCCATTATTTCTGCATAGATGATGAACTTGTGTATGAGAAGTAAGTACGGTCTTATTTTTTCTGGTTTTTTTTTTTCAGAAATAAATTAGTCAGAACACCAGCAGTGAGGAAACAGTTGTATTGGCATTCTGTTTTTAAATTGAGCTGTTTTTAAATTGAGGGAAATGCACCATTCCCATTATAGAATTAATTACATGCATTTGGTCTTAGACTTATTTGCCATGATGATTTATATGCCTTGGAATGGTTTCTTCCCTTTCAATCAGGATTTCTTAAAAACATTTTCAAAGCAGAAGCTTTCATTGTACCCATTCCTGTTAGAAGACACAGGAACACGATGCAACCATATAGATACAGAAGTGCACATTGAACTGCCTGGCTGAAGAGGGTGTCTGTGGTTGCTGATGTATAAAGTGGAATGCCTGAACTTCCTACAGTAAGAGTAAAAATTGGCAAAATCAATTCAAGCCTTTCTGAGCTGACAATGGATGTATTATTTCCCCTGTAGTGAACAGTGTTTGCCTTTTACGTTATGAGGAATGCTGCTAATTCTTTAAATGTTTCTGACCAAGGGCGTGCTTGCTGGTTTTAAAAGTACTAACCAGTCTTTGTTCTCTGTGTTTACTTTTCTCTAGCACTATCAATTTCTTCTTTTAAAGAAAAGCTTATGAGTTACTCTTAAAACGGAGTTTAAAAACTTTTGTCACAGTGTAATACAGTAGTGAGAAGTAGGTTCTTCAAACCTTGACTATTCCAGTTTGGTTTTAAATGGTGCTATGTGAAAAACAAGAAAGTTTTAGTCCATGTTTAAAGATTACAAAACTGTTTCCTCCAACAAAATAGTATGTATTTATGTATCTAAGATGACATGCTTGTTTTTAGAATTAAGTACTTATGTAACTTCTATATTATTATTCCTTGTTTTGTGCATATTATTAAAAAGAAAAGGCATTTACAGGAGTCATATACAAATTTCCCCCTTTCATCTACCAGCTTCTATGCAGACTTTGGACCGCTCAATCTGGCAATGGTCTACAGGTACTGCTGCAAGCTAAATAAGAAATTAAAGGTAACGCTTGGGGTTTTTTTCAAATATTACTTTTATTACTGACTTTTTAAAGAACAAAAACAAATAGGCAAAAGGTTTTGGTTTGTTTGGGGCTTTTTTATTGTTGCTGTTCAGGTGTTTTCCTAGAATCCTAATCCAGCTTAGTTTTGAATATGAATACCAGAATCTATCAAGGTAAATTTGGGGAGGAGGAGGATCAGGAGAGAAGACCCAGTTACTTTTAAGAACCGGAGGATGCAGCACTGTGGCAGTAATTGATGTTGAGCTTCTGAAAGATCAGTTGCTAAATGACTACAGACTCCTTTAAATGAAAGACTGCCCTCCTAGAATTGAGTGAGCTTGAGAGTGCAGTGCAACACGGTTTTATTTGAGATGTTTTTGGTCTTTTCTGATGCTGACATCTCTTTGTAAGAAGCAACATTTGATCTTCAGTGGCATTGATGGCATTGTCCTGAAGGAGACTGCTGTGGTCCTTCTGCAGATTATTTTCTCTTAGGGCTGCTCAGTGATTTTCAGGGTTGGGCTCTTGATAGAGCACAGTGTCTTTAAACCACGGACTCCCTACTCCCTATAATAATTAACACGAATGACTACAAGTTGGTTGACCTCTAATAGATGTTAGAGCATAAAACCTGTTAGGCAGATAAAAAAAGCTTATTTGCATTAATGTGAATCACAGTTTGCCTCTTCAAAACTACTTAGCTCTTTAAGCTGCCACTGAACTGTGAAAATTGCAAAGTATACAGAACATTTCAGATTAAGAGTGTATTTTTTTTTCATTCCTTGATGTCTGTCACTGATAATAGTTTGCATAATCCAGACTTGCTTTATCCCCGTGGTACTAGAAACAGGTTTGCCAGAGATAAGGTTCTCTGATTTTTGTTTACAGGATGCTCTGAGGCAACACAAGTCTGTATTATAATCCTTTTCAATATCTTGGATTTGATGTTGGACAGACACATTAGGATTGAGAACATATTTCTGCTAGTGATCTGGGGTTTATTTGTATTGAGTGCAGTGAATGGTATCTGGGCAAGTAACATTGCTATGTAAATACAAAAAGTGACATTTTATGATAGCTTAGCAGTTGATCAAAGTGTGCAGTTTTAAGCACATCAGAATTTGTTTCAAGGGCCAGTTAGGAGATAACTACCACCACGGATGTGTGCGTCCTTTCCACTGAAAATGCTGTTCCACCCAGTTTCTCAGATAATTGAAGAAACTATATGCCAAGCCAAGATGATATTTTAAAAGGCTATTTATGATGAAGTTTATAAATACTTTCAAAGTATTTTAATATAAGCATGTTTCTGATGCTTACAAAAAAATACTTCTGGATTTATATAGAGTCAGGTTTTCTTTAAGAATGAAAAAGTCTAAATTCTGTTTCTAAAAGTATTGCAACTTTAACATGCCTGTGATGTTTTTGAGAAGGCCGTTTTCTATTTACTTCTCATAAATGGCTGTCTGATACATAAGGGTTGAAGCTGGAAATACTAAATACATGTAAGAAGAAAAATAAATGATTCCTGTAATTTGTACCAAAAATTATTTAGGCTGGATACTGGGAAAAATACTGGAACAATCCAGGTGGGGTTGCAAAGTTTTCCAAAGCTTCTGAGGGACTAGTCTACAGTGTGGTTGGTTCTCTGAATACAAGTGGCTGAAAGTAGGTAAAAAACTCTTGCATTTCTCTAATTTTATAAAAGAAGGGATAAAATGTCTCAAATGCAAAATCATAATCTTGTTCATTTCTTGATGCAGTCATTTTCATTGACAAGGAAGAAAATAATTCATTATACTGGCTTTGATCAGAAAAAACAAGCAAATGCTGCATTCCTCATAGGCTCCTACGCAGTAAGTATTTGAATTTTTACATCAGCTGCTAACTGTGCTCATGTTTTGTACTCAGTTTTTAAAATGGGAAGATAAAGACAATTCTTTACTCTTGAAAACCATCCTACTATCGTTACACTAACGTACAACATAAAAAGAGTTTCTGAAGTCTAGCATCTATGTGAGTGAAGTTGTATGATTGTAGGTGTTTTCCTCCCTACTGCAAACTGTGTTCCTAGGAAATAAGAGCATCACTGAAAAGAAAAATTTGTATTTCCATTTTGAAAAAATGACTGCTTCTGGAAGTTTTCCCTTTCCTCTAACCACAGAGACATTTTCTCCTTTTTAAAAGAGAAAAATAGTATCTTGCACCAAGCACAGTGTATCATTTACCAGTACCTGCATGTTTAAATAACCTTTTCCTTCCCCATTTGCATTTTTTTTTGCTATAAGATGATCTCTTCAGTTAACCTAGGCAAGTAGTGAGAATGTGTGATAGGCTTAGAGCCTGTGTAAAGCCTGGGAGTATTCAAGGTGGCTGGAAAGGTACTAAGCCAAGTGTATGACTGCAAAGGAGAAAAGGGCTGGCTTTACATCACGGCCGCATGTGTTTGTACACAAAAGTGTAGTCAAGGAATAAAATGCTGAATGCTTCAGAATGAAAGATGTGATGTACCATATTTATGTTTTGTTTTGACTTCTAACATACCTTGATTGTAACCACATCTCTTGTTTGTAGAGGAATAAAATGAAATTAAAAGCTATGTGCTTTTTGATGTTGGAGATTTGAGGGGTCAGAGTTCACGTAGCCTTAGGTCATTCCTGTTTATTGGCTGCAAGGCTACACAGTACTTCTGTGATGCAGGCAGTCTCCTTGCTGCCTCTCCACATAATGCAGGATGTCCATTTTCTGCTCCCCAGGGTTTCTCTGTTGTCTGTATTTTACAGCATTTATTACACATTGAGAACTAGATTTCAAAAGGTGTCACTCTTGGTATTTGAAACACATGCACTTAGAAATGTTGCTGTAGACCTTTGCTATTTTAAACCACATGGAAACTGGTAACATGAGTTACTAAGCTTGTTTGCATTTAGAGGGATTATACTGACAAAACAGCTGCAGCTTTTGGGAAAACTACTTCCTAATTACTTGATCAAAAGGAAGGCCCAGAAAGTGCGAGAGGACTGGCTTCAGTTATCAATCATTATTTGAAAAGAAGTGGGTTTTGTTTTTCCCTGCACTTCTGAATATGTGTGCTAGTATTGTGCAGCACAGCAGCTGACATTTAGAGCAGAATTTTGGTACAGAAAATTAACTAATGGCATGACAATCTAAAGAAAATACTGTGATTAACTATGCAAAAGTATACTAAGAAACTAATACAAATCTTATTTTTGATCATCTGGTAGCCCTGTGTTCTGATCCACTTAGATGGAGAGGGGAACCAGGTTCTGAAACATTCCAAAATTAAGGCACAAATGAGTCCAGATGCTGGATCCCAAAACAGTAATTCAACTTCATTTTTGTAAAGAGCATAGAGAAAGCAAGGAGGTAGAAAAGTAGGAAAAGCTAACGGTAACTTTTAAAAGCACAGGACAGGAGTTACCAGGACCCTGAAGTGCCTCTGCCTTGCAAGCTGGTAGGTCTCTGGGCTTCCTCCCTGGTCGCCTTGTATGCTCTGAGGAGGCAGAGTAACAGGGTGACAGCAGCTCCCGCAGCAGTCCAGCAGTCCCCAGGCACGGCCTTGAATTCCCTTGCTGTGGTAGCCCGTGGCTGCCCACTAGCCAGCTCGCCAGTATCCAAGCAAAGGTTGCCTGGTACCAAGATGGACCCTCAGTGTCCATTGGCTGGTCCCGAGTATTCACTCAAGATCTGCCTGCCATACCTTATTTGGGAGAGTCCTTGCTGTATTCTTGATTGTAACAACTTTTTATCTTTCTTTTTTTGCTAAGAATAGCTTGTCTACCTGCCTGTGATGGCTTGCTAGGTACCTCCCGGAGCTTTTGCAAGAAGCTCAGCTCCTGCAGCAGCCTAGCTGTTTCATCAAGACCTTTTAGCTCCATGGTCGGGGCAATGGCGAAACAGACTCCATCTTTTAATCAGTCCATTACACTCTGCTATGTTGCAATAACAATATGCAGTTGAAGAGGAATGCTTGAACAGACTTGAATAAAGCTCTGAGATTAATATGTATGGATTATAATAATCCAAAGCATAGTGATTAAACATGGAGGCTGTTGTACAGAGGAGTAGGTAATTTTTCCTTCATAGAGCTGCAGTGAAGGAGGTGGGGGTTCCAGAGTAAAGGAAGGATGCTCATGCAGATCCAACGGAAGTACAACAGGAGATCATGACTGACTAGCCCGTGCATGTGGGAGGGCTGCTTGCAGACAGACGGCATATGGCAGAAAGAGGCTAGTCAAAACCACCAGCTTAAGTTACATTGACTATTTCAGCAGTTCCTCTTAAAGGCCCAGGGCAATGTGAAGTGCAGTGTGAGCACCAGTCACCTCTCTGAATGCGGGCGTGTCTGTCTTGCATATCCGCAAGTCTTAGATGGAGAGTTAGCTCTAGCTAGATGCTGATTTTCTTTCCAGTACAATAGACTTTGGCTTTGGTACTGCATTTTCTTCACAGTAAGGTCAAGTTACTTTCCAGTTTCATGTGGGAGGGATTCCTCTGAAGAAAGATCACAGAAGAAAGACTATGCCCCCGAGGCTTGCTTTTTTTCCATGGCACCCTTTGATGATCTGTCATAAAGAGACAGGCTTAATTACAGCTCCCATTGCTCAAGTGTTCAAACATACTTGTCCCATATTTTTGCTTTCTGCAGAGAGAATTGGATTGTTCTTTCTGGAGTGAGCAATGATGTAGGATCTGTTCAGAATGGATGATAAACATGTCTGTAAGTATATTTCCTGACTGAAAGGAAAGAGTGAGGCCTTCTTTATTCAAAACATATGTAGGCTTAAGTATCCACCTTCTTCAGTTCAGAATGTTTTTCTTGTTGATGAAGAAGGATCCATCCAGCTCTTGGTCAAATCTTTCAGAAGCTTTTATTTAATTTTATTAAGTCAGACTCTGTCATGTTGGTTATGCTCTTCATTGCTTGAGCTGATTGTCATCATTTAATTTCTGATCTTACAGTGCAAGTCGTAGGTTGATACTGTTTTGTTTTCTGTGGACTGAATGTGTTTTCTTGTCTAATTCTGTTGTTTTGGCTTTATGGTAGGTTCCCATTTCAACAATTTACCTTAGATTGAGGAACTGTGTGGCAGTGCATGAGGCTTGAGGTTAATTCAGGGAAGAGCAAAGCAGAAAAGGAGCGTGGCCTTTGCAGAATTAGTCATGAACACAGTGCTTGTCTACGTGTGTTGTGAGGCATTTGAGAACTTAAGCACAGTTTTGGGTGCAAGATGCTCTGTAAATGCAGGTGCTGCAAGTTACTTGTTACAAATAACAGGCTGCCAGGTTGTTTTAGGAACAGCATGGGTGCAGTAAGTGTGCGTGATTTCTGGTTTGGGATTTTTTGGTTACTGTTTCAAGCATAGTCACATTTAAACTATAAAACTATGATAAACTGTATATAACTAGTTCTCTTCTGAGACTTCTATGTCCTCCATTCAGCTTCTGAAAATGTAATTTTAAGGACTTGTTGACCTTAAATTTGTACTATTAAACAGAATATTATTTAACTTCTGCTTCAAAGAGGTGGGATATATTAGCATGATTTATAATTCAACATCTTTTGTGTAAATGTGTATGTGTTTATATATATCATGTGGGAATATGATCATTTGGATTACTAAGGCACTTACGAAAGTCTTTGTTAACTGTGGTGTGGTAGGGGCAGCTGTTGGTGTTCTCATTTTCAAGCAAAGTCTGTTCTGAGTCTTTTCTTGACAGTTGGTGTGTTTTAATGCTTCCCCTTCCCCTTCATCTAACTTGTGTTTCTTCCCTCTTCAGTGGAGGTAGTTTATGACCTCTCCAGACTACATACTTCTTTCTCCCCCCTCCTGCATCTGCTGCTTCCTTCCAGGTGTACTTTGATGTGACAGCACAGCCTAATTCAAGCCTTTCATGGCCTTGAAAGTGAAGAACAAAATTTACAAATACATTGTTGTATGTGTAGTTTTAGAATAAAATATTATTTTTTAGAGTAAATCTTAACAAATAAGACCTTAATCCCTTTATTGTTCATCTTTCATCTATTTTAATTCTATATTTGTTTCATTTTTACAGATGATATACTGCATAATGGGAATAATAATCTTCTGTGTAGATTAGCAAAAATTTGGCAGCCACACATTCAACCACACAAAGGATAGCCAGAATTCAGTGTGTTGGGGTTGAATGTTTACACTTTATTTGGGTGGAGGGGGAAAAGGGAAAGAAGGGCGGGAGTGGGTGGGAGCTTTTGTTCTTCACCTTTTAAAGAACAATCTTTTCCTTGAAAGCTATCTGCACTGTTCAGGCCTTACCACACTACCAAAGCAGCAGTGATCTTCTGAGTTGGTATCTACAGTGGCTTCTCTTGATTTTCGCCAGGACTTGGCTGTGGGTGAGGAAAGTCTGCTTCTTCCATCATTGCTCCTTCTATATTGAGAAAGAAAATGTACCCTCTGTGCCCTGTCCACCCAATTCCCAAGCTCCCCCCTCTCCCCTTGGCTACATTGACTTAGTAACAGTGTTTTTTTTCTCAGGCCTGGCACTAATTATGTACTTGGAGGGTGACCCTCCCAGGGTACCGCCCCATGAACTGCTGTAATTCAGGTCACCTTCTCCAGGACTCATCTCTGTACTTTGTCTATTTTCTCATCTTCTTTCTTCAGGGTAAGCAGTGTTTCCTTCATCCGTTCTAATCCGTAGTGTTGGTTTTTTGCCTTTTCAATTTGTTAGTGTCCTGCCTAGCTGTGGGCCTAATGCTGGGTAGAAGCTGGAGGTTGGAGAAGCAGTTGGCATCCATGGGTGTGATGTTGAACCGCTCTGTTCTTACTGTGGCAATTGCAGAATTATCTTCGGCTAAACCTGAGATAACCTCTTCAGTGGTCCCGTTTGGGTGGTGGTCAATGGGTAATTACAAGTGGGTAAACCATGTTTACCCTCAGCTGCATTGTGGTGGAGGTGCTTGACAAGTGAGTGGCAGAGACAAGATGGACAAAGTACTGACCTTTCATTTAAGCAAAAGTTGCCTGGAGTCTTGGCTGCCTCTGTGTTTGTGTCCTCTCAAAAGCTAGGTTCTCTGAATTGAATTTGGGAAATCATGATTAGTCGTCATGGTGGCAGATTTTCCTGCTGTTTGTACTAGGTTCTTCTTCAGGATGTTCCTATCAACTTCTTGTCCCCATATGAGAAGAAGAGTTGTTCTTCTGAGGTCCCTCACTATGGTACTGGCTTGCTTTCTTAGCTGTTGTGAAGTACTGATGTGTCCAGCCCAGTCAGTTCAGAGTTAATAGGGCTTTCTTACCTCCCCTCTGCTGTTTTAAAAGGTAATTGGAGGTTTCTTGCTTTTGTTTTTGAGGAACAGAGTTGCCAGAGACAGGTAGTTACTCCCTCTCTGCCACTTTTATCCATTAAATGACTGTTTCTCCTAATGAAGGGACTGTTGGACACGTGCGTGTACACCACAAATCCATACAGGAGGCTTTTTATCAGAATATATTTCTGTTTTAATTTTGCAACATCTAACATCTTTTTCTAAGGAATATTGCTAGGAATATAGTGTATTAACTGACTAGTATATCAAGTGGAGGTTTTGATGTAAAAAAATATTTAGTACTTTTAAGTTATAACACCTGTCTAAGCTTCTGTTTGAGTCTGGTCTCACACAGCAGCTACTTGCATTTGTTCAGAATGGGTGGGTAGTGACTATTTGCTGTTTACAGCAGTTCAGGCTGTCTTTGGTGAGTGACGGTTTTGGAACATAGTTGTATGAAATAAAATTTGCTTGTAAGCAGTTTAAAATTAATTATCTGATTATTTTCTGGCTTTTAAGTCAGCGTGGTTGGTAAACTGTACAATGTAGGTAGCAACCGTAAGTAAATTCTGCAGTTGAGGGTAAGCAGGTGGATAAACTTGATTATACTGAGCACACCAGAGACATGAATTTAAAGTGCTACTTCCAGATGTGAGTTGATATAGTTTCTAACGGTAAAGCATGTTTCAGTAGCCTATTTAACTGTCCTGAAAAGCCAGCAAGTTATGTCATTGTTTATTATTATCAAATGTGTTTTGTCTTGCATGCAACATTACTATTTCACTTGGCAATTTTGTATTGAAAGTTAAGATGCCTTTTTCAACCGAGGCTCATTTAATTTTCTAGCAGGAATGGTTTTTATGCTATTGTGAATACTGTTCTGATGATTCTAACTCTGTTCTAGTAAACAGTTGCTTAAAAAATCAGCCTGGTTTGAAAACACTGATATGAATCAGATAAAAACATGGCATTCTAAAAGCTCTCATTCTATGGTTGATTTTAAATGCTCAGAAATAAAGGATGGGTTGCCTAATCCTTCAAACACTTCTGTTTCATTCAGTGAACTTTAAAATGGCTGTTTGCAGAGCAATGTTGGCAGAAGCAGTGCTTGAGTGCACCTTTTCCAGTATTCAGTGCTTGGATGATTCTTGACCATTCGCAGAACTGCCTGTAGCCCCTTAATTAGAAGCAGATGTCCTAAATGAAAAGGATGATTAGAGCAATGGTAGTGGTTCAACTGCTAATATCAAATTTCTGGCTATATTTTGAAGTTCAATAGGATATTTTCTTGTATAGATAAAGAAAGCAAATTTCTAAGTTGTGTGTAGAGAAGTGACTACACATTGTGATAAAATGATATGTTAGACTTAAAAGATACCAATTCCTTGTGTTAACAATTTTCCTAAAAGAGTTTTTCTGTGTGTTTGTGTGTATGTAGATGTGTATGTACACCCATCTACACTGCATATGATTGTAGAAAAATTCTGAAAGCAACTGAACTTGTAGATGATGTATTTCAGGCCTGCTGCATTGTCTTAAGGTTTTTGGGTTTGGTTTTTTTTTTTTCTATTTCCCTGATCTGCAGGAATGGAGGTTCTCGGGAAGTCAATGTAAAATTCTGATAGATTTTTCTTTATTTGTGTATACAAAAATGGACAAAAACTAATGCCTGCTTCTGCTGAATAACAGTTAATATCATTGCTTGAAATTTATTTTACTATTTTAATCTTTTTAATATTAGTTCTTATTGGTTGCTTTATTGGCATTAACTTAAGAAAACAGCTTTATTTGTGAAAGTTTTTGTCATCTCAGCACAGCAGAAACATGAATTGTATTCAGCATCTGGACAAACTAATTTCAACTGTTGTACATTTTGATTTCTGGAGTTTGTCTTTTCCCGTTTCTTCTTTTCCCCCTAGTACATACCTCATGAATTTACAAATATATCTTTGTCTTGTTATTCATCAGATCAACATTTCCATTCTCTTCTTTTCTGAAACTTCAGTTCTGCTTGCTGCCTTAGAAAGTCCTTCTCTCAACGCTTCTGTCTGCTACAGGTCTTTGATCACTGCTACTTTTCCTCTCTCAGTTACTGTTTTTCTTTAGTCCTTTGTTCACCCACATCATTCCAATGAAATTATTCATCTTTAAGGCTTCAGTGGCTTCCTTCTGTTCAGAAGCAGTACTATATGTAGTTTTACATGTATATACATGTGTGTGTGTGTCAGAAATATTTTTTGAAGTGAATCTTTCTTTAAACCATGCCAGCTGCATTTTGGTTCACTTCATGGAGCAGTCTAGGAGCAATCCCAACAGGTATGTGGGCATTTAGTCCACAGGACCAGACTAAAACTAGCTGTGAAGCTTGTAAGCTGCTGAAGTATACAGTGCAAATGTCAGATCTTCAGTGCTGGCCCTCAGTCTACAGTTGCATTTGTTCTGGTGCACACCATTTCCTAGTGTAGATGTGGCCTCTGCTGCCTTGGCATCTCTGGGCTTTGCTGCTCCTTCCCTCGCTCCTTCAGTCTTACCTGTTTCCATATCTGGAAGTTAGTTCACCTGCAACCTGCACCTAAGTCCCACCCATGTTCAGCCCTCATCCAGCCCTGCTTGCATCCAGGACTTCTAGCTGGGTGCTCCCTTAATATGGGACAGAAACTGATCCTGTCTCCACTTTGACCCTCAAAGCTTCTTGTGTTGTGTTACTGCCTGGATACTTTCCTTGTGAAGTAATCATCTGTTTATGGTCTTTCCCATTACGTGTGGTGGGTGAATGTCATTCTTCCCTTTTGAAGCTCTCCACACGTTGCACCTGTCTAGCTATTTTCACACTAACCTAATCTTTTTGTAAGCCACTTTTCACCAAGTGTACCATCTGACCATTTCATCAACTGCTGTCTCTGCAACTGTTCATCTGTTTCATCTTTTGTGTGTAGTAGTGTCACAGCTGAAGCATAGCAGGATCTCTGTTTCAGAAAATTCTGAGAAATTCAAGAGTTTCCTTCTTCAGTAAATATACTGTATTTTCCTTCCTTTGTACATTAAGCACTATATATTTTTTATTTTGCAAAATTAGATGGGGTTTTCTAAGTGGCCTTGTATGCAGCAAGTGTTCATAGCTGTGTTAAGGAAAGTCCAATACACATGTGCATGTATGTTATAATGGCATTTCTGTCAGCTTCACTGGTGGTAAGTTCAGAAGTGGGATCTGTGTTTAAGAAATAACGTTTCAGTATCCAGCAACATTATTTAGACTTATTTTAATACAACACTTAATGTGATGGAAAAAAACTTGTCTCTGGCAGCTTTTACACTTGTAAACAAATGCTTCTGAATTGAGTCCTGTTTTCTTTAGGAAGGTGATAAAAACTCAGCTGAGATATGGGAGAAATCCTTGGCCTTCTGACGTACAAGCACTTACAGAATTAGCTAGTATTGGTTCCATTTCTGTTTGCCTATGGTACAACTAGTACTCTCTGTATATTACCCAGCCTGACAGCACTGAAGTCCAGCTGAACATTAGGAGGAATTCCGTCACAAAAAGGGTGATTGAATATTGGAATGGGCTGCCCAGGAAGGTGGTGGAGTCACCGCCACTGGAGGTGTTTAAGGAAAGACTGGGTGTGGCATCAGGGCCATGGTCTGGTTGACAGGGTTGTGTTTGGTCAAAGGTTGGGCTCAGTGATCTCAGAGGTCTTTTCCAACCTAATTGATTCTGTGACTCTGTAATCCCGAGTTTTTTCCGGGTGACTCATTTCTGGCTACAAACTCTCATTCTGCTGTTAAATTACCATCGGTTTGCTAATGCCATTTCATGTCTGTGGTTTGTAAGTTTTTCGGGGGCAGGGCTCTCTTCCTGAGAGTGCTAGATTTATATGGTTACTAGCAGTATGTGTTCACTGTGCTGCAGGATGCAAATCAGGACTGTATCAGAGCAGACAACTTGAAATTTCTCAGAAGATAACCTTTATATCCAAATCAGGCAATGAATATTGCCTGCAGAATAGAAAACAGACTCCGGTGTCTGAGGATAAGCTATTCAATTATATTGGGGGGGTGGGGCTTTCTAAGTATATTTTCTATTTTGGGTGTATGCTTGCAAATGTAAAGAGTCACCTCTCCCCAGTGAAAGCACACACACACAAAACATGCAATGTTCATTACTTAACTACTTATCAAGGAAGATTTTTTGTTTGTTTGTTTTGCTAACTTAACGGGAAGAATGCTCAAAAAATACTTAACACAGTAATTGAATTAGGGGAAAATCAAAGGGGTCATCTGTTACCATGTCTATTTTAGCTCTCTGTTTAGGCTGCGTTTCAAGACGGGGTTGCTTGTTGGGTTTTTTAGCAACATCTGTTCCAACTCTTGTTCTGTGTGTGTGTGTGTGTGTATAGGGAGGATGTTTAAGGTCTGTTAAGCCATTTGTTCAAACTGCCTTTGCAGCAGCCTCAAAGAAATTTGAAAGGCTGCAACAACTTTTAAGGGGGAAAAATGTCGAAAGAAATAGAAAGCAAATATGGCCACACTTAGATTTTTGAGGGATGTTTAATTAATGCTCTTGAGGATTTTTACTTTCAAATAACCTCTAAGGGAAAAGGTCATTAATATAAAAGAAGTAAATAATTTTACTGAAGAGTATTGAAAAAATCCCCAACTTTCTGTAGTGTGGTGTGCTAAAGCTTAGTTAATGCAATTTTACAGAAAAAGTATTAACTTGAAATTACTGAATATTGACCTGTTAATGACAGCTTGTTATTAACAGTTGTTACTTTCTGGCCATGCTGGGGATGATGTTTGATGGTATTTGAAGAAGAAATGTGCAAAAAAGAGGACTTTTAGGTATTCTTTAAGGAGACCCTAGTGTTAAAAGCTGTCCAAGAGGGATCAGACATGTTGTGATGGAAGAGCATATGGATATTTCTCGTAAGTTGGTCTTTTGTGAATTCTTTCCTGAGTGGTTTTGACAGTAGAAAGTTTGATACATGTTGCCTCAAGTATGCTACTTCATTCAGATCTTAGTGTTTTGCTTCTGAGGCTGCAGATTCCTTTTTTACTTACTTAATTTTTTTTTTTTTTATGGCATCTGGATTTAGTTACTGGATACTGCCTCACCAGTGCAAAAGGAGGAAGTACAGGATTTGGATTAATGCCAGTGTTCTGCTGTAGAAAGATCAAAATATACATGAATTACTGGTTTAGTCTTGTCTGCTGAGTGTACAGACTGTTTTGTGTAGGAGATGATTCATAGCTTTGCTGATACCTCTGTGGGGTTTTGTGTTTTGATTTACATCTTAAAAGCTTAATTAAAAAAAAATAAATATCTACAAACCAGTCCAACAGAGTTGCATAGAAACATATAAGAATCCAGATGGATAGAAGCTTTTTCACTGCAGCCTATAGATGAACAACTTCTGCACAAATCTATAAGCTTCACTTTAAAATATCTATTCCTCTAGATTGACAGGATTTTAAATTATGTTAGTTTTATTGTTGCAGACTTGCAAACATTTGTTCTTGATGCCACTCTTTTCCAGCACTTTTGAAGTCCGTGATAATTAATTATGCCTTCTGTATTAGATAAGTGACTTGAAGTTATTGATACTACTCTTAAAATAATCTTTTTCCTTTTTTGTCTTTTTCCAAAATCAGATAATATACCTGAGAGAATCCCCCGAAGATGTGTACAGGCTTATACTGGCAGGAAGTGTTTCTTATCTTCCTTTCAGGTAAATAACAAGCTGACAGAGCCCTCTGTACCTTTATATTTTGAAGAACTATGTAGGATTTTTCAGTACTACTTTGTGTTGCGGATTGTTTGTGCCAAAGTTTTTACATGGGACACGTTCCCTGTCCAAACTCAAGTCCTCAGTGAGTAGGGGTGTTCGGAGCAGGTGCTGACGTGGGCTGGCACGAGATGGAGCCACACAGCTTTGTATGCTCTCTCGTTGAGCTTTTTGATCTCCATTGCCTCTGATTTGGCAGTCTGATTTTGTGCCAGTAGTTGATAGTAAAACACATCAAACTATCTGTCATTCACCACAAATGGCTTGTCATACTAAATAGCATACTTTATGCACAAGTCAGTGTCTGCAGATTGCTGTGCTTCCGACAAGGGGGGAGTTGTCATCAGTGCATTTAAGGAACCTCCTGGATTGCCTGACCTACTATGCTGTCCCTTCAACAGACACCAGGGTGGTTGAAGTTCCCCATGAGGACCGGGGCCTGTGTGAATGTGAGGCTCCTCCTGTCTGTACAGGGCTTTATCCATTTGTTCTTCCTTGTCAGGTGGTCTAACAGACATCCATTACAATGTCACCTTTGTGTGTCTTTTCTTCTGCCTAAATGGGGTTCTGTTATTTCCTTTTTGTGATGATTTCTGCCCCACTCACCTCTCACACTGATTCATAAGGAAGAAAAGGATAGAAAAAAAATTTAGAAGCAGCCATCCAGGTACTTCAAAGGTTCTTCCTCCTGTCAGTTAAAATGGAACATGATACATTTTTTACTTATCAGAAATATTAGCCATTCTCTGCTGATAAGGGCTACATGGTCTCAAAAGATGTTCTGCCAAGACATAATATTCTCTGGTGTAGATTCATTTTTATTTATTTATTTACTTGACTAAAGTATTCCTGTACAATGCTTACTCTGCAGTGCTTATGGAATCTAATAAAGGTCACATAAGAACATGCCATTCCTGGATCAACAGGATTAAAAAATTGTAGTTCAAAGAAGGTATTTTAATGAACTAGTTTCTTCTCTTGTTTAAACATAAACTATTTATGCATCTTAAGGGAAGTGTTTTATTGTATCTACACCAATGTTTGTTTTAACAGTTTCAGTAAGAAGTTGCTGTTCACCTATAGGAGGAATGCATGTGCTCAGTCTCTTTCTTCTTTTAAATGGAGCAGTGTATTAAAATCTTACTTTTTTGAAACTGTCCTTCAGAGGAAAATATTCAAAGAGTGTGTGTTAGAATATGATACTAATTTAGGAATTAGCTTTTGCCATAAGGAGTTTGTGTTGTCTGTTGTTTGTTGATGAATACCAAAATAGGCTAGTTCCCATATTCATGTCAGAAATAGAATGTCAGCTTTACCAAAACTGTAACTGGAGTAATCTTACCCGTGTATCTGTTAACTTATTTTAAATTTTGTTATTGTTGTAAGATGCAAGGTAGGTAATGAAATAATCGTTTGACATAATTATTTCACTATAATAGTAATTACCTTGAAACAACTTTTTAAAGGTGTTTTAGAGAACTATCTTCAATTAGTTTCACTTGGATTAAAATGGAATAATTACTGGTTTGGTCATCATATCTTATAGGGATGCTTCCTTTGGTACTTGCAGTTTTCATCTGACACTGCTGGACTGTTTTCATGCAATAAACAAGGTCAGTGAACTAATACTTTTCATATTGCAAAAAGTTAGCTAAGTATTGCCCATCAGAAAAAGAAGGTTTAGGAAGCTAGGATCCAATTAGAGCTGTAAAGCAGCAGATTTTCTGATTGTTGCCTAGCTTATTAGGCTTTGTAATAAAACTGGATACAGCATCCATAGAAGTCAATGGATACTTTACATAATCAACTAGTGGAGATTTTTAAGTGGGAATTTTGAGATTTATTTTTGTAATCATTCAGGACAGTAATTCACACCTCTAATCCCTCAGAGTTGTGTGTTAGGTTTATTATATGCCCATGCTCCCCTGCTGTTAAGTTTTAGGCTGAATATAGCCTTTGGAAGTGGTTTTGCATTGGTTAGTCGTACACTTTAGGCATTTGCAGCACATAGTAATGATTTCCGGTTTTGCTTTAATAATACAAGTAGAACAAATGTCAGGAGGTAAATGCTTATTATAACTACAAATTATTATAATCTAGTGTTTTATAGAAATACAGTGGTGCAGTAACATTGAAAGACAGGAGAATTTAAACACATTCTTTTTAGTCTGCATGAGTAGTGAAATGGGGAATTCTGCAACTCTCCACCCTACTACTGTCTGTTGTATTATAGATATCTCTGCCAAATACTGGTGTTTTCACTGGTTAAGTCACTTCTTGCAGATTTGTGATTTTCAGCTTTTTTGGATGTTTTGAAGCCTGCTTGTATGCCAAGAGTGGTGCATTGCTATTCTTGCTGGAACAGCAAGGAAAACTACAGAAGATTATGCAATGGAAGAGAAAACTATACTGTAGTATTTCAAATATCTGGAAATAGAAATTATCTGTGTTTGTGCCTCCTGCTTTAACAAGTGGATAAACTATCAGTTACCCAAATGATTACATTTTTTTCTTTTTACTTCAGAATGTACTCCTAACTTCAACAGATACTTTTTGCCAGTTATTTCCCTTTTTTTTTAATTTTATGCACCTAGCAGTAATAAAAAGACTGGATGCTTCAGTAATCTGGGATTTTCATAGTGATTCATTGAAAACAGAAAAAAGTTGATCTACTCATCTTCACTTGTATTGAAATTTACAAATCTGTTTTGAACCAAGACTGAGTTGACCTGTATTTCTTCAGTTGTATGAAATCTATTTGGAAGAGTAGTATGGGTATTAAGAGACTTTCAGTAACCAAAAAGTGTGATCAACTGTCCTCATTGAGGAGGCATCTTTGTTAAAAGCTGTGTTCTGACTTTTAGGCTTTGCAGTATGGTTTCCTGGATTTTAGTACGTTTGATGTAAATGAATATGAGCATTATGAAGTAAGTGTTCAGTATCAATCTTTTGACTTGTTTGCTGTTACTAATGCTAAAGTGGTTGTTTATAATTTGTGCTATTTTTTGTAGTATTAAGTTCCAGTTCTGTTTTATTTCTTTAAACTATGATGTAAACTCTGATAGTTAAATAAGAGTGCATGGACAGAGAGAATATTAAAATTCAGATTTAAGCATAATTGGGCTCAGTCATGGAGGAAAGCAGAAATCAAAATGGAAGTAAATACTTTTTTCTGTTATTAAACCCTGCGAGTTGATCAGGAGTGTGAATTTGGACAGCTTTTAGAGGTCACGCATATTTTTGAGCAGTCTTGATGAAAAACTGGAGGGCATACAAGCCTGAGTCTAACTGAATGCTGGAGAACAATCAAAGTACGTATCTGTACAAGGGGCAAAAGTATAGTAACATTCTTTGAGGTAAAGAAGGAAACAGGACTAGGAACCTCCAAGTGCAGTTCACTTTGGGGCATGGGAAACTTTGGATTGTGACAATGAAGGACTGCAACTCTTGACTATGTGCAGTTGCAGAAATGCAAAGCTGCCAGTTACTGGTAAAGAGAAAACTGAGAGTTCTTAGAACCTAAAAAATCATTATTTAAATTGTGAGCAGAGGTAGGACCAATGCCATAATTTAGAAACCTGTACAAAATTAAAAATTGGAAGTTGGCCTTCGTCTGAAGGGCATCAATTGTACTGTTCTAAAACCCTGATTTAGAAAGACAAGAACACAGGAAAGAAAAGTGAGGTTGAGAGCGTCTGCCATCCTCTCGATGAAAAAGAAAGCAGGCAACTAACATAACTTCCTTTGACAAAAATTGTGCATCAATTCTGTCTAGAATGTATTTTGAAACAATAAGGAAAAGCCTGAAAATACAGGGATAATGATAAACCAAGCATTTTCTCTTGACAGAGAGCAGAAAATGGAGATTTTAACTGGATAATACCAAACAAATTCATTGCCTTCAGTGGACCTCATTCAAGGAGTAAAATTGAAAATGGTATGCTTAAAAAAGGAGGTGGGGGACACAAGCCCACTGCTTTCTTAGTTGATTGTTATCAGTAAGAACAAGCTTTGAAAATTGTTCCTCAAACAGTGTGTTTTTTCCTTGGCTCTTTTCCTTTTATAAGACCTCTGGCAGTAACATTGTAATGCTTGGTTTAATTGTATCTGACCTAGGCGATTATGTTAGAATTCCATTTTCGGTTAGTCTGTTTCTTTATGTTGAACATGAGTTCTCTTTTGAAAGTGTTTTCATCTCTTGTTTTTTAGTCTTTATTTATTTCTGCAGTTTCAGCCTTACTTCCATTTTTGTCCCCCTTCTTTTCTCAAATAGGCTATCCCCACCATGCTCCAGAGGCTTATTTCCCGTACTTCAGGCAACATAAGGTCACCACTATAATACGCCTCAACAAAAAACTGTATGATGCCAAACGATTCACAGATGCTGGATTTGAGCATTTTGACCTCTTCTTTGCTGATGGAAGCACACCTAGTGATACTATAGTTAAAACATTTCTAAATATTTGTGAAAATGCTGAAGGCGTTATAGCTGTTCACTGCAAAGGTATAGTGTAAAAACCAATTTGTATTACAAATTAAGCTTATAGTTACTGTTCCTGAGGTATTTTGCACTGTAATTCTATTTCATCTAGTTAATAATATCTCTGCCAAACTGCAACTTTTCCATACAAATTATTTCCATACAGATTATTTTCCATTCAAATTATTTCTATATAGTTCTATTCGATACTTCAGCTTCTAATTTGTTTGGAGTTCCAGAAAAATCTTCCCAGCCATTCCCAAAAATGAGGATGGAGAAAGTGAGTTTTCCAATATCAACAACTCTTTCTGCTAGAAAGTGTTAGAACTTTCAAAGGATGCTTTTGAGCAGGAATTTGAACTCCTGGCTAAGTTGATTGGTCTTTCTAAAAATACGTGATTAAGTATACAAATCATAAACTTTTGAAAGTGTCAGTGCAGCTTTTTGAGGAGATTCCTCAAAAAATATAAATGTTCTTCCAGAACCACCAAAAATTATCATCCCTCGTAAACTCTCTGTACTAGCTCTGTTGGACATGCTCTGAATATCTGTTCCTCCAGAGCTGGACTGCCAGTTATCTGAGGACATGCCCAGTGTAGCTGGTGTAATGATACAGTTTTCTGTGATTATAAAGTAGTATGTTTACCTTTCCACACCACCTTTAACAGTCTTGTCAAACATTTCCTCTCCACAACTTTGCCTCACTAGCATACCTGATAATGTTATTGAAGGAAAAGGGCCTTTTCTTAACCTGTCTGCTTTAGACCTGCAAAGACTACATGTTTGTTCCTGGATCTGCCATCCATTTGCTGCATTTAACAGAGTTATGTTGGGAAGTGAAAGACTTATTAAAACCAACATTTTGGCTATTGGCATAAAAGTGCACACTCTTACTCCTCGCTGAGGTGATAAATTCAGGTATATCACTTAATTGGTTATGCCAGAATATTGAGTATCAGTGGTACAGTGCTTTGTTTTCATTCAAGTTAAGATATTCTTTGATGTATGTCTTACTAATGGTGTCTAGGCTAGCTTTATGGTCCTCAGCCTGCTCTTGAGAAAGAGCAGAATGCTGTAGCCTGTTCTTAAAGCTGCACAAGTCATGGAAAGTGCTGTGTGGTTGTCTTGGCTGTTGTGTTATACAAAATATTTTACCCTGGTGTCGGTCAGTCAGTCAGGTGTTCAATGAAAGTGGTGTGTGACTTGACATTTAGAGCAAGTGATTGAGGAGAGACACCACTTAGCTGGAGCCGTCCTTTCCCTCTCATGTTTCCCAGGGTAAATAAAACTGTTTTGAGGGCCATTGCAAAGAAGATTTCTCATTCTGGAGTACTTTTAGTCTGTACCAGCTAGCACCCTAGACTTGCTTATTGCAAAATATGACTTTTTCTTGGGAGCTAAGGAGATTAATTAGAGGAGGGACTGGAAGGGCAGCTGGTTTCAGTGCAGTGTGTGATCTGTTTGCAAGAAGGTGCTGTGAGAATTCTGAAAAAAAAAAAAAAAAAAAGGCCAGCTCCTTTATCCCATGCATAAAAGCATTCTCATACCTACCTACACCCATACATATTCATAGATAGGTAAAAAAAGATAGATAGACTTAGGAATATTTGTAAAGTTGCTGGCTTTGGAATGTTACCTCACTTAACAAACATGAACATTATGTTAGTAGCCTTGTGTATGAACACAGTATTAAAGAGTAAGTTGCACTTAACCAAGTTTGATCAGTAAAGGTTGGTTTAATAAACCAGGCAAGGAACAAGTAACAATGTCTGCAGTTACAGCAGGTTCCAGATGAAGACAGCTGTATAGAAGAAGCCTTTCTTTTATCTTACACAGCTGGCCTTGGACGAACTGGCACACTTATTGCCTGTTATATCATGAAGCATTATCGGATGACAGCTGCTGAAACTATTGCCTGGATTAGAATAAACAGACCTGGTTCTGTGATTGGCCCACAACAACATTTCCTGATGGAGTAAGTAGATTAACTGTAAATTATTTCCAAAAATAAATCTAGATGTCTTTTTCTTCTTCTTCTTCTGTTGTACACTTAATAATCTTCAGTGTTAATTTGTTTTGTTTTGGGCCTTTTTTTCCATGTTATGATAGCAAACAGGCAGAGCTTTGGACAGAAGGGGATATTTTCCGTGCAAAGTTGAAAGGAAACCATAAAATTGCTGTAACAAGAATTCTGTCAGGAGTAGATGATATTTCAATTAATAACACGAGAAACAGGAGAAGCATCCAAAAGGACATTGAACTGGTAACCATCCAAATATTGTGCTCTTGTAAAAGCTGGAACTGTTGAGAATCTCTCAGGTTCTGAACAAACCTGTGGGTACACAATGAAACAATGTTAATCAGATTCTATTTCTGTTTGCCCTTTTTGGATATAGGGATATGGGGGGGAGAAAGTGAACAGCAACTATGAAAAATGAAGTTTAGAACACAGGTGAATTAGGAGCATCATTATCATGCTTTAGTAATTAGTCAAAAAAGTACTCACGGTCTGCAATCAAAACCACTGTGATTTCATTTTGGATTGTCTGGTGCTTCATTCTGTGCGTTTAAAGGAAAAGGATGAAAGGTTTTTTACTCTTTCTAGTTTCTAAGTAATTGAAACTTCTGTAATACCTTGTGTAATACTTTTTGAAAATGACTGTACTGCTGTTTTAAAAAGGCAAGTGAAGGGGGGAAATGCTGTATTGTTCTGTACCTAAGCAAAGATTTGATAGTATATTATTTCCATGGTTTAAAAGCAGACAATATTCTGATTCACATAATTCATGACACCACTTAATGGTTTACAGCTTCAAAAGCAGCAAGCAGGAAACTGGAAGGAACAGAATTGTATTTATGCAAGTGAATTTCCTTTGACTTTTTTCCTGGTGGGATAATTCTAATTTTAACAGTTAAGATAAGGTTAATTCTTAAATATCAAGGTGTCTGTATTTTAATCTTGATTTATCCCTTCCCCCCCATCCATTATGCAGTACAGCGATGACGATGAAACAAACTGTTTAACACAAGGGGATAAACTTCGTGCTCTGAAAAGCAGAAGGCAAGCAAAGGCTGCAATTGCATCTCCATTGGCGTAAGTCAGTTTATGAATGTTTAAAAGGCCAGAAAAACTTTTATCCTCTTCTTTATGCATACTTCCCGTGGCCCCCAAACGTCTGTTGCCAAGGCTGCTTTTACTCCCTTAGAACAAACGCGAGGTTCACTTTTTCTCTGAAGGCTTGGTGCGGAGGAGAGCTTGGTTAAAGAACTGCATGACTGGATTTCTGGTTTTCTGCATACTTCTTGATTCTAGTAGTCTGCACTTTACAAGCTCCCACAGTATTTCTGAATGCTTTACTTTTAGTTTAATCACAAACATTCTCTTGTCTTTGCTGTAGTAGTATAAAAATGGAAGAATATGACTGTGTGTGGTTGTTTGATTGGATCAAATAAGGTATGTGCTGGTGTTTGAAGTAAAGTCAGCCACCCAGAGAAGAGCTGAAAGAAGGATTTTTAGCTTCCCTTAAGTTTTCTCTTCCTTGGAGAACAACTTTCCCTAAATCCTGTGTGCCTCTGGAAGGCAGAGTAGGACTGTTTCAGTAAACAAATTCAAAAGAAGTGCATTTCTGTCAGGGAACCTGGTATGGTAGTCTCTTTATTTTAGACAAGACCTGAAACACCACCTGTAAAAGAAAGTTTGCATCTGTTGTAGCTTGTAGCAACTGTAGGTAGAAAAATTTTTGTCTGCCCTTAAATAAACTGCAAGAGAATGCAAGGCCTGGAAAACATAGTTGGATCTCTTTGATTGCTGGGAAAGGAATGATGACCTTTATCTGTCAGATTTTTGCAACTGACACAGTACCAGAGTCACCAACCGCAGTCAACTTGTTTTTTATTGTGCTGTCCTTTTGTAGGGGATGATGCTGGTACCTGCTGGCATTTTTTTTTCTCCTTTCTTGTTCTTCTTTTTTAAGATCCCTAGTGTCATGAGACTTTTAGAAAAAAGTGAGAGGTACGTAGTAAAATGTGCTGAAGCCAAAGGAATATTTCCTTGGAAACCTTCACACATTGCTATGTGTGATTCCTGCTTCTGTTTTAAAGTACTCGCTTTTGTTCATGCTCATCATTTACGCAGGCTATCATATAAGAAATAACATGTTCTGAACAAAGCCTGTACCCAGCTGACACTTTAAAACAACCCAAAACTCGTCACCTCAGTTACCTCAAAAAACACGGTAAAAAACAGCTGACTTGCACATTAGTTTCTAAGACACAGAAGTGCCTTAGTTGCCACTTCATAACATTTTTTCGTAAGAGGTACTTTAAGTTATATCATTAAGGTTGTGAAAGATCCATAGAATGAATGTAGACTGTGTGATAACCTGTTTAGAGCCATTGTCTTAATATGCAGAAAACCCATCGACTATTAAATATTATTCCATTCATGAAACATTCTGCAGCATGGCTGCTCTAATTAAAACTAGATAGTTTGTACTTAATATTTGCCCTAGAGCTTACAGCTGGTTTTTATAGTGTGCATTGTGGCTCAGCAAGCTTGAATTTACCTCATCCTCTTTCCCTAAGTTATTTATATGGTTTGCCATTTGTACTCAAATAATTTGGTGAAAAATGCATGTGTAACTTCATACATTCTTTGTGTTGCTGTTGTTTTATCTCTAGGGATATTTGTCTACCTTACATGAGTCAGAGGTTTTTCCTACTAGAAGAGGTGTCAGTCTCTTTTCTTTATAGTTCAGATTGTTAAAAATAACTAGCCTTGCAGTGAAATTGATTACTTTTATGTAAGCAAACAAACAGAACCTTCTAAATCTTTTATGTAGTTTTATTTCAGAGATGAAAAAATACAACAGAGGAGGGCAAGACAAGAGCACCAGAAGCTGGGACAGTTACAGTCTTTGAAAACTAGAGGCATTACTTACATTTCAGTCACAAGGGATTTATGTGGAATGTTTATTGAAGTTGGTTGTATAAACTCTTTCTGCTTTGATGAAAGGATGCTTTGATGAATGGATGCTTTGTATATGTATATTTCTAATTGGCAATATTCTGCACCTTTTGGCAAAGGATTATGAGTTGTCTTTTGCTTCTTTGGACGCAGGGAGGTGATATATGCCATCATCTAGATGCTTACATAAATTATTTCTGCAAACTTATCTGGCTCTGGTCTAATGTTTTAGTATTAAAATGTATGATTGTGAAGTAGGATATATGAATACAGGTTGAGCAAACTGCATAAGAGATGTCAGCAAGTGATCAGAGATGTATTGCTCCTGCATGCACGTATTTTCAAGAGTGATACAGACTCCTTTTGGAATAAATGACTATAGTGAGGATTTCAGAAAATTTACTTGGATTCCATCAAAATGTTGGATATTACATTTGGCAAATTACAGCTGCACGAATTGTTAGTCATAGTAAGTAAGAAAATCCTTGGCAAAGGTTGTAGAGCAGTATGCATTTGAAGAACCTGAAACAAGCTAAAATGCACCAATAGCTTTTGCTTTTGAATTTTTGTTCATCTTTTCCTCCCCCTCCAACCCCTTTTGTAGATGGTTCCTAACTATGCTGGTGTCTACACTGTGTAGCATTGTCATCTGGTGGATTGTATGTGGCTCCCTTCTGCCCAGCCTGCTATTCTGTCTAGATGGTTTAAGAACATAGTAACCATCAGGACCCCCTGAGAGAGAGCCACTGTGTAAGTGTCCCATTCCATTTCTCTACAATAGCTCACACTTTCTGTTTACTGTGTCTCATAAATGCATGTTTCCATGTCGTGTTTCTCACTGGCTTTGTTGCAAGGGAAAATTTCACTGCTCTGGCTTTGTTGTATTTTTGTATATATTATTTGGAATAACTGAATGATCTTTACGGCTGGCTTGCAATAAAAAAGGTGCAGAACTCTTATAATTAGAATAATCTATAATTTTGAAGCCTTTCTTCTCTGCATGCTTCTGCAAATACGCAAAACTACATAAGCAAAGCTATCTGTAGAAAGGAAAAAATACTGCTTTAAAATATATCCTATCCTTTGCATATTGCAGGTGTGAAGGTGTTAGCTTCAGTTTTCCTTTGAAATTCATGAATTTGCAATGGAGGTTAGTTACCCAAAGGATGGTTTTATTCCCATGAAATGCCAGGAATTAGAATTTGTTAGAAATGTCAGTAGGGGTTTGTTTTTTTTTTTATAAAGAGATTAAACATTATATGCCATGGCATAAAACGCAACTTCTTTTTTCCTTTTTAACGTAACAGAAGATCAGGCAGGCTACAGTGTTAGGTCAAGGCTCACTGGTTTACCCAGCCAGTCTGGTTTCATCTTCCTTTGTTCTCAATTATTTTTTAATAGAGCTTTATGGGACTACTTAAATCGTTTTATTCTGTTACTTCGGTTCAGGAGCTAAGAAAAGCATTAATAACATACCAGTTCCTTGGATACAGTTTTCATCTTTATCCACTCTGCTTCTGTCAGAGTGGCCACAGTGATTGTTGTGCCTTGCCTTTGCTTAAAAGGTGCAATGTTTTCATCAAATGACAACTTACATCTTTTGGCTAAACAAAACCTTCATCAGTCTGCAGAACTGCCAGGAAATCCAAAGGAACTTTTTGCTGGCTTCTGAGTCTCCCTGGGGCTCTTCTGTCACCACCACCCTCAGAGTGGGATGGTTATGTAGGGTGACTGCTTGAAATCTTGGTGCTCCCAAAGAATAAAAATGGTCAGAAAATGTTTTACGTGAGAGTACTAAGTAAGAATAGGCATTGTCTCCTGGCAGAACATGGAGATTAAGAGTTTCTCTCATCCTTACCTTTGGCCTTGCAACTTCTTGTCTGCACTTTTAAAATGCATGGGACTCTTTCTGCCAAAGTAAGTGACCTAATAACTGAAGAATGAGAACTGAGGGACTTGTGGACAGCTTAGCTATTCTATTAGGCTTGGCCGAGGTCATCTTAACCTGCTCTTTTGGAGATAAAAAAAAAGATAAAGAAGTAAAGGTCACTTAAGCTTTGTTTATTTCCCCCCAACTTTGTCAAATAACATACTTAGATGAGAGGCTTGTTTTCAAAGTTTTACACCAAATGCGCACCATTTCTTGCCTCAGTAGTCTTCAGAAGTCAGACTTCAGATTTCTAAACTCATAGTGAAAACCTGAAGTTACAACACAGGTTAAAGAGATTAAACAGTCTGTGCTTTGTTTTGCTGTACAGTAAGATCAATTTCACTCAACTATCATCCTTTCTTTCTTTTGCTGTTCCTGTGTTCAACTAAACATGCCCGTGCCTAGAGAGAAAGAGGAAAGATGGAGGTTGGTAAATGTGGTGCAAGGATTTGGGATACTAGTGCTACTACTTCATATTCAGGATTACAGTCATACAATGCTGGTTTAAATAGAGGAAGAGAAAACACTTAAGGTTTTCTTAAAAGCTAACTTTCCTTCCATTATACAGCTAGTGTCCCCTGTGTTTTAAGGGATCGAACTGTCAGTCAGGATCATGAACCTCTCTGAACTAGACTAGCAGTCCTGTTGGCTGGAGCCCTGTAGGCTGAAGAGTATCAGTCACTTGTTACCTGTCAGTGACTTGGAAGAGTGGTAGAAGTCTCATATCTGTTTTTTTAAAACTCATGAGATGTTGAGGCAGAAAGCAGTATTGCACTGGACAGACCTTTATAGGACAAGTTGTCTTGGCAAGACTAAAATGCCCATTGCAAGACAGAGAAGACATACAGCTGTGTAACCTCTCTTTCCTTCATCCCTTCTTAACATACTGTAATCACTTTTCTTTTAAAATATGTTGTGTGGATTGATTTCTCTCCAATACGTATTACCTACAAGTCTACAAGTTTTGTAGACTTTGTCTTGGGTTGTGTGGTTTGGCTTTCGTGTTCTGGTGAGGTACCTGTGTACCAGCCTTGCTCTGAGTTAAGTGGTGAAAAAAAGTTGTGCATTATTTGAAAGATGCTGCTACTGACCCAAACAGTGTTCTATTGAAACAGGGTTTGATTTGTTTAAAAATCAATGTGTTAGCTTGATTAATAAAGCAGCACATAAATTAGTCTTCTATTTGGGGCATGTATTTAGGATCAGAACTACCCAGTGATGAATTACAGGAGGTGAAAAATTCTTAAACTATGTATTTGATAGTGTGGCTGTTACAGCATCCTGAAGCCTGTGTTTAGAGCACAGGCACCCCATGATACCATTTGCCTTCTTGGCCACAAGGGCACACTGCTGCCTCACATTTCAGTTCGCTTTAGATAAGTATAGGGGTTTAAGCCATTGTGTATGGACTTGTTTTGTGAATTTCTGGTATCTAGAAAAAATGGGTATCTATGACAGAAAGATTATACATATTAGGTTATGTTCCAGTGACTTTTGTTTTCTTGTTTATGTACATTACATGCATTTTATACACAGAGACGACAAAGGTATATATTTAAGGAAGAAACATCATTTTTCCATGTTTCTTTCTGCATGAGCACTAGTAAACTGATATGTGCTGTGATTTGGTCATGCCTATATTTCAGTGACTAAATATTATGAAGGTAAGAGGGCTTTGTACTTTTCTGTTCAGTCCTAGAAGTTGTGAGCAGCACAGATGAAAGGTCCAATGCAAGTCTTCTTTCACCACGGGTGTAATTTCCAATGCTTGGTTGAAAGTGTGGTAGACCAAATTTGTTCATGCTGTATGACAACTGTGGCACTGAAAACAGAATTTTAATATTGGAACTTGTAGGAACTGTTTTACATTCACAACAGAAACTATAAAGTGAACTTGCAGGATTTGAATGTTTTCACCTTGGGCATGAAAGGAAAATATATTTTCGTTAGAAGAATTTGTGTTGTCTACAGAAGCATGATATGATGTTGAAGGTATCTGGGTTGGGGTTTTATCTGCCTCTTGTATAAGTCCTTCGACTTTGAATGTGCTGTGTATACAGTAGAATTTGCGTTGTATTTTGGTTGTACTTCTCATTACAATCATATCTCAGAGGGACTGGGATTTTTGAACTTCTGTAAATCAAGTTACAAGCCTTTTGAAAGGCTGAAATATTAAGACAGACTTATTCAAGCAGAATTTTAAAATACTTGAACTTTGTGGTTATATAGTAATTTGTTTGTGAAACAATCAAGAAGTGAATGGTAAAAATTAGGTTGCTGATCAGTTTTGCTGCATAAAGAGTATATTTTAGATGAAATTGTATTATCTCCAATGGAAATTCTAATTCTGGGATCAAACCCATATAAAACAATGAAAAAGGGGTTTTTTTACTATTTTTGTTTTAGGTGAGTATGTTACGTGAGTATGTAAAAGTAGGTTTTCTCCCATTTCTTTCACTTTTGCTCCAGAAGTTAACATTCTGTATTCACATTTAGGATTCCTTGAAAATAGTTTCTTCAGGGTATTAACTAATTTACACAACTTAAAGAAGCTTTTCATTTGCAGTCTAATATGATCTGCTGACACAACTGGATTCAGTGAAGCCACTAATAATTAGAGTCTAATAATAACAGGGGGATAAATAGTAATAGCTAAGTTAGTCTTAGCTCTGAATCTCTAAAAAGATGCATACTTTTATATTTGGAACCTTGCACAAGTAGAATGACTAGAGAATAGATGTATAAAATGGTGCACTAAGTAGATATCCGTGGATTCCACTGACCACTTGTCGCTTTTTGTTTCCATAGTGTCATAATTTCACTACAAGTATTTAGGAATACAGGAGACATGGTTTCCTTGTGAACCAGTTGTCTGGTGGATAAAAACAGTTGTTTGCATTTCACAGTCTGGAATTCTTTTCTCATTAATGTAAGCAAGCCTAGAATTTATCTGCCTGTTTAAGAAATAGTCAGTATATTGCTCTAGAGTCTTCTAGAGAAGCATCTGAGCACAATCGGCATTTTGAGCGTGGTGCAGTAATTCCCTCTAAGAGCAAAATGCCAACATATGCAATGATTTTCCTATTTGAAGGGACTATCTCATGGTAAATTGCAGGAGATTTAGACTTCAATCTTCATAAATTGAATTACTTGGGGTTTTTTTTCTGAATTCTGTGTCAGTCTGAAAAGCAATGTTTGTTTTTGTTGCATACTTCAGATTTTATAATTGTTTTTATTTGTTAATTTAATTTGGTAATTTAAAATGCAGTTTCTTTTTTTGTTTTTCAAAAACCTAACAGGAAGTTCAAAACCAATAAGTTAACCCTTTCCTTGAAAGCAAAAAAAACTCAACAAAATCAACCAAAAAAGGAAGCTGCTATGCTCCTAATAAAAACAACTTGCATTGCCGTAATTGTAACAGGGATGTTATAAAAGAGAAGGATGTGTTTCAAGCAGAAGAATTTGCTTTTCAGAATGATTTGTGAAAAGCCAGCTGCTACTTGTTAACTCTATTGCAACAGTAACATCCTCTTTTCAGTGTTTTCTGGAAACTTCCTGGTTATATAATCTTTCTTTTTTCCTACTCTTTACAGAGTAATTCTGCAGTCCAGTGTTCAGAAAAATAAAACCTCTGAATCTAGCATTTCTGACAGTACAGACATTACTAAAAGAACTACCAGGTCTGCTGCAAGAAAAACCAATTTGAAAAGGTGAGAGTTAACCTCTTTACAGATCCAGTAACTGTTCTCTAGGCAAATACTTTGAGCTGCTGCACCCATTGCTGGCAGGAGCTTTGCCACAGTTCAACCTTTCTCCTAGCACTGGGAAGTGAGAAAGAACTGTATGGTTTGTGTCATGTACCAAGAATATCTGGAACCTTACATCCTATGAATTTGTTTAAGTTGCTCAGTCTTTCAACCTTGAGAATTGTATATTGTAATTCCTAATGTGAGCCAGAATTACTGAAGGTGAGGGATTTTGGAAACATGAAAACCCCTTTGCCTGGAGTAAGAGATTGAAAAGTAGTTCACCACATTAAGTCTGTTATTAGTCAGTGCATGAAGTCAAAACTATGAGAAATCTGATGGACAACTGAAATGCAGTAGTAGTGGAAAAGTTAAGTGTATAAAACGCATGTATATACTGGTATGAGATTTTTTTATGGAGAGTATGGCTGATAATCTGAAATGGATCTGTTTAGTAAAGCTTGATGGAATTTTAAACTCTAATGGATTTATGCAAGACTGAAAGTGCCTTTGAGCACAGAAGCATATGGCCACACTACTGCTCTGTCTGCTTGTGCCCCTCTGTGGCAACTCTCCAGGTGATTATCAGAGATGAGCCTGAGAGTGTGGCTTAAAACAACATCCAAACAACTTCCAGTGGTTACAATTGACTGGAACTTGTCTCGTGCTCATAGTGAAAAACTTTTGAATGGGTTTGTCAGATGCTGAAGAAACTTACTTTTGTTGGGAAAAGGCAACTGCTTTCTATATTATGTGCTTTGATTTATAAATACTGTTGAAAATTCCAAGTTCTTGTGCAGCTTTTTCCCCAAGAGCTCTTCTTTCTCCTTCTTCATCCTTGAAGGTAACAGAAGTTAGGAAAAATTACCTCTGTCAGACAGTGGAAATAGTTATTAGTAGTAGACTGCAGTAAATTATAATCAGAGAATTTTTAGCCACGACTTTGTTTTATTTTATTGAACAATATGTTAAAAAATAATCTTTTTCCTGAAATGTATGAAATGTATGAAATCAGGAGTATTTTTCAGGGTTTTCCTTTTAGCTGGTTGGGGGTTTTTCTCCATTTTGCCTAATTATGGTGAAAATTAGTCAGTTTTGGTCCAAACAGAATAGATGGGGTTCTGCCTGCTGTTTTTATTCTTGGTGCCTCTCCCAGTTTTAATCTTCTTGCAAGGTTTTGTAGCTGTATACATGCACTGTGTCATTTGGACAGAGATTTTCCTGGAAAACACTTCTCCAAGTTGACCTGCTTGTTGTGTGAGATGAGAACACCTATCCTAGGAGGAAACAGCATCCCTAAACTAAAGTTCATAGAAGATTTCATTTACTTTGAAACAAGTCCTTTAGGTGTATTGGCAGATTTATGACTCTGGAAGCAAGGATGAGGTTGATCTCAAAGTTCATAAACTACTTCCTTCATATTTTAATGGATTTCCTGAAACTTCTATCTGAAATATTTCATTCCATATACTGTTTCTTTTCTTCTAACTTTGGAGGTCAGAGAATTTCAGTCACTTTATACTTCCGCCCAGTAATCAAATTTGTCCTAGTTATGTCACAGTTCTAGAGTTCTTAATTATCTTGTAACCTGAGAGGGGTGAGTGGGTGTGGTCCCTCCAAGGGGTATTTCGGTATTGCTGTACAATGTAATGGACTTTGAATGCAGTGCCTTGTTGTTAATCTCTTGGGTGAACCTTTATTTTTCCTGTAGCATTTGGAAAATTCTCATTCATTTTTTAAGCATGCCATTTTTTTTTCCATCTAAATTTATTTTCCTTTCTTGAACTGTGTGCAGTTTGCATTAACTCATAGTGTTCATATTCAATGACCTATTCCAGATTAAGTGGATTGCAGGGTAGGGAATAATTATTATTACAAAAAATTGTGTAATAATAAGACATCATGCCCTAACCAGCATCTGTCTTTGTCTTGACCTTGTTTACTTCACTGAACTTCTGACATTGCTGTGTATCGTTACTCTTTCATTTTCTTCTCTGATATATTCCAGTGGAGACATCTTGCACCATTTTTATATTAATCTGATTTATTGCTGCTTTTTGTCACTTTAGTCAATGCCTTCTGTTACATGAATCACTTTTGTGACCCAGCCTAATGCAGTACAATCTGCAGAGCTGGGAATTTGTTTGCCATTTCATCCTTCAGGCTGCTGGAGACACTGTCATGGATTGCCTCCAGAATGATTTTTCAGCCAAAACAGCTATTTACAGCTAAAACACTCTATTTTGGCTTTGCCAAGAGAACTTTGGGAATTGCAATCCTATTCATAACGTCCACTGCATTTCCTGTGTAGAACATCTCTAGGTGTCAGCTGCCATCTACGAGGGAAAGTGCTGTTAGCCAGTGTGTCTCTGTGGATGCTCTCCTTTATCCAGTTGAGACATCTTCCTCCTGACTCTGCCAGTTACTGAGGGTTCATGTTTGTGTTCTAACAAGGTGCATCCTCCACCTCCAAACCAACTGAATCACAGGAAGGCACAAATCAAACCATCTTTTCCATCTTACCCCATAGCACAGAATTAGGATTATATTTATAGTAAATAATTGATTAGAAATGAAATCCTGAGTGGTAAAGGCATTTTGGTGGGTAGGGGTGCTTAAGGAAGTCATTACAGGTCAAGTCATTACAAAAAAAATAATGGGGAGTATAGGGGAAAATTTGTGAAAACTGTATTGTATAGATTTCTGTACTTATTTTAACCAGACAGGAACATCACAAAAGCTAACAAAGGAATACACCTTAAAAATCTCATATGCTTTTGCTTTGCTGGGTATTACAAAGCAGCTTTTCTGCACCCTTGCTCAAATACTGAAAACTACCTGCAGCATTTCAGAGCTTTTCTATATGTAATTTAACATAGCTTTAAAAAAAAAAAATGTTTCTTTACTGTTCTGTCTACTTTTCCTATGGTTGATACCTCAGAAGAAGAGAAAGAAAAGGATGAAATTATGGTACTGTGAATCCTCTGTTCCATTTCTGTGTGGAAGAACTGTCTGCATAGTGCCTGTGATCAGACCAGTCTGTGCTTTCTTGACAACCAGTATTGCTGTATTTTTTAAATGCAGTGACTTTTACCTTCTGTTTCTTTCTTTGAAGCATCATTTGCTCATTTTACCTTGCCAGAAATGTTTGCTTGAAATACATACTGAGTAACATTTAACTTTGTCCCTCAAACATGTTTTATTTCAGCAGCCAATCCGTCACAAGGACTAGACCAGTATGGCGCTGAATTTCAAATAAGCCACCAGTGTTGAAGAGGATATTCAGGAGTGAAGGGGATATGACTAGATGGAACTTGTTGCAATCAAGGAAGATTACTTCGGCTCCATTTTTCAGCAAAAAAATGAAATAGAAGAATCTCTTCCGTACTTGTAGAATAAAATGAACTGTGAATGTGCTTGGTAGACATTTTCCTACCGTGCTAACACTTCCTCAAGCAAAACCAACAAAATCTGTGTACATTCAGACTCAGGTGTAAATACTGAAGCTCTCTATTATAAAGAGGGCTTGCTAATATGTATGAAGCATGTGTATAAATTGTGATGGCAATCACTTAGCTGCTGACCACCAGAAACAAAAAGATGGTGGGAGCTTTTAAACATATAAATCATGTTGTCTGTTCAGACTGGGCTGAAGTCTTCACTGGAGACTGAGAATCAACAACAAAAGCTTTATTTGTTATTAATAGTATTGGTACTCTCCTGTGTTCATCAGCTTTTTTCTTATTTTGTATGAAGTTTTTTATGAAGCTGCAGTATTGAGTACACTAAGTAACTATTGTCCACCAAAGAGTGCTTTATTTTCAGAGGTTGTGTGGTTTGTTTATTTAGGAAAAACTAACTACAAGTGATTAACTTGTTTTTAATAGTGACAGATTTTTAGTTGTTCACAACCAATGGCTCTTTTAACCACTTACAATTGCTTTAAACCTGGTATGATTTTAAAGAGGAGGAAAAACAGTTTACCATTTAAAGCAGTACTGTCGTATTGAAGTGTTGTTACTGTTTCCTTTGCTATCATCAAGTCTTTTAGGTGAAACTTCAGGTTACCATTTATAAAGGGTAAGAATTTCCCCCAGATTTTATTGGTATGCTTAATAACATGTGAATGTCATTGTTTTTTATCTTGGAGGCACTTAATGAGTGCAGCACACAAAAAAGGGAAAGTGAGCCTGTGTACAACTGAGATTGGTAGTGCAACTCAGGGGCAGGCAGAATTTTTGACATCTCGTTAACACTTTAAAAACTACAGCTTACCTCTGTTAAAAAGCAGGGTAAGTTTTAGGGGAGTCTGTCTGAGACTGACATTGTCATCCACTACAAGACTGTCTTCAAACACTGGCAGTGTTTTTTTCCTACTGCTTTTCACATTATGAAATTTCAAAGCTGATGTACCCTTGTCTGCCAACTGATGTTTATAGCTGCATATCCCTCAGATGAGGACTGTTACCACATAGCCTTAAATATGATTCAGTTATCTGTTGACTTAGTGACTCTTACAGTAGAAAGTAGAAGAAATTGAGAGATCTGAAATGTTAGTAATGGAATAACTGAATTTTTTAAAGATAAAGATTACCTCTGCAAGAGGGAGAATTTTATTTTTACGAATGTAAATGTTCAATGACTAGTTTCAATCTACAGCCTTTTAAATAGAAGTTAATCTGTTAGGGTGGTGATTTTTAAATGTCAATATGAATAGTCACACAGTGGTTTGAAAACATTTTGTAGCAAGAGCATCAAGAGCTGGAGAGCAAACAGGATGTGAAGTGTAAGTAAGCTTTCAGGTAGCATTCATGAGTTTGGATAGTAAAAATTTGCAAATATGGATACAAAGAAAACTAAAAAATATAGTGCAAAATAAAAGAACATTGAGGCTCAGACTGCAGATTTTTTTCTATTTTCTCTTTAACTTCACAGTGGCCACCATTTTCTTCTAGGTGAAAAGCACCTAAAAGAGAGGGATTGATCTCATCCTGGTAAGGGAATTAAAATTTCTTGAGGTTTGGAGGTCTGTGTTTTGGGGGTTATTTTTGTTGGTTAGGGCTTTTTAGTAAGCCATTTGCCCAAAAGCTGAAGTACAGGTAGCCAGAAGAGCAGGTATATTGTGCAAATATGAATCTTTGTTTATTTTTGGAGAACATTCTTATCTTGGAAGGCAAAAGGGATGAAACTACTGAAGTGAGAGTCAAAATGAGTGATTTAGTAATATTTACTGTGTTTGGCTTTGCCTTTCTCTCAGCTGAGCTTCTTTTAACATCTTTGTTTTTAACCTAAAAATAATTGGTCTCAGCTGTTCCAAATTCCAAAATAGAATTTGCCTGTTTTAAAGTAGCCTGCAGAGTCTTTAGCACTTCTACCTTCATCAGAAGTAAATTTGCGTAACACAAGAGAACAAACATACACAACAGCAACTCTAGCAAAACCAAAAATGCATTTTTGGCATCAGTGTGTTTCAGGATACCCCTTCAGGCACCCAGTATCTTAGAGAGAAACACATAAATGTCAAAGGGATATTGCATTTGAACTTTCCAAACAGCCTTATATGGGAAATTATCTCATTACCTCATTGTATCCCATCTAATTGTACTGCTTAGTTCGTTGTTAGGAATTTGTAGTACTTTGCCTAAAGATTTTATTGTGCCATACCAAAGTTGTCTTAGGTACAGGAATTGAGAGTGGGCATGGGTGAGAGAGTCCTTGGTTTCTAAATCTTTTTTTGGATGGTGAAGTATTATGTGCCAAAATGGAACATGGTGGCAGATGCATCACCATTGTACCAGAGAGCAGCTGAGGGAAGTTATGTCTGCTGTCATCAATTAGGACTTTCTCCTCTGAAACTCCTTCCCCTTTCAAACACGACAGATGAATTCTACTCAAAAGCTGTAATATCCTGGGTCAAATTGCTACTTTCCATTACAGCATCAATACCTTAACTCAGATGTTAACCCAGACCTTGTCTTTTTGCCCCAACTTGACAGCATAGGAAGTGCTGCTGATTTAATACAGCAACAAAAAAAGATTTGTAGAGACTTGTGTTAAAATAGGGAAAAAATGATAGAAGTGATGTTCACCAGTTTGTTGCACTGCAGTTTTTATATTAATCAGTTGCAGACTGTTTGTGTAAACTCATGTAGGCTATCAAGGTCTAAAATTTCGTGACTAATCAGTACTGTGCATCCTGATTATTTTTAAATTGTATATTTCTAATCATATTTTTTTAACTTGGAGTGACAGAATGGAAGTTTATTTTGCTGAAGGTATTTTTAAGATAAAGGTTCGTATTATCTTGTAATATTAATTAGTTCAATATGCGTTTGTGTCTCATTTGAAAGTACTGCATATTGCGTTTGATTTTATACAAAATACCGAATAGTGAGGACTGTAAACACGAATTCTGTCAAATTAAAAATAATCAGAAGTTTGGTTTCTGGGGGTTTTTTTCCATCATTCTAAAAAAATCTTTACAAAACCATCATATCTGTACCAGACTGACTCATATGTGCACTGAAAAATAATACAACACTCTCAGTTACTTAAAAACCTTTAATTAAAGCACAGATTCTTAAAATATATACTTTTTAAAATTTCAAAAATAGAGAATTTCTGGCTCTACATTTCAGGGCTCTCACTTTGAAAAAAGGAGTTATATTTGAATTGTTGGGATACTGTTACACAGTAAAAAGACAGGGTAAGATGGAAAAATGGGGTTCCAGTTATTTTTTTCCTTCTCCTGTGATCATATAGCACTAATTTTTGGAAACCAGCTTTATTTTAAATACTGTATGTTTTGATACCTACCACCAAAGTGAAGGTTTCTGAAAAGTAAAAACCAAATTTTCAGGAACACTTCTTATTTTTGTGTAAGTGTTGTTGGTGGTTTAGTTCAGTCTTCAAAAAAAAAAAAATCCAAATACAACAGCAAAACATATTGACCAACTCCAATACTTCTAATCACTCTTACATACATTAGAAACTGCAGAATTTGTGTGCATCAAGCAGAGCCTGTTTGACAAGCAAGTAAACTCACTTGCTCCAAAGATACATTTTTATGGTTGGAAAGTGTGTTCCTCTGTAGTAAGGTGATCCATTCTAAACTTACGTGAGCTCCTGGCAAACCAGTTGCCCAGTGGAGAGCAAGTGATGGGCTTCGCCTGGGGAAACACCAGTTTGTGCATGTGATGCCCACAGGAAAACACAGTTAAGCCCGACCATATCATTAGCAATTTAAGGTGCACTGGCACTGGGCAGGGGAGGGCAGAGGACTAAAAGAATCCCAGAGAAAAACTGGACCATGGCCCAGGTCAAATCCATTGGCAGGTTAGTTAATGCACTGCAAGAATGATCTGTTTGAGAAGTTCTGGATACCTTCACTTTGGCTTCATTTAGCCTCCTTTGCATTACAATTTATACAATGCCTGTCAAGGGTAGGCAAAAACATGCTCTAGCACAAAGGATGCATTGCTCACACATATTCAAGTCTGGTGCTGGAAACTGCATGCTTTCAGCCTAGCTCCCTAAGAGTTTGTTGAGAAAGTGATGTTTGTTTTTTTCTCATACTACTGCTTTGGAGCTTGGTTTAACATGGATGGGACTGAACAATAAGACCCTAAAATGGAATAAAGTCAAGAGGAGAAAGACAAGGGTAACGTGCTTGTGAAGCTCAGGGAGTGGTGCAGGCTGTGAAGGACCACAGCAGCTGCAAAGATGATTTTATCTCAATACAAAGGGGACCAGAGGGCAGCCTTTGTTTTAGATAAACGGCTATCAACACTTGAGTGGATCAACCAGTGGTACAGCTCCAGAAGCTCTTTAGGGAGAGAGAAGACCAGACCAGCATGGTGAAAATGAATACATGGAATATAAGACCCAGACAAATGCCAAAAGATTGCAATGGGTTTGAGGTGACATCAACCCTCCCATTCCTTCCCAACACCTGGGACACTGCGTATGTGACAGTGAGGATGTATATCACAGGAACCAGTAATGGGAATCACACTGGCATTGGGGTCGAACTGGGTACTGCAACTGCTGTATTGTGTAACTTATATCCATGTGTGTCTTCAGTATAGTTTATATTACTCTGAACCAGAAACACCATATGGCATGAACCATCTTCAGTTAAGTATCAACCTGCACCTCAGGGAGTTATCCATCATCCCCATATCTCCATTGGCGACTCAGAACTCAAAACAGTCCAGCAATTTAATTACCTGGGAAGCATCATCTCCTCGGATGGTAAGATAGACAAAGAGATAGACAACAGGTTGGCAAAGGCATACAGAGCTTTCAGCAGACTCCATAAAAGAGTTTGGCGAAAGAAACACCTGAAGAAAAGTACGAAGATCAGTGTTTACAGAGCCATCGTACTGTCTACTCTTTTGTACGGGTCTGAGTCGTGGGTCATTTACTGCCGTCACTGCAAATCCTGGAACACTTCCATCAACGCTGCCCCCGTACAAGCCTAAACATCCACTGGACAGATTATGTGACCAATATGTCTGTTCTTGAACAGGCTGCAGTCACAAGTATCAAGGCCATGCTGCTGAGAACACAGCTGTGTTGGGCAGGGCACATCTCCAGGATGAAGGAACCGCCTCCCTAAGATCCTGCTCGAAGGTGAACTTGCCACTGGCTGCCGCAAGAGAGGAGCCCCAAAAAGGAGATACAAGGACTCCCTGAAACAACATCTCAGCCTTGGCCATATTGATCATCACCATTGGTCTACTCTGACCTCCAATCGGGAGGCCTGGAGACAAACCATCTATAATGCTGCTGCTTCCTTTGAGAACTCACGCAGGATCACTCTCGAGGAGAAAAGACAACGCAGAAAGAATCGCGTCCTGTCGGTACCACCTGGGGAGTCTTTCTGCTGTGCCTTTTGCAACTGGACTTGTCTATCCCCCATTGGCCTTTTCAGCCATCAGTGAGCCTGTAGCAAGCGTGGGTAGAGCCCTTCGAAATCTTCATCCTCCCTACTAACCTCTGTCCCAGTCCACAAGGCTCTGAAAACCAGCTCACAATCCACAAAAATATAACCAAACCGCTAACAAGTACAGAATTTGGGTTCTAGTATGTCAACTTATTATTCTCTTCTGGCAAGAGAAAAAAACAAAAATCTGTACTTTGCTGGTATTTTTACCTTTTGGCAAAGCTATCCTGCTACTTCAGTTACACTATGCAAAATTCAGTATCTTTCATTGAAATAGTAACTACTGTACAAATACAGACAGAGAAAATACTTCTGCTAAAAGCAGACAAGAACTTATTGAGTCCTATTAACTAGCTGTAAAACATTGCAGAGACAACAAACAGAACACAGATTATGAATATTCACACTACTCAGCCTAAACTGGAAGAGCAAAAACTTTTTTCACTTTATTAAGGGCTAGTTTGTCTCAAGCATAACACTGTCCTTACATGTGATAGAACATCTAAAGCTGCTCTGAAGACACAGTTATCTGCAACAGTCAGTGTATCACATCTTCAGAAAGCATTTGTTTGCAGACAAATAAAAATCTGCTGAAGATATACTTCAAATTAAATTCTAAGTAACAATCAAAGTGTAAGTTGTTACTTCCAAAGACTGAAGGTTCACACTTCAAGCAGAAACCGTTCTTGTTCAGTGTGTTACTGAAAGAGAAAAGCTCTAATTTCATGCCCGTTTTTCAGTGACTGAAATGTACTTTTTGTGCAAAGTAACCATGTTTCACATTCAGTTGTTGATTCAATGCCAATGAGTCAGTGTTGCATTACTTTCAGCACTACATATGTATGTCTGTGTATATACATATAGTTATTTTTTTTATGAGTGTGAGTGTATGTGCCAGTGACAGCCCTGAAAGAAAGAAAAAATTACTCAAAAATTGTGAAGAATAATCTTGACATAAATGTACTAGGGCTATGGATTTTGGGTTTGGGCTTAAAGATGCTCATACCCTAAGGCCTCTTTTCATACAGACAAGTTTAAACAGAGCTGAAAGTTTATTTCCCATGGGCTCAATTGCCCAATATGCCTATTTATCAACTCAGGTCTTTATACTTCTGAGTATTTGTCTTCATTCTTTGATATTAAGTGTAGACATTCCTCTTCTCTTTCCTCTAAAGGCACTTCCATATTAACATATTCTTGCCAATCCTAAACCACAGTACCACATGATTCACATCAACACTAGCACAAGTAAATGACAGTCCTGGAGAGAGGGGAATTCCTTTCTTTGCAAACCTGATTCTTCTCAAACTCGAAGCTGAAATGCAGTAGTTCTCCCTAAGCCACTCACTGCATTAATCCAAAGAGTACCTTGTGGTAGTGCATTAAGGAATAACACAACTCAGATCTGCAACACAGTCTCAAGGTGCATGCTATGCTTTACTGGTGCCTGTGTATATATTTACACCTGCTACCAACTGCTTGACAGGAAGGAGTAAACCAAGAGTGGCTGTTAGCAGCAGATAAGTGCTTAACAGATACAGCTGTTTTGGTACCTTAAATATGACAGATGGGTGAAACTTACTGTTCCCTTGTCACAGCCTTGCAAAAGAATTACATCAGTGTCACCACTTACAATTAATAATTTCTTCCCTATACTTAGATATACCATCAACTAGAGGAGCTCCGAGGCCATATTCAAGTAAGACAGACTAAAAAATAAAATTGTCACATGTCACTGCTCTAGGAAACTTTGTGTTTAAGCAATGATCAACTATACTAATGCTCACTCTCACAAAGTTTAGGGTTGGGCAAGTTGTGGGGTTTAATTTTGGTTGGTTAGTTTATTCTGTTTTTTAATTAAACAGACTTGTATCAAGCCTTTTTTTTTTTTTAACAGGAGTTTTTTAACACTCTGCTGACCAAAACTTGATTATATAGATACATTTTGACAAGTCCTTTAAAGCATTCCCCAAAGAACCTATTTGTCATTCTGTTTTGAAAAACAGATCAAAGTTGGAAGAACAAAGAGTAACTTTGCAGTAGCAGGAAACAGAGTGAAATATAAAACCACTCTTTCAGGCTTCACAGAGAACAGTCAGAACTGAACTAGATTACACCAGATTCAGACCAGTACCATAGCAAATTTTCAAATATGTAGTAGAAAAAGAGAGGGTTACTTTTAAGTATTTCACTGTTTTCCTTAGCAAAAAAAGGTACTAGTAGAAGAGGAGGCTACACCTCCAACACATGATGGAAAATAGAAGCAAGCCTTGCAAAGAAGCTCTGCACATCTATACATACACGCACTCCTGCGAGTAAAAATGTAAATAAAAACTCAGAGACATTCTTCCTGTCCAATGGGATAAGTAGAACAGGAAGAGAAGAACAAGCAAAAATATTCCAAGACCCCCACAGACAGAATCACTTCTATTCCACAATCATTAAATTGCCATTTTTGGCAGAAATACACACTGCCTATGAAAAGGGCAGCAGCAGTTAAATTTTAAACAGCATTGATTTCATGTAGCAACTTGTTCCTACAAGGTGAAGGAGTCATGTACATTATTTCATCCAGTCCAATTACTCAAATAGCAACAGCATGGATTCCTCTTACACCAGCGCTTTGTTTGCTTTTGCACATTCTTTCTACTACGAGTTGTCAGAGTATCTTTCTGCTACTAAAATGAACTCCTTGTGGAACATGAAATCTGATGTTAGACCAAATTGTCATATAAGTAATTTAACAAATGTAAGAAAAAAAATCCTTTGGGCTGAACTACTCTGCAGACCATCTATTTGGAGCATACAGAAACAAGTCTGTAGTCTTTCTAGGATGATTTTCTCCTACTTGCATAAAGCCTTATAAGTGAGATAAGTCTTTTAAGTTTCTGAGTACTCCTAGAGCTTACTCCAAAGCAAAACCTTTTTTTCCTTCAAGTTCTCATTGGCTATTTGCTCTCTACGTAGACTGTTTAGAAGTGAGGCAGAGAAGTGGAAAATGTGAAAGGTTTATATTAATCTGTTATCCCAGCAAACTGAAAGAATGAGTTCAAGTTGAGCAGGCATTTGAAGACTCCTCCGAGCTAATTCCAAGATGTCCAGTGCGGTTGTCCACTCATCTTTTCCTGTCATTACTTCTGGCACTATTTCCTTGTCTCTCTCAGATGTCCCAGAATGGTTGTGGGCATCCCCTTGGACAGGAAACAGTTAGAGAGTCTGGCTCAAGAGAGGAAGTGTTAAAGCTGCAATGAAGGAACATCCCATTCATCCCCAATGTCACAAACTTCTTGGTAAGGCATGAAACATTTTAGTTCGTAGTTGCTCCTGCTGGAATTAAAAGCTTCCTTAACAATGTATTTCTGTCTTTAGCTCAAAATTATTATTTTACTTAAATTTAAACATCTTCAAAATAGTTGCAGATTATATCTTGTTACTGAAGCAGCACTTATATTTAGGTGTCAATAAGAAACATCTGTGTGCCTTAATTTTACAGATCATTTTTCTTTAGAGAGATGTAAAGACTGCTGTTTGAGGTTTGGGTTTGATGGGGTTTCTTTTTGTTGGGTTTTTTGTTTGTTTGGGCTGTTTTTATAGGGGGGGGGGGGTCTTGGTGGGTTTTTTTGGTTTGTTTGTTTGTTTGTTTCTTGTTTTGTTCCAGATGACATCCAAATAGCAAAAGCTTCATTCTACCACTCTGACTTCTTAAAATAATACCTCAAACCCAAACCTATGAGCACTTTCCTTTATTTGCCAAGCTAAGAAGAACTGCAACTTGTGACAGCCTGAAATATACACTTCACTCAAAAAATCAGCTTCCAAATGTACAGTGAAATAGAGTCCCAATTGCAGACCGTGTTGTACAGTTCACATTTCACCATTGTGTCATGAAGAACTTGATAGAATCTCTATATACATATTTTTTGAAAACACTGTTCCCTTTAACTCCATTTGAAGGCTGGTAGTGAAATCCTGTAAGCCTTCCCACAGTTCTCACCAAGGAAAGACACTGGGATGTGTGACAGGATCCCAGGCCATCCATATTTCTAGGACCCAACTCTATTAGCAGACAGCTGCAATCATTTCACACCAAACACCTAAACAACTTTTCCAGAAGGAAACAGGTTTTCTTTATCCCCACTGGCATAAAACTGGTCTCTTTACAGCTACGCCAAAGCTACTTTGGGATGCCGCCATTTGTGACAGTTCTTCAAGCTAAAGCTGGAAAATCCTCAGGATCATCAGGATTTGGAGCAACAGGCTGCACCTATAAAGGAACAAAAGAAGATTTACAAAAATGAATGCATTTCAAAAGCATCTGACAGCTATATAGATGTATTTTACCCTTAAAAGGGTTCATTCTTCTACTCAAGTTCAATGCTACTGCTACTAAATCCCACTTTTACTCAAGTTGTGTCCCTCACTATCACAGAAATCCTAAATATTTATCTCTGAAGTTATGACTACTGTAATTTCTTCAGTGTGAATGTATTTATAATGCTGATCTACTGCCTGGAGAGAGCCAGAAGATCATAAGGTCTGCAGCACTGGATGAACAGAAAAAAGTAAAGCCATCTCAAGCAAAATACTGTGTGGTTTTACAAGCAGCATTGCTATATTTTTACATTCTAAAACTACTGCACATATTGGATTGGAGCTTTAAACACTATGCTCTGTTACCATAAAGAACCTTTTTTATTCAGATGAAAGAAATGCATCAACACTCCCATATTATCAAGAAAGTTTCCAGCCTTAAAGCATTTTAGTCACAGTAAACTGAGACCTTCTGTTACTATGAAGAATAAAGATGTCATTTTCCAGTGTGTAAATGCCTTTTTTTTTTTTAAAGAAAAAGTTAAGTAGAAGGGTTTTTTAATGGCTATATTGAACTAATCATTCTGTATGATCACAGATTTTCTGATCTCTCAGTAAGCAAAGTATTATTACTGTACTATCCTGAAATTTTCCCAAGAGATACAAGCCTTTAGTAATTTTAATTACTTTACAATTTATGTCAAAACTCATTGCAGAAACAAATATTTACTGCATTCTTTCCTCTAGTCACCATTACAGCATCTAGTAATCAGACCTTTTGAAATGTATGCATTAAGAGTGAGCCTGTATTTCCTGTATTCAAACACAGGTATGAACCTGTATTTGAAGTGACATGATAGGCCAGGAGCTCAAAATAAGCAGGCCAACATAGTATGAGGCAGTAATTAGAAACAAGTCTGTCACTATGGAAATCAATAATTCCACACAGGAGGCAATGGCACAAACACACAAATACCACCAACCCCCCCCCCCAAAAAAAAAGCCCCAAGCTAAACAACAAAAAACCTCATAAAAATTCATAAAAAAAACCCAAAACACATTACCACTACTTTTGATTGAGGTCTGATCTCTTCAACTCTTCTGCCACGACCACCCCGTGCTCCTCTTGATCCACGGCCAGGGCGAGGAAGACTCCCAAAATTAATATCCAGCTGAGATGTTATGTCATTCACTGGCCTCCGAAAGACATGAGAATCATCTTCAAAGCCTTCTTTATGCAACTAAAAAGAAAATCTGGTTAAAGCCTGCAGTTTCCAGGTACAAGCTTCTCCCCTCCCCAATACACACATACACTTGTATTACAGACTAAGCAGCAAATGAATCAAGATGACACGCAGAATAGAGGCAGGCCTTCACTGGCACAGGATTTTAACAGAGAGGAGGCAATTGCAGCTTCCCAGATGCCTGGGATAATTCTTTGTTGGCCAAGAGATTCCTGGCAACAAAATCTTCTGTATCAGCTCTGTAATACTGAAGAGGTTTTTCAGACATATCATCTCAGAGGTTTTCAGAGGGACTAGAGAATCAGACTTAAACTACTTACTCCTACAGTTATCTCCAAGTAATAGACGAAAGGCCACATCATAAAGCCATCTAATTGTGCATTTGTCTGCATGCATTCAGCTATGAGACTGCTGTTGTTTTAACTCTGGGTGTTCCTAACAGCAATGGATGTCAGACTACTGCCCATCACAAGTTTAATGTGCACTGTAGCAATGATACTGCATATGGTAACTCATCCCATACAAAAATAAATCACTTATTCCCTGTCCAGTTAAGGGATTTGACTTGCCCATGTTACACAGTTCCTGTACCTCCTATTCGGTGTTCCTTTTGACAAGGTCTCTTGGTAAGGCCAGAATAGAAACTTTATGGGCAAGAAGAACAAACTTGTAGGCAGTCTTCACACACTTGCATACTCTCTTCAGAGTTTGAGAGAGTTACTCTCCCCACCCCTACCACCACCTCCCTCAGAGAAGGAACAGGGGATAATGGCAACTCTGACCAGCAAAGTCTCACTAAGGAGAATGCAGGTCACTTCAGGACGAGTGTCTGCCCCCATGAGTGCTCAGTGATCTGAAGGGATTAAGCCTTAAACTGCAAGGTCTGATGTTAATATTGTAGCTATACAAAAGATAATATGTATTCATAAATGCATGCAGACTTCAAGGATCAAAATTCCATCATGCTAGACTATAGGCACACTTTTGTGACCCCACAAAACCTGAAATCTAAGTAAGAAAGGATCTGAAAGAAGCCCATCCTCTCTCTCCAGACCTAGACATTATCCCTGAAACTTCAATCTCAGTAGCATCGTGAAATAAAATACAGGGGAAGGGGGCAGAGTGGGTAAGCACATCACAGCAGAACAATCTCTCCAGAGTTACTTATTAGAAGCAGGACCCTAAAACTGGAGAAAAAAAAAATTCATATATTCCAAGTGCACAGTGATAGGTAGGATCCAATAGAGATGAAAAACAGACCTCTTGGCATTCAGACTGACAGATGCCAAAACCTGAGTTTAATATATACATGCAAGTGTATACTGGTAAGTAAGCTAACAGGATTCAGAGTTAAGAAAAGAAGTTTTTAGCAAACCAAGTTTCTCTATCAGCATTACCAGAGATCTACACAGGTGGCAGCAGCGAGGACACATTTTATATCACTAAGATTGAGCCATAAGGTAGAGCAACTTGACACATTATGTATTTGCACACAAAATAGGTGTGATAATCTGAGAGGGGAAAAAATGAACACACAAAGTTTAAGCAAGTTTTGGTCCACATATCATTTAAGCAATAAAGCTTAGATACTGTTCTCTTGTCTGTTCAGGTTACACTAAAACTAGTAAAAAAAAAAAAAGAATAGAGACAGTTTCCTAATCCTGGGCATAAAGGATAGTTTACAGAATTCCTGAGGCAATGCTTACATCATCTCTATATTTTGACTTGTGAATCACCACTGCTTTGGAAGGAACAGTGGATTCTGGCTTCCGGATGTTGAATTCAGGCTTTGGTCGATTCTGTTGCTGAAGATTTTTCCACTCATCTAATGTCATTTCTTGAACTACTTCTTCCACTGGCTCTGCTTCAGCAGCTCTAAAGGTTTATAGTTGTAAAGTAAAAACCATTAGCTTGCAACATGCCAGGATGAACAAGAACACTAATCTCTAAAGTAAGGATATTAAACAGTATTTGGAATATTTCTCACCAAATTGTTGCTTTAAGTTTACTTACTCTCCACAGTAACTTTGTGTGAGAGTTTTACATTAATGTAAGTTGGAATATTGTTCAAAATTAGTCATATGAACAAATGGTATCTTCAGCTACCTCTATTGGTGCTCATCTAGTCTTGTCATAAGTTTAAGCACTTAAGATCCTAGACAAAAAACAGTCTGCATTTTGATCTGTCATACTCTTAACCCTACAGTTTAGTAGTGGATCTATCCCTAGCAAATACAGCCACAGTAAAACGAGCACACAGAGCAGTTCTAAAACACCCCAATTGCAGAGTTTCATTGACTTGTCCTGCACAAGAACAACAACGTGGATTCACGTTTCAGTGTAGTTTTCAGTCATCAAAAAGATATGACGATTATACCATGAGATCTTCTAGGTAATTATTAACATTTCCTTTGTTAATTAAACAAGATCCTTCTTAGATCTTCTTTTTTTTTGGTCAGATGTAGTAACATCTACATGACAAGGAGTCAGCATTTCTCACCCAGAAAAACCAGATTAATCCTAGTCAAGTTTTAATTTGTCACAAAGTGCAATAATGATGATATATTCAGGGAAAACATATTGCATATTTTTGAACCGTAAAGACAGAAGGTTTTATGTCTGTAAGATACATAGAGAAAACAGGATACACAAGACAAAACTAAAGATTCTTCTCCACTCACCACTGCTTGACTACTCTTCTGCCACTTTGATGCTGACCACAACTGGCTTGCCCTGGACCAGAAGCTATTAGAGCACTACAGGTGTGCCTTTTAATAATACTTACAGAAAGCTATCCCCTGCCAAGCAGCACCACACACAGGGAGCACAAATTACTTCATCACTGTAACTCTATGCTGACTAAACAAGTCAGATACCATGAACTACAGGGAATCCCACACTGATTACTCCACTTGAGAAACTATTTCTCCCTTCTCCCACACAAAACTGCTATTGCTACAGCAGATGAAGCAGTTGAAATTAAGTATTTCCCTTACATTGATTTTTCTGGAAAATCCTTTTGTTAGGTCCTTTTGTATGGTGGGAGAATTATGGATTTGGTTTTCCTCAGTCGCAGTTCCAAGTCATTTTCTACCGAACACTGGTGATTTTCCCCCATGTAAATACAGTTTATTAGTCAGAAATTTTTATCATGGAAAGAAGCAGAGTGAAATGACAGTCAGCAACCTGTGCTTTTTGTTTTTGAAGTTATACGAGCAGCCCATCAGAATGCACACACTTCTTTGGAACATTCTGTACATTACAGAGCTACCCTATATGGGGACATGCCTGGTCCCTCTTCCTACTTGATCTTGAAGCAAACCATTCTATTTCTTGCCAGTCAAAAATAAGACAGTATTTTTCTGAGACATCCAGCATGTGACAGTTAGAAGCAGAACTGAACAGTAAGGCAGTCCTTAATTTTGATTTCAGGATGAAAACAGTTTCAAATTCACTTGGCAGAAGAACAACAAATATATGAGTCCTGTACTACATGCCCCCCCCCGACGTGCCTTCATGCCCTGTTATTTTGAAAATTCCAGCTATATCAACCAAAAAATTAAAAGTTAAAAGACTGGTAAGCAGTCTGTAGTTCCATGCTGATTAAGATCTGAAACTAAATTAGAAGGACTGAGTTAAATAAAAAAGATACTGGTGAAAGAAGCAGCTACTTCTGGAAAAACACCAACAGATACTGTTCCACATGTAACACCATTAAGAACAAATTGCACCCCAAGCGTTTCAATTTGGTGTCTTCAAGAGCAAGAGGCCAAATAATTTTTGATCAATTATCTGAAGCTCTAGTTTTGGGAGCAAGTGTTGAAAAAACCACATTAGTGGTAAACACCCAGAGGAATTAAAAAGGAGAAAGCAAACCAATAAAAGGGTCTCTATTAAACTGCTTTAATTTCTTCTGAAGGCACTACCTCAGCATGGAATCAGTAAATTGCATATTTGAACTTTGGAAAGTCTTTATCCCTCCTTTGTCATTAAGTTTTCAACACAGTAGAGAGACAATGTTTCAGTTCTTGATGAGCGCTGTAGAAAGATACAGAACTGTTTGCAAAAAGTAGCTATCAATCTGTCAATTAGCAAAAGAAAACCCAGGATTTGAGTAGGGATTTGAGGCCATCTCCGTGCAGTCAACCACAGGTAACACACAACAGATTCACTGCCTTTTCTGTGGCACAAAGGTCACAGTGTAAGTATTCAGGATCACTGAAGGACTGAACTACCACATAAAATGCTAAAGCGACCCAGTGACTGGAAAACAAACCACCCAAACAACCACCAGGAATCCCAAGGACAACTAGAAATGCATATTCTCAGGCAGAGCTATCAGCCACCCAACTACAGAAAGGATCACCAGCAAGGCAGAAGCTCTGAAGGAAGGACCTCAACTTCCCAAACTGCACGGGAGTTCTGCAGTCAAGCCTTTGTTCCTTCTGCGACAATGTCCTGTGATAAGGAGCAACATCAACAGTTTTGTCTGCAGCAGATATTGTTCTGCCCTACCAGCAATAACAACTCAACTGAATGATGTCTTCTGTGTGGGAACAGGTAGGAAGTCTAGAATAGCAGTGCAAGACAAAAGTCTAAAACTCGAGTGTACATGAGAAGCCTTTAAAGTTGTGGTGAGGAAGTACATAATGCAAAAGAAGGGAAAGGTTTTGCACGTCCATGATATCAAGACATTCAGGAGAAAAAAAAAAATCTAACACAGCAGCTTCTATTTTTTAATTTATTAGAAAATTAGAAAGTATTAGAAAGTATTAAAGTATTAGAAAGACAGGGGGACATTAAAATGTCTCTCAGCAGAGTACATTAAAATCAACTAGACAGGCATGAGAAGTGATAGTTGCAGTTGGTCATGCCTTGGGTCAGAAAGACACCTTTCAGGTTTAAATTGCTGTGACCACATGATAACATGAGGACAACTTCACTGTACAGCAACTTCACCTCTAAAAAGCAAACAAAGGTATTGCTTTGAAAAGTACACATCTATCAAAACCAGCCATTTGCCAGTTCTAAACGAAATACTTGTGGATTTACAGTGCAAATATTTGGTTTTTCAACTGAATAGCATGGTTTGACTTTTACCCCAAAGGATGGTTTTAACTGCTAGCTTACTAGCAGTTAAAATTTGTTTTAGAATGTCAAGACTCCCAAGGGAAAACACCTCCCATCAGTAAGGCACAGCAACAGAAACCTGCATATCACATTTTGGACAGAGACTCGATTGCACCAGGTTATTTTGGGCACCAAGCCTGCATGGCAGTACACTCTGTGCGTTACTTTCTACCTTCTAACCTTACACATTTTTGGTAACTGCTTGGTGTGCATTTTGATTAATCAAATTAATAAACTCCTTGGCACATGAACAATCATGCTTACAAAATACTGCCAGACAACTAAGTGCAACCTCTGGACATGAGCAAACTGAATTCACAGCGAGAGTCCTACCAAATCATTAAACAAGAGCCTTCAGTAACAATTCCTACTGCTTCAGTGTTTTCAATGGATGACCACAACCCTCTAGCTGTGCCTTGATTACTGTGATTACAACAAACAAAATATCTTTTCTTTTTAATAGAAGAAATGCAAATAGAAAGAAACAGCATTCAGCTCGGCTATTATTTTCATATCACTAAAAATAATCATAGCAAGTCCTTCTCAGATCAGTTTTTGTATTATTCAGCTGCACAAAGCAAATCCTTAGCCAGCTTTTATTAAGAAGTCAATGACATGAATCTTGCCCACTAAACAGCACTTACAGGAGCATTACCATCAGCTGCAGCAAAATTCAAAGTTAAACAAGGTAAGCTCAAACAACAACTGAACAAGTTAACCATAGAAGAAAAACACTGAAGCAAATACTTATGAACCTCTGGCCTGATCTATGAACAGCTTTATGTTACCATTGAAAAAAAAAAAAAACCCAAACCAAACAACAAAAACCAAACCAAAGAAATAAAAACAAACAAACAAACAAACAAAAGACATAAATAGCTCAAAAAGCTTGAAGATTAATTTACTAACTCTGCAAATACCCTTTAGGAATAGGAATTGATTAGCCCATATGTTGCACTGAATTAAAAAAAAAAAGTATATTAATTTGAATTAGTCCACACAAGTGTGTTACATTGCTCCAGCTGTGAAGACAAGTTCAACAGAAAGCAGATGAGAGGAAAGCTTATCCTGCCGTACTGCCCCTATATTTTTTACACTGCTAAGGTGAGGTTTTGCTTTTGCAGCAAACCAAACCCCAATGATTAACATGTAATTTGGGATGATATAAAAAGAGATGGATATTTTTTATATACTCAATAAAATTTGAGGATATGGGAACAAACAGTGTGATTCGTATTACAGAAGTATTAAAGCCAGTCTTGCCCCACAATACTTTGTAAATAGAAGCTCAGGAATGGCAACACAGACGGAGTCCTCAGGGCAAGACCCCTAAATTAGAGAAGCCTGCAGACTCTCTTTCCAGAGTTGCACTGAAATTAGCTAGTACCACACCACAGAGACACACAGTATCTTCATGCAGGCAGGTTATTCCCAATTTCCAGGATTACACTTTTTACAGTTTAATTTTAAATGGAAATAGTTACAACAAGAAAGAGAATGAGAGAAGAAACAAACCCAAGCCTTCCATGTCTTTCTCAATGAAAGCACACAACTGCAACAAAACAGTAGAAAACAAAGGGTTTCCTTGTAGCCACTGCATTACAGAGCGAAAATGAGAAAGATCCTAGCAGTAACCTAAGCAAACACACAGCCCGGTATAACGTTGAGGCTGTAGCAAAAGCAGAAGACAGTCTAAACTGTCCTGTTATTTGCTAGAAGACAGCAGCTCAGAGAGCAGGGGCAACCTAAGCCTGGAAGATTTTTAAATATGTCCTGAAGCATAAAACCAGCTTTTAAATACTAAAAGAACAAAAAAAATTAATAAAATCCCACCCTATTAAGGCATCAGCCTAGAAACCATCCCTCGTGACCCAGGTGCCATTCCCACAATGCCTCCTGTTTTAAAATACATAAGATCACTGAGCTGACACCCCCTGAAACATAAGTGGAATGAGATAAATGTAATTCATGGTTTTTGCACAGATTTGTAAGCCTTCAGGACAAGACTTACTGCACTGAGTACACTCTGCAGAATTTTCTACTTGTAGTTTACTCGCTTTGTTGAATCTTATGGATTTCAGTGGATTATTCCTAAATGAAGATTTTTTAAAAAAACACAAGCAGGAGTAAAACCTCCAGAAAGGCTCACAGTCTGACTGAAAAATTAGTGATCTCTAAGAAAGGTGAAAAAACTGTAGACAACCAGCAGATTCTGAGAGGGACCTTTTCCAGTGCATACAATTCTGCTGCCTTCAGCTCTACGAGGAACTGCACTACCCATTTGATTTAAGGTCATCTAGAAACAGTTTTTTGGAAATTCAGTCATAAGTCACTCAATGTCAAAGGCAGATTTCCCCATGTGTACATATCTCTAGCTATATATTAAAAGCTACTTTAAAATCAAAAGGATCAAGGCTGTATCACCTGATCTTCTTGTGGGGTTAAACAACCTGAACATATAACACAGGTTTTGTATTCTAGTTAGCTTTATAATTAAGAAATGAACCCATGTCACTAATAACTGGAGCTGCACCACTAGGTAAAAAAAGACTTCACAGCAACAAAAGAGGATTGCACTGACCATATGGAATTTAATTATTTGTTAAGTCTCTTACTTGGACAAGAGTGTCAATTTAATTTTTCTTAAGCCAGTGTTTATATGATGTGAAGCAAATTTTCTCCAGACACTGAACACAATAAAAGTCAGAAGACAAGGCAGATTTCTCTCTCAATTTCCCTTCTTCTAAGGCTCACTGCATTTCCAGGAAGTTTTTACAAGTTCTGCATGGCCTTTCATGAATAGATGACATCTGCAGAATATTAGTGACTGATTAATACAAACTTAGAGTATCTTAGTGCATTTTAAATGTGCTTGTACAACCGTACAAGCACCTTGAATACCTTTTCTCAGAGAACTTCAAAAAGCACAGTAGTTTTCACAAATTAGCCAAGTTAAAAAGGTAAAAGATAATATGTAGTTCCTCCTTAAATGATTATCATCAAATCTTGGCAAGATAAGCACCATGGTGCCATGAAATGCAACCTCCAGCCACCCAAAATCCATCTTTAGTCAGAATTAGGGATGTATTTGCTGCACACACAAATACAGACAAAGCTTTTCTGTTTTTAAATGTGTGCACTAGCAAAACTTCACAGTTCACGTTTCAAGTGTGCCTCCCAACACAACAGCAAGAATCAATTGTTTTCTTTGCGTTTAGAAAGAAAATATTCAAGTTAGACAGTACTTGCTCAGAGGCTCTCCTTCAGATGTCCCTGGCTGTTCAGCAGTTTCTACAGTCTCTTCCATAGGTGCAGCCTGTTCCATCCCACTGAAACAGTAAACAAAGAAAACCCACCACAAAGTCTTCATGAGTCACACTGGAAAAAAATACCTTGCAGGTCAATACATCACTTTTTTCACAGAATTCCTTGGGAAAGAATAAAAAGAAAAAAAAATAGAAAAGCTCTTTGATCATAAGCAGAAAGATCTACTAAGTGGTTGAGCAACTAACAAAATGAGGAGTATTAGGAAAATTCAACTTCTATTTCTTTTTAAACAAAAAATGTGGAAAGCAATATATGAAGACAAAATAATTCAGTCATGAATACTAACACAAGTACTTGATTATAGTATAACAGTCATGTTTGAGTTTGCCTTTTTGCTTCTTTTCAACAATTAAAGTTTGCACTTTCTGTGTCATGGACATCAGTTCACTGTCAAATGAGAGCAGTAACTTGTTTGCATTCCACTGGTAAGTATACATAATTAAAATTAACACCTTTTAGCTTTGATGCATGATTAGGACAATTAAGGCCCAGACATGCTTTTAGAATTGTTCAGACATCTTCAATTTAATGTCACTTCTACCACATCACAAGAAATCCTTGATATATCATAAGTTTTGATGCTACTGAACTGGAAAAAAAACCCAACAAACCACCAAACAACTGATTTTCCTGTTCACTTTAAAATGCATTTCAGTGGTACAGTCAGCAAAGTATTATCTCCAGACACATACTGAATTGTATCACAGTTTTACAGTTCAGGAATGATCCACAAAACTCAAGAAAAAGAGACTGGACTTTAAGCCCATGAACAGAGTTTGAATCTTTTAATCAGCATGTTGGAGCAATGCCCCTGAAAGCCAGAGTCCTACCCACCTGACTCTTGAGAAAAGTTGTAACTTATTTCCTTTAAAAGACAAATTGGCTCCAGTCAAAAGATTTTGGCAGTCTTTAGTGAACAAACACCATCATGCCTTTGCTACAATTTAATCTTACCATCATGGAGGAGACAAGTTTAAAAAACTGAAACATCACAACAATAATGGAAAGCAACACTTATAAAACTCAAAATGGACACAAAACAGATGAACAGAAAGTGATGATCTAAGGTAGGCCATGGAAAATTATGATCTATGGTGGACACATGTACATGATGTACCTCACAACTTTAACTGCTCAGCAGATGCAGTTCCCCCTCCACCCTTTTTGTCATCTGCTTTCATTCCTCTAGAGAATAAAACAGAATTCTGTGACTTTCAGAGCTTTTTCCCCACAAGGACCTCAAACTAAACCCAGTATTGACTGTATGCCACCAGCTTGGATAGAGAAGGAGGGAACAGAACACTTAAGAGACACTGCTGCAGTGCATTCCTAGCAAGAAACAGCACACAGAACACTTACGTTTTGTCATTCCCGCTCTGTCTTTCAAATTCACGTTTTCCTCTTTGGTCATAGCCATCAAAACTTCTGTTTATTCTACCACCTCTTCCTCTACCTCGCATTCCACCTCGTCCTCCACCACGACCTCTTATTGGTCTTTCACAGTCTAATCTTTCCACTGGTCTATAAAGATGACAACTAGTCAGATTTTTGTTCCTACAGAACAGTGAACAAGGAGGAAAAAAACCCCATGTGGTTCTATTTGTGCAGCTGTGGGACACATCAGTATACTGCACAATTCTTAGAGGGCATCTTTACACAGCACACAATACAGCTGGTTTACTTTTGTTATTAAAAATGGACATTAACTGAATACAGGAGGAATTATTACAACAAACACAAACAAAGATCAGCTGTTTCTTGGTAACACTGAAAACGTCACAGAAGTTAAAGAAAACATAAAACTGCCAAATCTTAAGTAAGTTTATTAGGCAATATCTCCACTGTCTGAACCCAGATTTAGAGGCAATTACTAAAAATTTCAGGCAATTTGTTAAGTACCAACTACTGTGATGTAAAGAACAAACAGCCACACTCTGAAGTATTAAAGGTTTAGGTGGAATTTCCTACTCCTTATGAAGAAAGCAAAACTGATATGCATTCATTGTCCAAGCAGTAATAAATATGACAAAGGTTTGTTTTCAGTTTGAACAGTACAAGGCATTCAGCTTGGAACCTCACAACATGTTCTGTGAAGGTTGGTATGTAAGCTCAGAAATTAACATTTTGAATACGTTGCAGACTAGGTGTACGTTTTCAGGCCTTTACACTTTTCAGTTTTGCCTTATATTTCTAAATTTAACAAAACTGCTCCAAATCAGCATGCAAGGAAGCTGGAACTACAGTTCTGACAGGCATGAACCAAGTCTTGCAACAAATCTACACACTAATAACGCAATCATGCCTTCAAATCGTGCCTGGCTCTAGACAAAGTAGCTGGTTAAGAAGGTGATCAGTTTTCCTTCCCACCCCTGTGCAGATCCTCTGCAAGGCACTCCGCATGATACCTACCTTTCCACTTGGAATTCCACTTGTCTTTGTGTTCCATCAGCACGGTATTCCCTGAAAGATGGTCTCCATTCAGTCTTGTCTTGTTTCACCTCTGCTGCTCTGTTACTAAACCCTTGCTGTTCTCCCCGACGAGGTGGTTGCTTCTGGCCTGCACAGACACACACAGATCACTAACAGTTCACTAGTAACTGAATTGCACTTACCAAAGCATTGACTGAAAGGAGTTGTTCACACCTTACAGTCTTGGAATTTACCTTCTCCAACCTCCAAAGCATTACATGCCCACATAGTTACTGTTGCCAGACACTGTTTGAAAGACACTTACTACCTCTTCTATACTGATGAACCTGCAAAAATACTACAGGTTTTGACACAGGTCAGATGTTTCCAGAAAAGATAGGCTAGAGAAAAATCTGACTTTGCTCACATTAAGTCATAGAAAAGGAGAACAAAAACTGTTTCATGTTCTTTCAAAGACCCTGATAGAATACTACAGGATGAGGCAGAGAAGCTTCAGTGGAAAAGAGTAATTGCATGATGGCTGCAGGAACAGTGAATGAGGGCAAGAGGAAGGCCCTTAGACAGGGTGGATCATGAAACCATACACCTGTCACACGAGATCAGTTCTGAAGTCTGAGCCTTCCACTCTACTCTTAAGCTCCTGGCTATGGTATCTAACAACCCAGAGTAGGGTCATGTCCTTATATTACTGTTCTGTGGAGAAAAGGACCACCCGCCAACAGTACAGGGCACTGAGTTTAAGTGCAGAAACCCAAGCAGTAAGTATAAACACTTCAACACCACTAATTCTAGAATGTCAACATATTTCAAGATAAAATATATTTTAAGATTTTTAGGGTTTTGTTCAGCCATTGTTGGGGTTAAGGAGGATCAGGTTGGGAAGGGTGAGAAACTGTGCATTGTAAGAGAGCATAAGCTGAGGTTTTCCACTCAACCTGTATACATCTAGCAGAAGATTAGGGTTCATTATGTGCTTCCTTCTAGATTTTCCCAAATTCTATCTGGGACAAAGTCCTCTAGAAGCAAGCAAGCCTTTTGCCTGCTAGACCTCTACACTTACACTGAAAAGGGTGTTGGTTTAAGTCAATCAATCAAGGAACTACAGAAAGATGGCTCTCAAACCAACAAAACTGAGCTACTCTTTCCATGAGAAATACCTGTGCAATGCTGAGTAAATTACTGAACTCAGGTCAGGGAACAAGTCACAGTCCTGGTTACTGTGCCTCTGTGCAAGTACATAGAGAGAGAAAAGCGTATTCTATGCCATAATATTAGGATGCAAATTAATTCATAGCTCAATAGAAGTGACCATATAAGATCTCTGATCAAAGCTTAGGTGACAAGCATGAAGTCTAACATCATCCTTCAAAAGAAAACTTCAAAGAACTATCCACTCCATGAATAAGGACGGAGAGAGGTAAATAAAGCTTTTTGTTATACAGTAAGGACAATCATATTTGTACACAGAAAATAGTAATTCTTTCTTCTCAAGGTCTAGGACTACTCAATCCTTAGAGTAGTGAGCATATTTGTATTCCCCAAATTACAATGCTATCTCTGGATAAAGGAAAACTTTTGAAAACAGTGTTTGAGTGAGCTTTTCAAATCAGGGAACTAACACAAAGCAAAACCATAAAAAAATGCAGAATTGTACATAGTCTTGGGACATGTGTCTGCTCTATAAACATCTCAGCTACACTACCAACTATACAAGTGTTATTTCCAAATTGGAATCTTGCTGTGGAAAAAATGACTACTCATTTCTGACCTCTTTTTTAGTTATTTTGTTTGGGTCTGAATGCACGACTGCAATAGAAGATGGCATTTTTATTTATTTTTGATCCTCTCATTGGCTATCAGAAGACTCAGTTATTTTACAAAGATTAATTTGGCAGGAATGCAGTAGTCAGAGATCACTTCCCCTACGTACTTAGTATTAACCTCAGTTTCACCTTCAGATTCAAAGAGCTTCTTAGAACCAGTAAAGCAATGCCAAAAAAACCCCACCAAACCTGCAAAACTAATTTTAACAAGATAGACTCTAGTTCTGTTGCTCAGTACTATTTAGAAGTATTTCAAAACAAGTCTTCTTGCCAGATATGTCAGTGTATTACATGTTACTAGCACTGAGCATTCTGGACAAAGCAGTCAGTTCTACTCCAATTTCAGTGTAAGGTTATTTCATTTTGATTCTAACAGGTGGCTACAATTACTGCAGATGGATTTTAAACATTAGAAAGATTATTTGTGGCATTTATTACCTGTATAAAAAAACATCTGTAACTGGTTTGACGGACATGATTAAAACACTGTGCAACACCTACACCCCTCTAGTAAGATAAATCACCCTCAGGGCAGAAGTCTGTGTGACCTGCTTGTAAATCAGTTCAAAACACAACTTTCAGCTCTGTATATAAGTGCAAACCAAACTTGGCAGCAGTGATAGCATCAGCTGTACAACTGTAGTCCCCTGCCATATGTATGTCACAATGCAGACTTACTTAAATTTATGGAGCTGAAGGACCACCCTTTAGGGACAAAAAGAAAAGGAAAAAAAAGGCAAAAAAACCCAAGACAAAGCATGAGCAATCTTATATAGCACTGTCATAATAGCTTTCACTTAAAAAGAACTGGCTACACTTCAAATGCTTCTTAACTACCTCTGCAAGTACACCCCAATTTTCTCTAGTTGTTTGCATATATAGACTGGTATTTTTCAGGTTTTCTTCAATATCACACACCAAAAAAAAAAAGCTCTGGAGTTTTCTGGGTCATCTGCCTGAGGTCTTAAAAACATCATGCCAAAAACTGAAGCTCACTCTTTCCTAGTTACCTAGTTTAGCCTCTCTTTAAAGTGCTTTTCCTGTGTCTTACAGTTACATCTGTAATCTGTGTTCACCTGAAGATGTGACCCACCATTCTCCACTTCACTACAGCCTCCCTGGAAGGTTACTGCAGCAGCCCATTCTGTTGGAGAAGTTGCCTATTGCTTTACTTTCTGAAAGAGGGATCAAAGAAATCTGATGCTGAAACAGCAGACACAGGCTTTTTTTTTTTTTTTAAATTCCAGAAGACATGGGTTGAGCTATTGTTACAGGTAAAAACACCTGTAAATACTAAAATTACAGGCACCAGAACTAGACAATGCTAAAGAAAAAAGCCTGGGTTTACAAGCCATTGTTAAAAGTCTAAATCATACAGATCTAAAAATACTTGAGTAGATTTCATTTTCCCCACAATAGTACTTTACTCTCAGTATTAGTTTTACTCACATTGCAGCACTTGGACAAGAAGACTTCCTAAGGAGTGTTTTTATTAAGCATATACCACAGAACTTACAACTGGAAAAGCAGAAATGGTATTTTTGAAACTTGCATTTCTTGATTTCACAGACACTGGACATCCATGTACGGATTTAGAACACCACAGCAAAATGTAGATGCCTTTCTAGTGGTGTTGCCTAACTCTCAGCAACCTTCTCTATCCATATCATCTGTCTTCAAACAAGTGGGACTTCTGCCTGGGAAGAGGTATTTCTCTAGGTTATGTGGCTCTTCACTGGCCCTTACGGAGAGAGACTGTGCTCTGATATTTTTTTAAATTTCTAGTTTTAAGAGAAACGTTTTGTGGGGTTTTTTTTTGTTTTGTTTGTTTGGTTTTTTGTGTTTTGTTTTTGGGGTTTTTTTTATAAAAAAGAGCCCATCAGTAACAACAAGCTAAACCAGAAACTTTTCCTCCATTCTTTTATGTAAGGAGCACAGCAGGGGAAGGTGGCAGCTGACAGGCAATTCACAGGCTGAGAGACTGCTGCAAGGAGCAAATGAGAGTGTTTGGGGAAGGTTCTCATTGGCAGATGTCTCCCTAGTATGCTTATTAGGAAGAGACTTCTTGCAAACTCTAAGTGTGACATTACATTCATTGCCTGCATGGAACCAAAAGTTTACAAAAGGAGCCAAAAATACCAAAAATGTTGAACAGTGTACCCACAAAGCTGTGGAGTAAAATCAGCACTGATGCAGAACTCCTTGTTTTGGCTTAACCCATAAATTAAAAAACACAAAGGGGAAAAACCCCCTCTCCAGCTCTAAAACAGTTTCCTTCTTCCCAGGGAGATGAAAAGAGCACTCAAAACCAGACAAACAGGTATCTGGCACAAGAAATTTTGGAAGTGGGTACATCACCATATAATACTTGTGTACTGCTCATGAAGAACAGATTAGATGAGGATGTACCAAAACACCACCCGGCATGAAATTTTCAGGCAATTAAGCAACTTCCAAGCTTCATCAGGAAGTAAAATATCCAGTATTAATAGTAACAAAAGGACAAAGATTAGTAGACCCAAAATAGGTCCAGGCTATGGTAGAAATACCTTGACCAGCAACAAAGAAAACAATTGTGAGGAATATTTTAGGTACACCAGGATACTGAAAAACCCAAATACCAGGTCTAGGGGACTTAGGTAAACCATTGAAAGAAGTTACCAAGGCAGAGCTGGAGTCCAGAGAAAGAAAAGATTTTCCAAGCTACAAAAGGAACATTGGTTCTGGGTCACCTGACAACTGTGTGTGTACTACATGAAGTGGAATTGATTCTTAAATGTCATTCTACACGATCACTGTCCCCTCAAAAAACACACTGTTCTGAATTTAAAATCATAATTCACTTAATGTTACTCTGAATAGATGTGATGTTTTGTATTCACAACTTTACTGTTTGCTCCTTCCAACAGTGAGACTCGTGGTTGTTATGAGGAGGTGTTTCTCCAGCCAGCTATGGGAAGATCTGCAAAATCAGCCTCTAGAGACCTCAGATCTAATCCTGTTCACCAATGGATCTTCATACCACATAAACAGAAGACAACACATGGGCTATGCACTGGTAAGACACTGTGAGGTGCTTGAAACAGAACCTCTACAACCTTTGGTGACTGCCCAAGAGGCCAGATTAATTGAATTAGCAAGAGCAGCCTGGTGGGAACGTGACCAGCAAGTGACTATTTATACTGATTCTAAATACTCTTTTGCAATGTGTCATGCAATGGGTATGCTATGGAAAGAATGAGAGTCCCTTACTTCAGCAGAAAATAATATTTCTACTGGATCTGAAATCCAAATGCTGTTGGTAGCCATTAGGCTTTCAAGGGAAATTCCTGTAGCACTCTGTTCAGCCCATTAAACAGTCATCTGACTGGGGAAAAAAAAAATTACTCAGACTTGTAGTCAGATAGGTTTATAATGGCCTGCAATTCAGGAACAGTCCTTTGGGATATTATGCAACGTTGGGAAATACCCCGTGCCAGCATCTAGGGTTGTCATCAACAGGAACAGTGTTTGGCAAACAATTATACCCAGGACCAGCCTCTTGGATGAAGACAAACAGCAGACCCAGTGCAAAAAAAGGTTTGAGAGAAAATACCAAGCATGTTCAATGGTACATGATACACAACCTGGAGAGGAAATATTAATGAAGTATTAAGGTATTTTCACAGAAATCCAAGTTAGAATCTAAATAGGAAGGGTTATATATTGTCCTACTTCATACTCGTTTTGCTGTTAAAGCTTTAGGATGTTATGTCTGTTGCTTGTAATAATACTGGATCGCAGTCAAATGCCTTGAAAGCCTTCATGAGTTCTTCTTGACATAACTGCAAGAAAGCTTAAAGACAAAGGAGAACTGTTGTAAATTAAGTTTAGTTAGTTGAATTCTTTTAACTGCATTCTCTTGTCAAAGTAGTTTTGCTTTCCAAAAGTAGCTGAAGTTGCTGAAGCTTTAGATAGCAAGCTGCAAACTGTCACCTTGAAATGCTGAACTAGTCTTGTACTATTGTTCAGCTACAATAAAGGGAGGCTCTGAGACCAGTGCAAACTGAAAGATTAAGAAGCCATGACTATCAGCAAAAGCTGCAACCCACCCAGACAAAAACAGCTGCAGAGAAAGAATGTGATAAGGAACAACAAGACTCCAGAACTAAAAATCACCTTTGAAGTCAGAGATGCAAACAAGGTGTGTGAAGTATGTGAAGCACAGGTGCATAGGTTGAAAGGGTAGAAAATCCCAGGGATTTCTTTGTTCTGGGTCCCTCTTGGGAATTACCTAGCTTGAGCTGTAGCTATTGCAGTACCATTCAATAATTTTTTTTCCCTAGAAAGCGGATGTCAGGCTCAGCTGTAGGAAACCTAGGGTGAGGAAATTTATTTAACAATTTAATCTTCCTTTACAACAAAGCTGTATAACTAGAAGTATTAAAAGGCAGTTCACACTCTCAAGGATTTATTTTGCTATAATTCAGAGTATGGCAGATTTAAGACTCTTACCCTCTCCCCTTTGAATGTGCGTGTCCATGTGATTTTAATACCAAACTTCAATTAATTTTGTGAACTAACACATAGCTAATTACATGACTAGCAAAATAATAACAGTGTGTCGCAAAATACTAAAAAAAAGGCTTCGGCTATTGCTTGCAACACACCAAAGAAAGACACAAGGAGCTAGATGCTATTCTGTGGTCTCCTGTTTTCATGTATGCCAGCACTCACTGAATTACAGAACTGCCTACTACAGCTTTCCTCTAGAAAATCCTTATGACATTGTAGCTGAAAGAATGCTATCAGGATGAACTATTTACAAATAAAAGAATTGCAGCCAGTCTAAGGTAAAACTCCCCAGAAACTTCCCATGCCATACTAACTTAAAACACAGCTAAAAATTCAAACACATAGTATTCAGGAGCTATATGTAAAAGATTCCAAAGTCATCAAATGTACACGAAAGAAGAAAATCTTTCAGAGATATTAGCAAAAAAGGTTTAGAGATTTCAAAAGAACAGAGCTTATTACTGCATGATCAACAAATTCAATTTGACTGGACCAGTCAAGAATGCAAGCTCTGCAACTAGGCCTTTTGAATAAAGAGCTGGCAAATGCAGTTTGGCCACTGCGGTAAGAATGAACTGAGCTAACATTAAGAGGTGCAGTTACAAGAGCTGCAATACCTACAACCCATCTTTACCCAAATCCTCAGCTAATACAGTCTAAAAAAATTCACAAACCAACAGTCAGTAAAAGACAATAAATACTTCATTAAGGTCAAAGGTGTAGGTTTTGGTAAGCTATGAAATAGGAGTCCAGTTTCTCCTTAAAAAAGAAAGATTAAAAAGTTGTCTCCTTACAGTTCTGTCAATTCATAGTAAGTAGATGGACTCTAAAGGTCAAACTATTGCATTACCTGGCAAAGTCCTCTAAGGAGGTTTGCTTCAAATCAAAAAATATCTCCAGAAATTTAGTAGAAACTCCTCTAAAAAAGGCAGTGAAAAACTATATAGACAAAATTTAAGTCAACTTAAAGAACTTTGTGAATAAACATTCCATTTTAACTTTAAAATATAACACCACAAAAAAGTCTCTGCAACAACTGTATATTACAAGATAGAATTCTAGGTTTGCTTTGAGTCTTTCTAAAGGCAAAGACCCTTTTGTTCTGATTCAATATGCTCAAGAGACAATGCAGTAATAAAACAAAAATCACGAAAATTTTAACAGGACTTTTTGTAACCCAAGCAAGCAAACACTTGAGAAAAGACTGAAAGGGCTATGTCTGTTCTCCCTGGAGAAGGCTTGCTAGAAGCCACATCACACTATCCCAGTACTTGAAAGGCTACCAGGAGGTGTCTCTCTTCACAAGGAGCCACATGGAGATAAGGGGCAAGAGTAGGGATAAGTTGCATGAGGACAGATTTCATCTCTGTTAGAAATGTCTTTCTGGTATCATTCTCCAGAACAGCCTCCTCAGGGTTAAGGCAGAGGCTGTGTCATGGGAGGCTTTCAAGATGCAACTGGACAGGGCAGCAGATGATCTCTTCAAGGCTGCTTTTCCCAGGAAAGGTTAGACCAGACCAGACCAGACAAGCCTTCAAGGTCTCTTCCAACCTGGGCCTTTTAACCCTGTTCTGTGATGATTCTATGAACACTAGTATAATACACAGTGATTTTTTTTATTTCAACCATAATACCACCAGAATCTGATTCAGCTGTTAAGATGGGTCTAGGTGCTATTTCATGGTGTTTAATTCCTAATCAGTGAAATTAAGTTAGTTAAGCCCAAAATAAGGAGATAAAAAAAAAATCAGTAGGAAAGTCTGGAAACAAAGTCTTAAATAAAGTTTGGTGTGGGGGTTCTTTGTGCATTTTTTAGTTGGTTGGGTTTTTTTTAATAATAGTAATTAGTTTCACAATTTAGTAATTTTAATCGATATTACTTATTTCCCCAAACAGAAGTGCACTTTTCTAGAAATGTGTCCATTATTACAAGTTTTATGCCAAACTGAACTAGTTCGAGGACTTTCCCAAGAAGTTACTCATTTTCAACCATTAAGCTGATACGTCTCTGAACCTTTTACAGAATCCAGAAGCTTTGCAGTTGAAGCCTGTGTAAAAAATCAACTTTGTATAGCCCAAATAAAAAGCTGACCCCCACCTTACAAAAAACCTGAAGATTTTTCCCTCAACACACCATTCACTTTATATTTGTCAGCTACACCATCACTGTGTAGTTGTCCTAATTCAGAGGGAGATCTCTGCTCTACTGAGCAGATTTGCTAAAACAGCAGATCCAAAAGAACACATAGTTAAGACCAAGTCTTGACTATCTACGCAGGTTTAGCATCCTGAGCAGTCCTTATTTCTTAACACATTCAAGGCAAACAAAGTACATAAAAAGTCCAGGATAGCCATTTTATTTTAAAAAGAAAGCACATTTTTCAGAAATAACTCTTCTTAAAATAAGTTGTTCATTCCCTTTGACTAAGCATACTAGAGCCTCCAGTTTTTTCTCCATTTTAAACCAGCAGGAAACAAGGTGCATATGTCTGATGTCTCTGTATGAGAAAATCTGTTCCTTAACATGAAGGTTGCAGAGAATAGTCAAAGATACCCCATAGTGCCTCTGTGTATTACCACAGAATTAAGATACTGTCTACAGACAAGCAGGAGGTAAAGGATGGTCTTCACATACTACCATGCTCCTAGTAGGTCACTGATAACCTATCACATGATGAAATGTTCTTGTTCAAGAATGTTTTCATCAAAACTTAAGGCTCTGATGTTCACTGAACCTACATGTTCCTACATGATGTTCCTACACCTTCTGTTGATAACCACAGTAAAGTATCATTTAAATAAAATAAGCTGTTACTATTGTAATTATTGGTCTTAAGGTAGTGATCTCTGGCAAAGTCACATAACTACAGAGGAACCTCAGAAAGATGAGTTTCACATAACTGTCCAAAGGGACAGTGACAATTTGATGATATCACCCTACGATACTTGTTAGCCAGCACGTATTTGGCATGGAAAGTCTCTGCTCCACATGGTCAAGTAACTGCTGTAGGGAACAGTGTAACAACTGAGCCTAGGCAATCGACTTGCCAGCACCAGTAACAACTTGATGGAGCAAGGACCTGGAATCAAAGGCCTTTTTCTAGGATATTAAAACACACAGTTCAATTACTGTGAAATTAAAAGAGGCCTTTATTACAAGAAGAAAATGTCTTAATAGTATATTATCTTTTAAGCTTCATTGCTTGCTGCAGGAGAACAGGAACTTGCAACCCTAAAGGGTGAAACCAGAATCTTCAGTGCAGAGATTCTCCATATTTGGAAACAATCAGCCAGCCCTTGGATACTTTAGATACTGAATCCAACAACCTGCAGCTCAATACCCACAGTAGTAACAATCAGACTCACAAAGACGCCTCCAAATGCAAGCAGGTATAGCACCGCAAAGGCTTCAGCTGCAAATAGGACCGTGCCAGACTTTTTGGCACAAAAACTGACCAACTCCCTATGTCACCAAACCAATATCATGCATCAGAATCTAGCAGCTGTCATACAACCTCGGCCATTACTGGACACCATGCTGAAGAATTCACCCGGGAAACAAGGCTGGCACATCAATGCAAGATGAAGGTAAAACAAGCACAGATCCCTGGAGACGTTAGAACCCTGAAGAGGCTGAAACGCCAGAAAACCCACAGGTACTGGGGAAAACAAGCCTGGAAGCATCAAACACTTAAGGATAATGGCCAGGGCGATGAAAGGCATCAACAGGGCTGCTAAACCAGCATGAAAGCTACAGACGCTGCAGTGGAGGAGTTAATACTCTTGCACTTGTCTCTTAGGGGATATTGCTGAAGTTTTCTTTTACACCTCCAAAGGCCCTCTG
>VYXB01009192.1:81902-105350 GCA_013397135.1 Pachyramphus minor | reverse complement strand
GCCGGGCTGGAGGAGGAGCGGCAGCGGGGCAGTCCCTCGCCGCCATGAGCGCCGGGCAGGCCGCGGGGGAGGCGGCGGCCCCGGCGCTGCCCAAGGCGCTCTCGGCGCTGTTCTACGGGACGTGCTCCTTCCTCATCGTGCTGGTCAACAAGGCGCTGCTCAGCGCCTACAGGTGAGCGCAGGCCGGGCCCGCGCGGGTGGCCCGGGTGGCCCCTGCCCGAGGGCAGCGCTCCCGAGAGCCGGGCCGGGTTCCCCAGCCCGGACCGAGCTGTCCCCAGAACGTACCGCTTGTGCAGCGGCGCCCGACGGCGGGCACGGCCCCGGCAGCCCCGGCCGCTCGCGGGGCCTTTGGCCCGGCTGATGGCACCGCCTCCGACACCCTGCGGGGGAACGGCGCATCCCCCAGCTGTGCCTCCCGAACAGTCTTGTTACGCTCCTTCTTTGCGGAGGTAGCCCGAAATGAAAAGCGAACCTCGTAGAATTACTTAATCGTAAAAACACTGAAGGACTCTTCGACTCGGTGGGGCTAATTCCCATGTGGAATCATTGTGATAATTAGCATCATGTACCACTGTGTAAAGCAACTGCATTAACTGCAGACCTCTTGCTCTTCCTATTCTGTCACAGCTAGGGAAATAGAGGAACTTCAGCGTTCCTCTCCAATTCATATTTGCCAATCTGGATTAATACTTGGACTTCGATGATTCTTGTGGATCCCTTCCAACTCAGGATATTCTGTGACTGCCCTGTGGCTGTGATTTTTCTCACCGTTAATATATTTTACTTAAAATCTTTGCTTTGGTTTTGCTGTGGTTTAGCTCATTATGTACAAAAACCAGAACAAAAAAAAAAAAAGGAAAAAGAAAAGTTAAAAAGCCAAACTGGCTATTATTTTCTAACGTTTACTGCTGTTAGAACACACAGGAACTGTATCTAACACCTCTCAGAAATGATACATGGGGCAAGTTGAGATTTTGGTTTATAGTGGCTTCTACCATACAAACTGCAGCTTCCTGTAAGTCCATGGCATATATCTAGCACATCCATGGAGATCAAGGAGAGTATGTCCATCTAAATTACAGCAATGCTGGGAATGTTTAGGGCTCCGCAAATCACAGATGTCTGGAGGAATCTGTAGTACAGATGAGTGAAGTCTCCATCTTTATATGGAGTGGCTGTAAGTGCTAAACAAATACAGTTTAGGTGTCATGTGATTATAAATGTAAGTCCTGTTGTTTCTTCTGCCTTTTATTTTTCCATGATACCTCCATTTTCCTGAATCTCTTTCTGCTCCTGGCTACTCCTAATCCTTTCTCTGTGTTAGGACTCTAGTGCACTTATGGCCTTCCTGCCATGGCTCAGCAGATAGTGCTGGTTATGGCATAAAGCAGCCATTCAACATAAATAACTTCTTTGCTTGTATTTCAGTATGCAGGTGGAGAATGGCCAGTTACTGCATACTGTGATTAGTTTTAACTTGGTGTAGATTTAGGGGGGGGAAATGGAGACACTCAGGCTTTTCAGCTCTTCTGCTAAAGTTTCTGCCTTCCTAACTTTTGAGTATCTGAATCCAGGGATCTCCAGCGACCTGTGGTGTGGATACTAGTTAGTATTATTAATATAATTAGTATTATTGATATGCCTAGTAATTAGTTCCCTAGAACTAATAATGTAGTATCCAGGGAAGCACAGGCTGGTCAGTCTTAGTCTTACCTCAGTGCCTGGCAAGATTTCAGAGCAGATCCTTCTGAAAACTATGCTAAGGGACATGGCAAATAAAGAGGTGATTGGTGGCAGCCAACATGGCTGCACAGAGGGAGATCATGCCCTGACAAATTTGGTGGCCTTCTACAATGGGATTACAGCAGTGGTGGATGAGGGAAGGGCAACAGTACCTGGACTTGTGCAAAGCATTTGACCATGTGGCATCCTTGTCTCTAGGCTGGAGAGACATGGATTTAATGGATGGACCACTGGGAGGATAAGGAATTGGCTGGATGGATGCAGTCAAAGAACTGCAGTCAATGGCTCAGTGTCCAATTGGAGACCAGTGGTGGATGTTGTTCCTGGGGACAGGTGTTGGGACTGGCACCATTTAACATCTTTGTTGGTGACGTGGAGACTGGAATGAAGTGCACCCCCAGCAAATTTGTCTGAATTGACACACTGGAGGAAAGGGATGACACCCAGAGGGACCTTAGGCTTGAGAGGTAGGCCTACGTGATCTTCATGAAGTTCAGCCAGGCGAAGTGCAAGGTCTTGCCCCAGGGTTGAGGCAATCCCAAGCACACATACAGACTGGAAGGAGAATGGATTCAGACTAGCTTTGAGGAGAAAAACTTGTGGTTGTTTGTGGACAAAAAGCTGAATATGAACTGGCAATATGCACTTGCAACCCAGAAGGCCAGCCACATCCTGGGCTGCATCAAAAGAGACGTGAGCAGCAGGTTGAGGGAGGGGATTCTCCCACTCTGCTCTGATGAGACCCCATCGGGAGGGCTGTGTCCAGATCTTGGACCCCCAACCAAGAAAGACATTGTCCTGTTGGAATGAGTCCAGAGGAGTGCTGGAGCAGAGCTGGAGCACCTCTGCTGTGAAGACAGGCTGAGGGAGTTGTGGTTGTTCAGACTGGAGAAGATTCTGAGACTTTATTGTGGCCTTCCAGTACCTCAAAGGGGCTACAAGAGAGCTGGAGAAGGCATGTAGTCATAGGACAAAGCGGAATGGTCTTAAGCTGAAAGAGGGCAGGTTTATATTGATATTAGGAAGAAAATCTTTACTGTGAGGATGGGGAGGCACTAGAACAGATTGTCCAGGGAGGTTGTGAACTCCCCACCCCTGGAGCTGTTCAAGACCAGGCTGGATGAGTCTCTGTGCAAGCTGGAGTAGTGGAAGGTGTCCCTGCTCATGGCAGGGAGTTGGAACGAGGTGATCTTTAAGGCCCCTTCCAATCCAAACCATTTTATGGCTCTATCCATGCTTTTAGCTAAAGCTAACTGAAGCATTATGGTAGGAGTGTAGCTGTTTTAGCAGACGAGGTGTTTCTACAGCATTTACTGAGGAATCTGATTTTCACACAAACATACTACTAGTATGTTTGGACTGTAGAGATAAGCTTCCAAGTTAGGGCAAGTGCAAGAGATTTAAGTTACTATACCTTCTCAGAATGCATAATTTGTGATTGCATTGTTAAGAAATGATGCATTGTTAAGAATTTGCTGAATGTGTTAGCTTCACTTACAAATGTCCCCCAAACTATTAGCAGCTGAGAACTGACCACGTGTGCATTTCCAGTATTATTTGCATTGTGTTTTGCTGCATAAATAAAATATTAGAACTACAATAAGGGTAGTCCTGAGCACTTCTGAAACACGGGCTGGTCATCCTGTCAGTTGTTGACTTTGTTATTAAATTTAAACTTTTTTTTTCCCCTAATTAATTCTTTTCCATTCCTCAGTGTTAAATATCTGTTAATGTTTTTCAGCTTCCCATCACCAGTGTTTCTTGGAATCGGACAGGTATGTTCACAAGTAAAGCATACTTTAAGTATTCATTAATTTGTAAGTTAAACTAATGATAATAGAGGTAGATTTTAGAGGGCCAAAATCCCAGTTATACTGAACTGCTTGTCTTCTGGATTAGATAGACCATAAGGAACTGTAATTTGCTTTATGGAGAACAGGGAAGTTGTAAATTCAAGTCAAAATTATTGCCTGAAAAGAGTCACAAATAAAGACTGGAAATGCCATTTATTTCCCCTTGCAAGGTTCAGTAATTAAGAGATCAGACCTTCAAAACTGTCAAGGTTTGTTCTAGAAAGTGCGTACATCCTGTGGGAGTCTTGAGCATTTGTGCAGTATATGCAGAGACATTGCCCCTCTTTGTAGCAAAACCATGGATTTTCTCATAAATATGTCCACCATTTCCTAGCAGTTTTCCAATAGCACCAGCACAAATTTTTGATTCACTGTTGCTTTGTTTGCCTGTGGGCAAGTTGCAGTACTGCAGCAGAAATGCTTTTTATTATTTTTGTTGTTAGCAGGCATCGTAATAAAATCAACGTTCAAATGTTTGCAGATGTGGTCTGTAAAGAAAAATGTGTGAGTGCAGAGGGATCACTGGGAAAGATGGAGCCTTGAGGCAATTTTTTGTGTTTAGGCAAATACATTTTAAAGAGGATTTGCTTTCTGCCAAGGTTACATTCCAGGGGGTAGTGAGGAAGAGGTTAAAACAGAGTCCCACAAGCCTGAGGTCTCTGCTGTTGGGTACTGGAGACAGTAAAATGTCTTATAAAGTCTTTGTGAAGTGGGAGAAAGAGAGTTTTACACATCCAGCCTGCTCAAAGAACCACAGATAATGTTTCGGTGAAAGACTAGAAAATGCAGCAATAATTCATGTGATGCTACGGCTTTGTTTAATTTGCAGAACCGAAGACTTAATGGCATTTCCATTTTTTTTGTTGACTGGTCCCTCTAAGATTTCCCTGAACACTTTGTGAAGTGCATGTAGTATGGTATAATGCTTCAGTCTGCAGAACATGACTCCACTGCATTCTCTAGATAGTCAGCTCGTGTACTTTTTTATGAGTAAAATTTTACCTTTTTTTTGACTCCCTGGGGCAGCATTAACACTTGTGTTGTCATTGCTAAGATATTCTCCTTCATTCTTTCTGTGTCTTTATTATTTCTTCCTGATATTGTCTATAGACTGATCAGTGGACAACCACTGGCTTGCATTACCAAAAATTAAAGCTTTAGGAGTGGTTTTGCAGACTAATCAACTCTGAGTATAAATCTTATGGTTAATCTTGGATCGTGCCCTGTTTTATTTATTCAACTCCCTCTCAGCATGCATTGTTTCACAAAGTGCCACTAATTTTCTTCAAATAGGAAAGTGCATGTGTATATTTTCCTTTTAAATAAATAGCTGGCAAAATTGATTAGAATAAAAGTTATTGCAGTTTGTTAATTGCATGCTGTGTTGTTCTTTGAGAGAAATACGTAATATATAGCATTTGTTAATTGCATGTAAAGTTTTTTGAAGCAGTTCTTTCATTCGTACATTACAATTCTGCTTTTACATGATTTCTTGTATTTTCTTTTTGTTTAGATGGCAACCACTATACTTATCTTATATGTGTCAAAATTAAACAATATTGTTCACTTCCCTGATTTTGACAAAAGTATACCTGTGAAGGTAAGAATTACATATGGCCTGATATTAATAGGAAGGAGTTATTTCTTATAGTGGCATTCTTTCTTATGCAGACAAAAAAAATTTACATTTGTTTGCCAAGTGGGATTATTTGTATCTTTGTTTCATTTAATATCAGATTTGATAATTTTAAATTCTTTGCAATATTCTTGTGTGTTTGGGCTGTAGAGATAAGCTCTGTTTGCAGAGAAATCTGGTGCCATTTTGTTATGGAGTAGATGGGAAAGGGTGCTGTACCTTCGTACAGCTGGATGAACTCTTTCATATTCCTGAAGTGCTTTTCCTGATGTATGCACCTCTCTGTGAGATCAGTGGGAGATATGAGTTTGTGAATGACTTTTGAACACAGCATGAAGGGAGAACGGCTGCTTGGAAATCTGAATGGAGCATGTGATAAAACAGTAGGAAAAGTACACGTGATAGACCAAAAGCCTGAACAGTTGACTCCAGATGAAAGATTCATGTTCCACAGAAGGGGCTAACATAATGCCCACTGAAAATACTGTAGGTAGCAGCTAGCTGCACTATACAGACCTTAAGTCTATATGGTCTAAAGAAGCAGGACAGAGCAAATATGAGAGGATCTCCTATTACCTCAGTTTGGGAACTAGGATGTGAAGCAGCTGCAGCAATGATCCTTGTAGATTTTTACATCACTGTACAATGTTGCTGGAGTTTTCCTCTGATGCATTAGCCCTTGTATTGAGGTCTTGTTGCATGCTGTTGGTTGGTGTTTGCTCAGAGGTACAGAGGTGGTTTCCAGCTCTGCTGCAGGGCTCAGATATTATATCTTTTCAGGCCAGCATCTTCATTGCAGAATCTTGTCTTATCAGTGTGAAGTTTTCTGTAGATGTCTTGCAGACTTGTTTATTCCTAATGCATGTTGAAATCATTGGCATTTCTACATTTAAAAGCTTGGAGAAAAATCTGTGCTGTCAGTCATAAAATGGGCAATCCTTCTTTATTCCAGAATAACAGAGAGGAAGGTTTCCCAGTGGATAGCTTTGAGTTCTGCATATAAACAACTTACTGAGACCTGGAGAAGTTTTTTCCCTCCACCTCCCTCAGTTCCACTGTGCTCTTCTCTGCTGTTGCCTTCACTTTAATGTCAGCATAAAGGCATTAACACAATACAGCGCCCATTTTCTTTATCCTAATAATATCTGTCCTTCAGAAGACTTCCCTGGATAGACTGGGAGCAGTCAGCACTGTAGTACCCAGGACTTCCATATTGCTTGTAGTGCTGGATTTGACTAGTCATAGTGAATCAGCTGGATTGCTCATTGCTCGTTTCTTTACTTTTTAAAGAACCCTTAGACCAACTTCTCATCCTTTTGACAACTTTTGCTTTTCACTCCTGAAATGGTTTATGTCTTCAGTGCTTTCAGCTAGAGTTTTAAAGTAGTGAAATACTTATTTTAGCAATGAAGCTTTGGAGGTTTTGACTCTTTTTAAGTATCTGATTTACTTATCTCTGATGTTGTGCTGGATGCTGTCATTTTGTCATTATAATGGATGAATTTCAGAGCAAAGATAATATAATGTCCACTCTGTTTTCAGTCTATAAATGAAATAAACCAAGACGTTCCAAAAAAAGTCTACAGAAGAGATAGTATGTTACAAAATTTTTGCAAACTTATGCTGACAAGCTGGGTATTTATTGTTACTTATGCTCCTGCTTTCTTTAGAGTCCTAACTTTTACTGTTACTTTCACTTAAAAGTTAAGTTCAATTAACTGTAGTTAACTTCTACTTCACTTTCCTTCTCACTTGCTGTAAAAGAAATGCAGAATTTTTAACATAGATAAAATGCAGCCCACTTCTCTGTGTGCTTTTCCAGCAGACTGTGTTTTGTCTCCCGAAGCATGTGTAGGAACAACAGCAGTTATTAGGATAGAGGTCTGTTTTGTCTTCCTCCCATTCCAGCTCCACCTGACTGATAGTGAGTGGGACTAACTGTACACACTACCTTTGTCCCCGTTGATTACTTTGGTTGGTTTTTATCTTCTGCAAATTCCAGCCTCACCCCTCCTCTGACACTGCAACTTTTCTGTAACAGGAAAATTAACAGCTTTGAGTTGCACCTGATTATTGTGTGGAGATCCCTGGCTTCTTGTACATTTTCTTAAGACTCTGAAGTTCTGCTATTTTTTCTCCGTATTGTGTTATGGACCATATGTTCCTATGCAAGTCAGTCTCTTTATGCTAGAAGCTGGGATGGGTAAAGTTTAATTTATCCCTAAATACTTATCTTTTCTTTCTAATATCTTGCATAACATGATTTATTGGATAGATCTAAAATGTCGTAACTTCCAGGTGTACTAATACATGTGGAGTCTGTAGAGACATACTTACAGTTTATTAATTGTTTTATGCCACCTGTTCACTTGCTTACTTAGGTACTGTTATTGGTATTTATACCTAAAATTAAATGTTACAATGGGTATTAATTGAGGATTATAGTAATTAAAATAAAACTGACCAACATTTATTTTAAATGGAGTCTAAGTCTTATTAGAGGTAGATTGCAAGTCTTTTAATGAATCAGTGAAGCTGTGGTTGTGAATGGTCACATAAATGTGAGCTTCAGATGAGGTTGCAGCATAGTTACATTTTTTTTCCCCTTAAAAAACCCCCTGTTTTATGCTAAAAGTACATCTGATATGGGTACTGAATTCTATCAAGTGAAGTTTCTCAGCAGTGCTTCAACACATAATAATCTGAGTTGTGCTTTTAATTTTATCACAGTTGTTTCCTCTGCCTCTGATTTATGTTGGAAACCACATAAGTGGATTATCAAGTACCAGCAAACTCAGGTACAGTAAATGGAAGTTATAAGTAGATTGTTTGGATTTTACCCTTTTCTCTAGAGAGGTAAAAAATAAACACCAAAGAAGAACATTGGGTAGGGCCTTAAATGCATGTGGTATCTGTCTGTCTGTCTAAACCCCTTATGCTATTAGGAAATTCTTACCCAATCATTTGACCTGTTTACAAGTTGTCTGCTGCTTTCAAAAGGAGCTTAGCCAGGCCTGTACTGCCATAAAATCACAATTCTTCTCTGTGACCATGGAAGTACTTCCACTTTGCCCTCACATCCAGGTGTCCAGCTTTTCATGGGTGACCTAACCAGAGACTTGGAAAACTCTTAAGATGTTTCTGGAGAAAGAAGCATTAGGTAAAGATGTGTAGCATTATGTAATTGCAGGTATAATCACCAAGAGGTGGAAAAACTAGTGGGTAGTGGGGTGGTCATAGAGTCCTGCTGAGCCCCAAAAGCAGGTTGTTGGAGGGTGTTGCTGAACGGCACCCGGACTCCTGTGTGCCTGTAAGCATGGATTCATGAGAGTTGCTTCCATGCTAGTACTAAAAAGTTGCAAGTTATGTAGACAACGTGCTGCAATAGATTGAATGACCAAATTTCCTGTGGAAGAGCAATGCAGAAATACAATGGCTGCATCAGGACTGGAGGATACAACACTACCATCGTGGTGGGTTTTTATGTGTTATTGCAGGCTCCTAGGGATCTGGTTGCAAGCTAAACCAAAACAGGGAATTTTGCAGGTTTATTGCATTTCCTAACTTTGAGAGAGATGCTGGGAAAGAAAACAGAATCACAGAGTTATAGAATTGTCAAGGCTGGAAGAGATCTTTAAGATCATGAAGTCCAACTGTCAAACCAGCACTACCACTGTAACCCCTAAACCACTAAACCATACCACCCAGAGCCAAATGCAGATGCCTCTTGAGCACCTCCAGGGATGGTGACTCCACCACCTACCTCACTGGGCAACCCATTTCAATGCCTGACTGCCCTAACAGTAAAAAAATTTGTTTTAATATCTAATCTGAATCTCCCCTGTCTCAGCTTAAGGACAGTTCCACTTGTCCTCTCACTGCAGGCACAGTAGCAGAGAGCAGCCTCCACCTCACTGCAACCTCCTTTCAGGTAGTTGTAGAGAGCAACAAGGTCCCTCATGTATTACTTTTAACTTGTTTACATTTCTTTTTATTTCTGTTTGTTTTTTAAATTTCTGTTTATTAATTCACTATAGGGAATTAATTTTTTCTAGCTAGGAACACTAGATGCCTGCTTCTGCAATTTTTTGTTGTATGCATTCAGAAGTTGTTCCACTGAAGTGACTGTTCAGGCAGACATAAAGACCCAGGCAGCACTGTCCCTAGTAGCACTTCAGCCATTGTGAATATGAAAGTAGTTTCAATCCTGTAAAAGTTTGATTCATGGGTTTTCCTTTCCCGTTCCCCTGACTGTAATTTTAAATGTTAAGTATGGTATTCTAAACCTAAGTGCACCATCTCCCTCTCCTGTGGCTGATACACCTCTTTTAGATTTACTATTCATAATTAATTTTTACAACAGAAAAGTAAAAATGGCTGCAGTGTTTCTACCATTCACTTTTTGTTACAGTGCATTTTGTTACAACATGTGACATTTGTTTATTTTGTGGAATTCTCCAGTTAGTTTGGGTTGTCTGGAAGTATAGATGATCCAGTGCATAATTTAATAATGTCTGTTGTAAACTGGTTAAACTCTGTGTTAGGATTTGTATCGTTTACTAATGCAGTTGGTAATAGCTATCCTAAGCAGAGGATTAACTGGTCCAGGTAGCCATGCTGTCAGATTTCCAAAGTCAGATGCAAGTGTTTTCTCAATCAAAAAGGTTTCCAATTGCATTTCATAAGAATCAACAATATGTTGCTCAAAAGTGACAGTTTGGTATTTGCAGCTGGTCCCACTTTCGTGTTTCTTGTACTTGCTCTGATTTTTTTTGTCTGGATTTGTTCTACTTTTTTTAAGATACATCTTGTTTGCTAAGCATGTTTTCTTTGTATTTTATTTCTGTTACATGTTTTCAGAGACAGGTTTATTGTCCGTCCTCTAAGTTTATAATAGAAATAATTTTTACTTAACTCTGCCCATGAATTTTGCAGGAAAAATATTTCCTGGGGTTATGTTAGGTAGAAAATATCTGTTAAATTCCATTTCACTAATGCAGAGGTACCTTTAGAAGGCAACCAGTTGCACTGGCTTACAAATTATCAAAGTTGTTATTTTTCAATTATTTGATTATCTAATCTATGTCTAATGTCAGACTGATGCTACGTAACTGGATATTTGGTTTGGTTTTTTACTGATGGACTAATGGTTCCATCCTCTGTTTAGTAAAATAAGAATTAGAACATAAGAATGTTGTTAATCTGATATTTTCCTTGGATTTTTATTTTGTTTCTTTGACAGTTTGCCGATGTTTACAGTGCTCAGGAAGTTTACCATTCCACTTACTTTACTGCTGGAAATCATCATACTTGGGTGATCCTTTTTGTTTTTTGGTTTTTTTTTTGTTTTCATTTAAGATACCTTTATTTTAGATCATATCAAATGGATTACTTGTGACAGCTCATCAGAATATTGAATGAGTGATTTTTACTGACAAATAGAGAAAAGCAAAGAAAGTGGTTTTACGTTACTTTTTTTGAAGACACAGATACATAGATTTTAGTGAATACACAAAAAAAATAAGCTTGATTTCATTTGCACGCTCTCTTGGCTGTTGCACAGGATTCAGGTAAGCAGACACAATTCATACACTTGTGGTTGTTATGTTTGTGCCCCATCTGGATGGCCGCTAAGCTGCAAACTGCTTCAAACAGACAAGTCCTTGTGTCTCAAAACAGTGACAATAGTATAAATACATCTTATTTTGTCTAGAACTTCGTAGTTCTATCCACATGGCTGGTGGTGGATTATGATAAAGCCACAAGGGGAAAAACAATTTGCTGAAGCTGAACCCAGGCAACAAGAGAGTGATGGTCAAGGGAAAAGCTTTCCAGAAAGCCTCCGAGTAGACTGTCATCTCCTTTTGTCTGAAGCATCAGTTGATCAGTGTGATTCATATTTGGAGATGCTCTGGTATGCTTTGCAGTTTAAGTTCTCACAGGGAAAGCAGAACTTGCTGTCTTCTCCTGAAGACTCCCACAAGCACATGAGAAAAACATAAGTCAGTGAGATTGTCATATGTGCTCAGCTGGACTACAGCAACAATGTGTCTATGAGTGCAAGCAACATCCTCGCCTAAGGGAAGCTTAGGAGCAGAGTGCTCTGTAGTGTACAGACTGAGACACTGTATTTCCTCAGGGCTGAAGATGAAAGGACTCCAGAGAGCCTGTGCAGGTTTATGTCATGCTTTTAAAAACAGTCTTGTTACTGTTGAGAATTGTTATGATCAAAGACTAATGTGTCTAGAGCCTGCATAGAGCTTTATTGCTGGAATAGTGGTCCACACCTGGGCTCCTTTGACACACAGGACTTCTCCAAAAGCATTTTTCCAAGAGCACTGTATATTTTGTTTTGGTGGATCTTCTCCCTCAGGCGAACCTGACAGACAAGGACTAGGGAGATGTCTGTAAGGCATATCACATATGGTGCAAAAAATGAGTACTTAAGACATTTCCAAAAAAGTTAATGTAGTATGAAAAAAAGAACAGGTTTACATTATGCTTTTCACTACTTTGTGGCAGCACTGTGATAGTGAAGAATATTATAAGCTTCGTGCTTTCCCTTTCAAATACAAAGTTTCAGTTTGACTTCATAATAAACAACTATTTGAAAAACAGTCCAGATAATGTGCTGTACAGCATCTTCCCCAGGAAAGGTGATATGAAAAAATATATGAGAGATATGCAGTGATTTTCCTTTACTGAATTGCTGCAAGACACTGAAATATGTCCATTATGAATACCAATGTGCAAAATTAGTTTATTCCAGCGCTGTTACTTTAAACCTCTAACTTTTGTAGTTATCTAGTAGCAGAATGCTCACAGTGCTTTTCCAATCTCTGTTCTCAAGGCCAAAGTCTGACAGTGTGGCACATGGTCAATCACATTTTTTCTGTAAGGTTATCAAGACTTTGCCCTTCTGTTAAATGTTTTATGATAACTAATTGCTTTGAAGCTTTTCAGGCAGACAGCCATTTAATGACCTCTTCAAATAATGAAAATGTCAACTGTCTTAATTTTTGCCTACAGGAAACGATACCCACTGAGTATTATAGTCAGCGTATTTGCCATCATTCTTGGGGCTTTCATAGCAGCTGGGTAAGGTTTTAGTTTGTTATATGAAACCATGTTATGAGGGGAGGGAAAACAAGTGTTATTTCTTTGTTTAGTTCCAAGTAAACCTAAGTTGAGATCAGTTTCTTTGGATTAAATTAATTTGCATAATCTCTCTACTGACATCATTGGGAGGTGCAGGAATACAAAGGGGAAATTTTGATTCCTGCTGAAAGTATTTGGGTGCCTCTTTTTTCACCTCTAGGTGTTCCGTGTTTGCAGGATCATAAATGAAGCAAGTTAAAGCTGTGTGAGGAATGTTGCTTTTATTTCATGGTATCAGTGTATTTTAATATTCTTAGATAAAAAAATAGTCCTGTTCTGGATAGGCTGATTTGTTTGGTTGTCAGATATTGAGTTAGGTATTGTCTGTTTTTTTAATCACTTCAAATAAGTTCAGTTGTGACATTAAGTTCACAAAACACTCATATGCTGTTGTCCTGTGTTTTCTTTCTGTTTGAATATTCCTTTCCCTAAGTGGAAACTTAATGTTTTTTTTTGTTTGTTTCTTGACTTTGCTGTGTACAAGGGTAAAGAATTTCCATATGATGTGACTCAATAGAGGCATGTACTATTAAGTGAATTACTCTATATCCATGAAGTAACTAGTCAAAACAGAAAGGATGACAATATGTCTGGCCTGACTGCAAAAAGCAGTCAGACTTTATTCCCTAGCTACTTTTTTTATTAAAAGAAATAGATAAGTATACTCAGCAATAATTGGATGGGTTGTCAGGGTTGAGATGGGTGGAATTTTTCACTGAATGAAAATTGAACATTTCCTGCCACTTTCCCACTGACTACTGGGAACTCTCCAGTGACTCATTTGTGATGGTCCTGTGACTGGAAAAATGTAAAGTACTTTGCCTTACAAAGAGTGCTTGAAGCAAAACCTGTGACTTGCTGGAGTTCTCAGGATTTGAATATCCTCATGTACAGTGTCCCTCTAGGTAAGGAAGGCAGTGCAATGCATTGCATACTGTTTGCTTATTTACATATAATATTTCTTTCCCAGGTCTGATCTGTCTTTCAATCTGGAGGGCTACATCTTCGTGTTGCTAAATGATATCTTCACAGCAGCAAATGGAGTTTACACAAAGCAGAAAATCGATCCAAAGGTAGCTGTGGGGTGATTAGATTGAATGTAACATTATGACAGTAAGATAACAGCAGGTTACTTGTTATATAATTTTACGGACTTACAGTTATGAACTAATAAACAATTTTATTTACTTTCACATTTCAGTTGATATATGCATCTTTAATACAGAACAGCCTGGGAAAATTTGTTATTTAAATCACTGGCCAGGCTTAGGTAAATAAATAGTATATTTTAGTTTCTCCCAAGTCTGCTAGGCAGTTTGTTACTTTAAAAGAGTTTAGTTACTTTAAAACCTTGCTTTAGGCTAAAAAAAAAATAAAATCAGTCCAAACCATAAGTGAATCGTTTATGTGTGAATTTGATATATATTTGTATAATATATATATTTTTTACTAGAAACACACTCTAAGTGACATTTATGTAAAATAAACAAAGACCTGAGTCAATAAACACAATAACTTTTTTGGTGATCTAAAAGCAAGTCTACACCGAAGCCAGGTATGCCAAGGAATTAAGTGATACCTTGAAACATGTTACTTTATGCAAACATTGAGCAGGCTGCTCTTCAAATGCAGTACCCAACCATAGCAAAGAGCAGTCTTGGAGATGCTGGACAGAGGCTTTGTTACTGACTTCTCCGGGTCACTCCATACAGTGCAAATATATACCTCTTAATGATCTTAGACATCGCATCGATTCCAGACTGCATTTTGATTTATGAGCAGCACTCAGCAGCCTCACAGGTTTCTGCAAAATGCGGAGTTTCATTGTAAAGTAAGAAATAGGCTGGAGAGATTTGCAAAGTAGCATGGCTGAATCTGGAGGAAGGGAAAGCTACTTTTTCATTCTCCTAATCTCCTACCTTTGCGCCAGGCAAGTTAACCACCAGGATATATGGCATCCCTCAAGTTGCTTAAAGTTACCAATGATTACAGAGCTCCATCTAGGAGTCAGACTTCATTCATTTCCTGTCATATGTTTTTGTGGTTAATTTGCAATAGGTAGAATGAGTAATCCCTTGGCCAGGCAGAGACCTATGTGGAGTCTTAAACAAAGCAGTTCTGGACCAGTGCTTTGGGAAGTTTCTGACTTGCTGGCCTTGTGCAGCAGCTGTCCAAGGTATAACAGAGCAGTAATATTCTGCTGAGTATACAGACACAGTGACTGAAGTGGAAATTAAGCTTAGTACAAAACAATGAATCCAAGGATCACAAGGCTGTGTTTTAAACTGAAATGTATAATGTTCTGTCTGCTCATTGACAATAATGTCAGGAAGATTGCCGCAGTCATATGTAGTGTTTTGCTCCCAAGTGGCTTGTAGTTACAAACACCATGTTTCATTTTTCACAGGAGCTGGGAAAATATGGTGTCCTGTTCTATAATGCTTGTTTCATGGTGGTTCCAACAGTTATTATTAGCTTTTCTACTGGAGACTTTCAACAGGTAAGTAGCAGTATTGCATATGTCAGACTGATAACTTTATTTAGTTCAGGTTTTTTTGGCTTGGGAAGTGCGGGGGGCTTTTTGTTTGTTTCTAAAGAGGCAATTCTACCTCCATGTTATTGACTAGTATATGAAAAGTCTGACTTGGACTTGTCCTTCACAGGTAAGAACTTGTGATTATTCACTTAACAGGAAGGTGAATTGTGTGGTAATCCTCATATGAGTCTCTGTTTAAAAACTAATGTATGTCAGGAGGCTGTCAGGTAGAGCAATTTGGTTGATAATCCGACTGTACTGTGTGTTTGCCACATGCTCTAAAATGAAATTGCAAATACACACGCATTTCCAGTCCTTCTCTCATTTTGATATGCAGGGCAGATTTCTGTTTAGTCTTAGTCTAGTTTGGTAACCTACATTTTGCATTCTCATAGAATGACAGCAAGGATCTCCGTAGCTGATCCTAATACAATATCATAGTATGTCCTGACACATAAAGGATCAGACCAGAAGGTTTGGATTTTTCTGGCTCCCTCATAGAATAGCTGAGTGCCTTTTTCTTACCAGTAAAATTTGTCTAATCACTCATATTCTTTTTTAGAAATGTTTGAGATTTGCCACTGAAAATTCTTTGGAGGTTGTCATGTATAGTTGCTACATTCTTTGGTGTATATTGTTGCACGCTCACATGATTTTGTCATTGTGTTCTTAGAAGTCTGTGATAAGAGGAAAAATTACCATTCCCTGAAAGGGATGGATTTAGGTCTGCTGTGAATGTGAAATCTCTTTGTGAACATCAGTCCAGTATGATCTAGAGCCAGTTTAGGAAAATGCATTTGCTGCCCTTCTTGGAGAAAGGACCCAAGTTTGTATAGCTATAAGGTTTCAATACCCTTTCCAGCACACAGGGCTGGAGGCATACTGGGAAAAATGGGAAAAATAAAGAGAGTGCTGTGACCAGTGGCTGATTTGGAGCAAGCAAGTTAGAGCTCAATTACCTGAAAAGAATAAATATGTATCAGAGGGATCCAGTTTGCCTTTTGTGCATTACACTAGCTTGGTCACTCAAAAAAAAGTCCTGTTAAATGATCAAGGTAACTAGTGTCACTGTGACATGCAGAAATGTAGTCACAGAAGAAAGGGAGAAAATTGAAAAATACTGATAAAAAGCCAGCGAATGGTTGTAGATAACACATGTATTTATCAGCTTTTCAGGCCAGCTTTTGTCCTAGCAGAACTTATTGTCTTGCTCCATCACAGACATATGTCTTTTGCCAGTCAAAACATCAGTACCATGTCTGTGTGATAAGGACATTGTTTCTGTTCCTCTAGCTAGTTCTGGAAAGATAGCTACCACATCTCATGCAGACTGTAGTTTTTGAGTGTCCCAGTTATTCACTTCTCTTTCACCAGCTGGCTCACTATGAGGACAGTTAAATGTATTGAATTGTTTCCAGTAGGAGTATAAATGAATTGTAATTTTAGTATGTATTAAATGTATTTTGTGATTTTGCACATTTTCATATTAAGCATGTTTTATGTGTGTTTACAGCAGATTATATACCACATAATTCTCTCTCTGTCTCTCTCTTTTTTTTTTTTAATAGGCAATACATTTCCAGCACTGGACAAATTTGTTATTTCTCTTTCAATTTACTCTCTCCTGCTTATTGGGGTAAGGACACAGGGAATCAAGCAAGATGTTTTTATGACAATGTTTCTAATTGCAAATCTCAAATGTAAGACTCACTAATAAGTTACGTTAGAGTTCAAAGAAAATGTTTTTTCCCTCACACTCCTGTTGTGTCTTTTATTTCTGATGTTTTAAATAACTGTTTCAGTACTATCTGTGTTGTTGACCTACCAATACAGTACTTAACAAAATGATATTTAACTTTGTACTTTCTGTACTCCCTCCTCTATTTAAATTTTTTCAGTTAATGGCATGTAAGTCCTTCAGTATAGGAACTGTTTCAGTGTGTTTGTTCTGGGAAGTAGCTGGGAAAAATGTGGGAGACTCAAAAGCAATCAACCAATGCTTTTGTTCCTGTTGGAACTGCAGAGTCAAAGGAAGAACAGAAGAATGAGTTGCATCTTGTTTTCTCTTCCACACATCACCAAACAAAGGGTCAAACTAATTTCAAGTACTGACATTTAAAAAGCACAGGGAAGAGGGATGGCTCTGCTAGAGCGCAAGCAGCGCATTTTAACATGAATTAACATTGAATATTCTGGATACGTACATCATTAACTTAAAATAGAGATCCACAGTTGGTTTTCTTGGGGGGGCAGGAGGTTGAAACAAGTGGAATTGAAGATCCCAGAATAATACAGATCCAGAAAATGTTGAACATCTCAAAGTGTTGCTAAACTTCAGAACTCCCTGGGAAGAACTTATAAAATTTTCTCTGTTATTTAGGTTTCTTTTGATGTATTCTACTGTCCTATGCAGTCATTACAATTCTGCACTCACAACGACAGTAGTTGGTGCCATCAAGGTGAGTTATGGAGCAGAGGAGGGAAGCAAGAATGCTCAAATAGAGAGGGAGGAGCATTGGCTCAGCAGTGATCCTGATTATACTCTGAGATGGAAAGTCAAAATGAGAGCTAATAGTGAGACACTGCTTGTGTCAAATAGGGCCACACCACAAAGTGACCTTGTTCTCTTCCACTGAAGCTCATGTATGCTCTAGAAAGCCTTGTTAGTTTATTTTTGGTTTTCCTACAAGAATTACTCAAACTACTTTAATTAAAAAATGTATATTTAACCACATTTCATCAGGTACTACCTGCTTCTGATCTTCATCAGGTTACTGTGTGTTAGTCAAGGTGGCCTGCTGCAAATGCAGGTGAACTGGTACAGACTAAGCTGAAGTAAGGAGTATATTCCTTTTGGGTTAACTGCCTCAGCCTCTGTGTGAGCATTTGTGTTCTAGCCAAATGGACTGTTTCATTTTGGTTTGTACAAATTCTGGTCAATTTGATCAACACCAAAACATGCATGTCTTAAAAAATTGGTTTTTTGAAAACTTGGTGTATTTCCAGTCTGTTTTCTTTGACACAGTTTAATTTAAAACCAGTGCAGCTTCCTCTGTGTTGATGAGGCTAACATGTCTAACTGGGAACATCTCTGACTGCCCAGGCACCTTTCTGAAGGCCATTTTGGAGAGAAGCACAGAGCTGTAAAGCTGAAACAGCTTTAGCAAAAGATAAAGCTTATGCAATTGTGGGCCAAACACTATCAGAATCCAAACTAGTTAAGGCATGGGAATAACGGTCCTCAAGGTGTTCCCTTGCATGGGTCACTAAGGAAAACAATAGCTCCAGCACAGCAAAATCTGCAAAAGGAGGATGGTACTGCACTTTCTACAGGTTTTTGTCCCCTTTTTTGAAAGCTGGCAAGAGTAATCAAGTAGTTTTCATTCTGCAGCCCTGAAAGTGTTCTTTAAATTTTATATGTCTGCATCAAACCGTTAAGTCAGAGCAATACAATTTCTTTTTTCTGAGCTGTAATAGTCCTTGAGACACTTTGTACAGCTTTAAAGTTGAGAAGCAGTTTATGATGCAGCAGTCTCCAGTAGACACTGCTAGGAATGATGTTGTTGTCCAGGCTAAGTGCTAAAACATTTGAAACCAACAAAGTGTTGGCAAAATGATCACAGAGTTCTATAGCTTTCTTTCCATTTTTAGTAGACAATTTTTCCAAAACTTGAAGGGGGTGGGTGACAGTTAGAATCTTTAACTTTAAACTGTGCCTATCTGGAACTGGTGCCCAGTGCTTTCGGTGCACAGTTAGTTGGCAAAGTAAGCAGATAGCTCTTTTCAAGTAATAATAAAGGAATTTTATTGTAACTTTTAAGTGTCCTTTTTATGCTTGAGAACGCAAAACTCACTTTAAAGAAATGGGATTTGAAGGGAGCCTTCCAAAGACTATAAGGAAGGTAATTTCAAAAGGTGGCCATAGCTCCATTTTGCCTCATATTGAATAGCTGACTTTCTTTTTTCTTCTTTTTAACCCAGAAAGTCACTCTCGGTGCATTGCATGCATTTAGAAAACATGCTGATTTTATTATTCTGTTTCGTTGCTACAGTAGCCGTAAGGCTGACATCACATGAAAGGAATTCAAACGCTGATTTTAGAGGGGTCAGTAACAGGGTGTATCTATTTCCCTAAAAAAGTAATTTAGTTGATATCACTTATATTCATGGAGATGAAACCTGAATGAAATAAATGCATGTCTTTTTTTTTCCTTTCAGAATATATCCATCGCTTACATCGGAATGTTGATTGGTGGGGATTACATATTCTCTGTGTTAAACTTTATAGGCCTAAATATTTGGTGAGTGAAACTTGAATAGCCTTTATTTGTTAGAGCTGTAGCTTTATGGGTTGTTTGATTTGGCCCATTTGGGTGATGCAGTTTGGTGAAGCACTGCCTCAGGAGGTAAAGTACATTACAGTTAGTTAGACACATTCTGTCATGTCTGTTTTCAGATATTGAATCAAACTGAGGTAGGGTCTTAACTGTGGAAGTGTTAGTAAAACTGAAGTTTTACTGTGTGGGATTGAATTGATTTTTTTTTTTTTAATGAGCAGCAGTTCTGAGCTGCGAGGCTTCCAAGTAAAAGCCAAGTGGTGTGGGAAGTGGGAGCACTGAATGAATAAGTTGTGCACATTGAATATAAGTTTTGACTTGCGAGTTGTTACTTTTTGTGCTTGGATGAGCTATTCCATCTGTGTTTATGAATCTGTGTGAGCAACTGGTAATTGATCTTTGCCTGCTTGGGGCTGGCTACTCAGATGGCTTACATAGCTCTGAGGCACTCCTGATTTATGGTAGCAGGTGTTCTTTAATCCTCTGGAAAGAAAGGTACATACCTATAAATGGCATCCATAACATCAAACATCTCTGACACTGCTGTTCATTCCCTTTTCTTCAGTATGGCAGGAGGACTGAGGTACTCATTTTTAACATTAAGAGGAAACAACCAACCTGCACGACCTGGGGATGAAGAGGATGCACTTCCTGCCTCAAAGAGTTAGCCAAAGTGCCTGCCTTGAAAGAGACTGAAGATAGGAGTGTGTTTAGCATTGCTGAGAACTTAAAGAAATATGTGATGGAACACATTTGGAACAAGAAAATCTACCTCGATTGTCACAGACAAGCATGCGGTTCATTGGCTCAGAAATATTCTTGCACACCACTTTTTTTACATATAGACTAGTTTAATTTCAGGGGTTTTTTTACACCACAAGCCAATTTATAGGAAGGAGTGCCATGAGCAAATCTCAAGTTGTGAATTTCTGTGCTTACCTGTATTTGGGTGCTGTTTGTACTCAGCAAGATCTGTGAGTTCTGTCTCAGTGTCTGCCAGTAGTCTCTTGAGGCAAAACTTCCTGTAAAAACCATGAAACCTGATTCACTGTTGCCTTATGCCACATGCAATCCTTACTGTCAATGAAGACATGAAAAATCCTAGTAGTTCAGACTGTTTTCACCTCTGCATTTACCTTTGTGTAGGTGATACAGAACATGTGGGGCAAAGAGGATATATTCCCCCAGATTGTTTCCTGCATAAGTGTTGACTAAAAAATTGGGGATATGTCCAAGTGTGTTCAGTATACATTGTGTAGACATTCTCTTTCAGTCTTTTCCTCATCCTCAATAACACTGTGGTGTTCTGCTGCAGTTGGCACTGTTGTTATAAGTGAATCCTCATAACTTTGCAGCGGGATCAGGGAGAGTAGGAAAATGACAGAGGATTTTTTTTAATATTTAAAGCTGTTTTTGTCTGTGTGTGAGAGCCAGTACCAAAAAAGTAAATCTATTTTTGTTTACTTAAATTTTTCTTTTACAATCACAATCATCTCCTCTGATATTTTGTCTATAGCTATCTTGCTGCAGAGATGTGATGCTACTACGTACAAACATACTAGGGAGGGGAAGCAGACTGGTATATGGGATATTAAATTGTGTTTAAATTAGAAGAAAGGCTCAGTGTCCTGTTGTGTCTTATATATACAGTGAAAGCTTATCTGGTACTAGTTTCTGTTTTAAGTTATGAGCTAGGATTCATTGTAAGCCTGGAGATAGCTAGAGCAGGCACAGCCCACACCATGGTGGTCCCAGTTATCGTCTGGGACAGCAGTGACACTGCTCTGTATCTGTATTTCCTTCTTTGATAATATGGTTTATAATGCTTACCCATGTCTCTGAGGATAAAGTGTTAACCTTTGAAAACATGACAGAAGCACTGCAGCACTGGAAGACAGCAGAGTAATTAATCTTGTTGAAAGTCTCCATTTCCTGCGAGCAGGAGCCAAGACTTTTGGAAATAATCAAGTCAAAAGAAGATTTTTGGAAGACTCTGACGTGGAACCAGCATGGTCTAATGACTTGTTTGATCCCCCTCTGAATTAAAGTAGAGCTAAATCTGAAAAGCATTACTCTGTGTGTAGCACATGAATGACCAGTCTGGATTAGATTGAGGAAACATGTGAATAGCTCACACCAGAAGCTTCAGGGAAGGATTGGGCTTCCCACCTCGTGTATGGATTTGAATGGCAAGTGACTGGAGATGCTAGAAGTGGAATTTAAGGGAACAGTTAAAGTGAAAAGAGAAATCTGCGCTATCCATTTTCTCACAGCTGGCTAAGAGATGTGACTTGCCTTTTCTCTCTATTGAAGATCCAGGGAGGAAGAGGTTTGCTGCAAATATTTTAGAGTTTTTAAAGATTTCCTTTATACTTAAAAAGCCTTCAATATTTTTGAGTGCATTCTTTTATAGGACTCCTCTTTTTCCAGATCATCTCTACCTCCACAATCCAAATTATTGAACCTCAACTCGCTGCATTGAGACAAGGCATTGGAAGGTTTTCATTAATTATGAAATGCGTATGAGGACCATTTGATTGCAATACTGATGAACACACTATGGCACATGCTAAATAAGATGTAGTTCCCACTAAGGAACACCTACTGTGTGCATTGAATTAATTAATATTTTGCTATACCTTTTATAAATAAAAAGATATGGATTACAGTTTTAACAAGTTTTTGAATTTGGGGTTTTTTTTTCTTTCCCTGTGGATGGACACATGCTCTCAAGCACATGCACAGCATAAATATTTGCTTTCTACATGATCAATTGCTACAGCATACTTGAAGTAGTTTCATTAGTTCTTTCCCTACCATAGTGGAAATTACTTCATTTAATTCATCGTTCATGTAATATTTTTGAGGTGGTTCAGACTTAGACTTCTCACCTAAAATACAGACCTGATTTTCGTAGTCTTTGTGATAGTATTACTCAGAATCATTTCAAAAATAGATTTAGGAATGACAACAAGCAGGTACTATCTAGAAAGACTTGCAAGTGCTGGCATTCTTTCACAAAGCAACTCAGCTTCAGTCTCTTACTATTTTCCTCTCTATCTGTAGAGATAAGGTAAAATATGTAAATTTGCTGGTTAAAACTCTGAGAACATGGGCTCAACCAGGCACAATATTGTATTAGAATTTAGGCAATTACAGAAAGGGCTATTTCATTCAGAACCTCAGAAATTTTGTCTTTCAGCTAATAAGATAGGAATTTAAAACTGATTTTTGTTAGATACAGCTGTTGATAGTCCTTACCTTTTCTACAGTTTTCATATTAATGAAATAAAGGTTTTAAAAATTACACTGCTACCCTTGCAGGAGTCAAGGTATATTTATAAGGGAACATGCAAAGCAAAACAGGAACTGTACCTTGATCTGTTCATACTCTATGCTGATTTCTTAGCAGTGGCCTAGCTGTAGTGAAGTGAGATTCAGAGACAAAAAAGTATGGTCACCCAAAGACCTTTCTATCCATGCACTTTGTAAAGTTCTTGCGGTGATTCCTATCAAATTAAGAAAGGCAATACCTCAGATGAAAACCTTAGGCTGGGCTCAGTAAACAGTCTTTGCATTCTTAAGAGTTTATTATTTTTCCTCTCAGTATCTTGGTCTAATTTATTCCTACGAGGCCCCTGATGTTCCATAGGCCTATCTGAGACTCATTATCAACCTCAGAAAAACAAAAATGACAGGGTAACAGGGAAGAGTGGAAAAGAAAACTGGCAGCTATGGAAGTCTGTTTTGAGTCCATCATCAAATTGAAGGGATTTTTAAAATTATTATATTTTAACTTAGAGGAGGTATTCAGCATTATTTTTGCATATGGAAAACAGTGAACCTCGTTGAAATTTAAAGTATTCCTTGAATAGTTAGTGATTCTTTGGGTAATTGTTTGCCTTTTTTTTTAATACGACTGGCCTTACTTATGAGGTAAAACAAAAGTGGAAAAATTAAGGCAGCTTTAGTGTGAGGAAACTGGGTAGTTATTTAGATGGTAATGATATTTTTATCTTCTTGTTATAGGTCATATTACCTTTCCTGTGATTCAGAATCATAGAATCATAGAATCGATTGGGTTGGAAAAGACCTCAGAGATCATCGAGTCCAACCCGTGGTCCAACTCCAGTCCATTTACTAGATCATGGCACTAAGTGCCATGTCCAATCTTAGTTTAAAAAC
>VYXB01009192.1:57652-80999 GCA_013397135.1 Pachyramphus minor | reverse complement strand
TGACAGGCCTGGAGTTGCCAGGGTCAGCTTTGCAGCCCTTTTTGTGGATTGGGGTAACATTCACCAATTTCCAAACGTCTGGGACCTCCCCACTGAGCCAGGACAGTTGGAAGATGATGGAGAGTGGCTTGGTGAGCTCTTCTGCCAGCTCCCAGGGTGGATAAGATACGATATGATCTTTACTTGTAAAGCATCTTCATATTGATGAAGGTGTCAGTAACAGAACATGATAAATTTTTTGTTCTGGTTTCAGCGTGAACTTGCCCTGGAAATGTCTGGGCTGAAGCTTAACTCCTCACTGGAAGAAGTGGTGTTGATGTGTGTTATCCCCAAGGTTTGGAGTATTATTTTTCAGGGTTTAGGTTTAGACCCATCTTTGATCTCTATGAATGTTAAACAATGATAATAAAAATATTTTTATTTTTGTTTTTGTGTGGTTTCCAGTAAAGGGGTAAAAGCTTCCCTCTAAGGGAAGTACCAGAAATCATTGTTTAGTTTGGATTTTTTCAGAAGTTTACAAATCTGGTTGTAATGCATCAATGTATTTTTGAAAAGATTGCTTCAGTAGAGACGTTTAGTTTGCAACATTCAAGAAATGCAAATGATGAAGGTTAAAGGATTCAGAAAGAACAAGCTGAAGCAGAGCTCCAAATGTAATCCTTGTCCTTCTTTTTGCTTTCTGCAGTGATCACAAGAGCAGGAGATGGGCTTGGAAAAGTATATTCCTTTGAGGTAAGTTAGAAGACTCACCCTTCAGTTTATTTTAACAAAATGGCCATTGCTATCCCTCCTGCAGTCTCTGCAAGTAATAATATTATTCTAGAATTCAAAGCCACTGTGACAAACATGGTGCTAATCCTTCTCCCCTGGATGAGCAGAGTAGTATTAATGAAATCCTGACAGGAAACTTGTGCTGCATTTCAGAGAAAAGTCATTCAGGATTCAGTGGTCTTGTCAAATCAGGGAACAAAAATGAATAATCCATGAATGTCAGTCCAGCGTAGGAAGTCTCCTAAATTGACCATTTTTTTCCCAGTTTCACAGTTAATCTGCTTTTTCACCTTCAGTAGGGTGGTCCAGCATTAACACACAAAATGTGATTCTCTAGCTTTTACACTTGCAGACACATTTTCAAAGTTATATGTAAAGTAACAAATAAGGGGAAAACCTGTATAAATTAATATAAACTACAAGTTAAGAAAATAATGAGGAATGGTTTAATTAAGAATCAGTAGCTCTAGGAGGCTGCAGGAGGAAGAGGCTATCTGTGCTTCCCCTGTACTGTGCAGTCACTGTAGTTCCTGTTCTCCCATGCTGTTCAGCACTGAAGGCAGGATGGCCTTGTACTGTCTTGTTCCAGCCTTGCTGTTACTGATAGAGACTGACTGGTAGATTTTCTCTTTGGTGACTTCATTCTAAACCGTCTCCCTTTCTAGAAGCTAAACAGAAAAGAAACATGAGTTGCTGTCTTCAGAGCTGAGGTGACTGGGTAACAATTAGCAACCTGTAGTATGCAAGAGTTCAGATGTGATGCCTTCTGCTCACCGATTATAAAATGTATCTCCCAGGAAAGGAAAATGAGTTGGCTTTTCATTTATGGGACTTTTGCACTAGTCTTTTCAAGTGTGTGCCTTGTTTAAACACCTGTCCTATGATTTCCATTACTGGGAGTGGCAATACAGTAACTACTTTTGAAGGAATATTGAATGTAGGAAACACAAGACAAATACCAGATATTAAAGTTTAACATTTGACATAGTTGTGATGAAAATCACAAGCTCTCCCGTGAGAGAGAAGGGAAAATGTTGTCTCCTGTCTACTCACTGTGTTGCTGTAGTGGGACAGATCTGATGGACACATACATCCGGGGGGAACTGGGTGGGATCAATGCAGGGAGAATAATCATCAGAAATACTTGAACATTTATTTAACATCATGCCTCTGGGTGTGGTCCCCTGTACATGCAGCTTGCTGAAATAATTTTGTGTGTGAGCACCTGGTGGCGTTTTATCCTTGTGAAGCGTGCAAGAAACTGTGAATGTCTACATCAGAGCCTCTGCCATTGTTCTGCTTCCTTTGTGCTATATGGGTTATGCAAGAGTAAATCCCATTTAAAAGGCCGGCTATAACATGTGAATGGCTGCTTTATACCATGAGAAAGGGTCAGTTAACTACTACACTTTTTTTTTTTTTTTTAAATTCTCTGGAGCTGGCTAGATTTTGTGGAACATTTGTTCATTATTTTTGGCCTTTGTGGGATGACTGAGAGCCATCTTTATCCATGCTGAGATGTACCATCCTCCCCAGGTGGTCCCTTTGATTCGAGCTGCGCTCAGCTACTGCTCTGTGGGGCAGGTCCCAAGCTCATACCACATGAGCTCATACTTGGCACATCTTGCAGGCTGAGGTTGAAGCACACACTTGTGTGTGGCTTGTGGATAAATAAATCTGACCCTGCTGTTTTAGTATCTGTGTGCCTTCAGAGTTTCTGACTCAGCCCTGCTGTCTTGCTGCTCTGATGTCAAGGTACAAAATTCTCCGATGTCCTTATGGTATGGGTTCCTCTGGTGTTTTCTGCTGATGCAGAAAAGGCAAGTCTTGTTTGAAGGGCAGAACCTTCTGTTCTTCTACAGCTTGAGTTCTGATATAAGTGATGAATTTCTGACATCCTGAGCTCAGGCATCGGCTGATTCCCAACTTATTTAAGGGCTCCACATTTGATGGGTGCATATGCTACAGGATACTAAGGAGAGCAGTTTTTGTGCTTCAGAAGGCTAATGTGGTGTCGTTTTGTCTGTTCAGTGTTTTGTGGGCAAATCCCAGTAGGTGGTTCATTGGTTGAAACGCAGCAGACTGAGGTCCAGGGAAAGATCACAGAATTTAGTGGTTCAGTACCCTTGTTTCCAAGGTTTATGGCTAGATACAGCTCTCTGCAAAATCTCTCAAGTTTCAGAAGCTGCCTGGGGCTGCTGTGAGTGGTCTCAGAACACTTCTTTGTTGATGCTAGGACACAGACATTTACTGTCCCAAGCTTGTACTGAGAGGCAACCACACATAGAACTTGAGCTTACTCTCTTCTGCATAAATATCAAGGCTTCCCTGAAGACTCTACCTGTGTTCAAGCAGACCAGGGTGATTTTGAAGGACTGGTCTTCTTGAGGATAATGACCCCGACCCTTTAACTTACTAATGTGGTGTCAGAGTACTGGGATTTGGGGTCTATTTTGCTATACTTATTTGAAAAGCCAGGTTTCTGTTACATTTGGCCCATGAGTTTTTGGATTGGTGGAGTTTAAACTCACCAGACTTACACGAAGAAACAAAAGTAAGTGATCTGTGAGCATGGTGCTAGGCTGTTACATTTCTGCAGAACTGTTAGCAGCACTGCAGGTGCTGATGTAGCCTTGTTTGTTCTGTTTTTCTGATATAACAGCCACAGATGTGCTTTGGCATCTATTCTAAGGTTCTGACACAGCACCTCAAACACACTGGGTTTAGGGACAATTCCACGCTGTACTCTGAGATTCGTGGTTTAGCCTCTGCACACTTCCCATGTGATGTCAGGACATAAACAGGATGTTGGTGGCTTACATGGTCACCATTTTTGTTATGGTTAATAGTTCATCACTTCTTAGAAGTCAGGCTGTTCATATAACAGTTACTCAAATCTTAAACCTGTGGTTTTTTCCCTGAAACTGTGTGTAGTATTCCTGCTCCAATTGTAAAAGTATTCTATTTTCTCCACTTGATCTTGAATTTATTCCTGAAAATACTGGTATTCTACTTGCACTGAACAGACACAGAACTAGCAGAAAGATTGCAAAATCCTTGTGTGCTGTCATCACAGTCCTGGTACGCTGGACCAAAAAAAGGGTTGGAAGATTTGGCTCATAGCTTTGAATGAGTGAGTCCTTCAGTCACAGAGACCTTACAGGTCTGAACCCCAGGTAGGGAAAGACAAAGGGTGAAACACTGAGGCCATATCAGCACAGTCCTGGAGGAGAGAGAAGAATCTCTTTTCTAATAGGTGGAAAATTTTGGTAGGCAGCTACAGGTTCCGTAAAGCATTATTAGGGATTTTAAAGTATTACATCTAATGATTCATGTAGAATATAATGAGTTTGTCAGGGTAAATGTAGCAATTGCATGCATGATTTGAATATAAAACCTGCATCTTGTGTTTTATGAAGCTTTATTGTTTAAAAATTCAACTCAGACTGAGCTGTAGAAACGTGCTAGAAAGTGCAGAATGACTTAATACTCATTTAATGTGGGTTTAAACTTTTTAAGCATGCATTTGTGATATTCCAGCGTGCTGGTGCTGCTTGAAATGTCTTCATTATTAGCCCCATTTCTAAATGCTGACTTGTCATAATTTGTTATGGCTGGAGTCAGTAACAATGATCTTACATTTTGGCAGAGTCTCCAGAGCATTTCAGTCCTTTGCCACTGGGAGTCAGTGTTTCCTAACACAAGCAGCTTTGCATTACACAGTGCTGGGAGCCAGGGCTTGTTCTTTGCTGTGAAGGGAAATACCATCCTCTAATGCCAAAGCCCTCGTATGTTAGGAAAATTCCTTGCGCTAAAGACACCTACACTAAAAGTTACCTTTATTTGAAATACTAGTCCAGATTTAACCTTTCCTGCAGATGGTCAGGAAATTCTAAACACAGTTCTTTTTGTTTGCTTGAGAGTCCATTTGAATCTCATGTAGTTACAATGTCCTACAAGACTAATTTCTGAAAAGGATGCACATTTTCTACATGGGTGGGGAAGCAAAAGAGACTAGTCAGGTGTACAGCCTCCTTTGCCCTGAGAAATGCCTTGTACTTCTGGTTAGTCTGGTGCACAGCAGCAAGATGGTTAACAGTTTGGTAACACTGTCCTAAACATGTCCTTTTAGCTGAAATACAGTGTGACCTTAGTAACAGCAACCTTTTTTCAGTTATGTTTTAGGAGGGATTTTTTCTACCAAATGAAATACAGGGGCAAAGCTGATATGATGCTGAAAACCCCAGCAAAGCAGACCTTTTTTTTAATTTTGTGTATGACAAGGCTGGTAATTGGTCTTGGGTCTGAAGGGGCAAAAATTGAAACAGTCCCTATCCAAACTCTTACAAATGACAGAAAGGAGCAAGTGAGCATAGAAACAGAGACCACGTCTCACATTGGAAATGGCTTGAGTCAAAGTCTTGTTAGATGAAGGGAAATCTGCCAATATGTAGACAATTAGAATTCTCTTCCTGCAAACTTAAAGTGGAGTGCTTAAAGCTGACTTTTGAAACTCCAAAACATCCAAGTCTTTGCAGGTGTCTTTGGAGCACTGATCAGTTCTGTCAGAGGGCTTCCAAAAGTGCAGGATGTGCGCATGGCTGAAAACTCAAGTGGTCGTGGCTGATGCATTTAATAGGCAGCCGTCCCCTGGTACTGATGATGGAGCACATTTGTGAACAAAGGTCCTTACTCCTTAACATTCTCTGCATTGTTTCATGAGAGGCCACCAGGACAAACTGTTCCCTCAAGTAGGTTTAAGGAGAAAGTGTTGCAGGGAGTCAGCTATGGAAAGGAATGGATCTCTGGTGTGTGTCCTTCGCCAGTTAGTTTCTTCTTCTAAGCAAATCTGGTACTTTTAGATGACATTAGTTTTATATTTTGTGATGAACAATTTATCTCTCTTCTTGCTCTCATGGACGTTTTTCTAGTGTTAGTTTTATCTTTATCCATGCAACTCAGCTCAGCTTCTACTTGTTAATAACTCAGTTTCAGAAGCTGGGGCCATGTTTCCTGCTCTGACCTTGCCTAAAACTCTCTAATGGAATGGGAAGCCTCAGAAAAAAACGTGGGAATACCACACTCTATTTGGTTTGCATTTGGTCTGCACATGGTAATACCAAACTGACTATAGATGGATTGTTATATTAAATAGTGTTTGCAGCTATAAAATTCCAGCTATTGCCAACATCTTTGTGGATGTACATTTATGTGGCTCTATTTTGAGTATTTGTGCATGGACTTCACCTTTTTTCCTTTATTGGATTTTTTTTTTCCTGCTTAGTTTGCATCTAATTAAAAAAATAAGGGGAAGGAAAAAAAAAGTTAAAATTTATCCATCTGCCCTGGATCAGATTTTATTTCTTTAAAAAAAAATAAATAAACTGCTAATCCTTTCAAACTGTAGGGTCTTCAATTTAATATGCTTAATCTACTTTCTAAGGATAAAAAAAATGTTATGGCAGAAGATGAAGTTGTAAAATGACTGGGAAGCCATCAGCATATCTGGGCTCACAGACCCAAACAAAAATAAAGATGTGTTTCTGGGAAATATCATGCAGTTTTCAGTCCTTGAAAACTTTCACTCATTTGAAGTTGGTTCTGGTTATTTATTTTTGTTCATATTATTAGGATTTGATTCTTGTCCAGTCTATTTTTTTTGTAAGGGTCCAAGATTACATGATGAAGGAAATGTTTTGGAAGTCTACCAGAAGGCTGATTATTGTTTGGCCTGGTTTTAATACCTGTTGTTTACCCACTAAGTGGGTGACAGGTGAATGGAAACAATTTAAAAAAATCTATTATTGCTTTTTTTTGCAAAACTGTAAAAAATGCAAAGATTTTTGTCACCTTACTGTTTCCTAACAACTGTCATATTCCTCTCTTGTAGCTGGCAAGACCTGGATTAAATGCAGTGATGATAAGTAGAACTCACTGCTGAGAGTAGCCTCTGAAGCTGGTAGGTATTTGTCTCAGATTTATCCTCCCATTTAGCAGGCTGACTTTACAGGGATCTGCAGGTCCCTTCCTTTGGTGCAGCACCTACCACAGCAAATATAATGGGTAATGCTACAGCTACACTCCCAGGTACTGCTCCAAGACTACAAATAGGGTATTTTATATTACTGAGTCACTCGAACCCTTCTAGACATTGATCTTTTTAAAAATATATCCTGTCTCTCAAAGAGCATAATGGGTTTGATGAAAAAAAAAAAGAATGTGTGTTCTTTACTGCATTTATCTGCCCTTAAGATCTGTAAATGCTGGCAAAGGAGATGTAATACAACATTCATCAGAGGGATCTATCAAACAGTTTATGCTTAGGAAAATAAGGTTACCTTTAAACCAGTTCTTGGAACACAGCAAAGGAGGACTAAAACTGAAATCAAAGTACCTGGTTTGTTTGTTGGTTGGTTTGTTTAGGTTTTCAAATTACATTTGGCTCTTGATGAAACAGTTATACAGTGTTTCTTTAGAATTAATGTTCCCTTTCTTTCCTTCAAAGGAAACTAGCCGTTTACCCTGGGGAATAGCTCCTGGAAATACACTGAGATTGACAGTTAGAATTTATGTAGGAGTCAAATGAGTTTTATCCTCCATTAATCTTACAGATTGCTATAATGAAGATTATTCTTTACGCTGTCTCTCTTTCTATACATGGCTTCTATCCAGCAGATTACTTGAATCACTTGTGTAAAGTATGTGCCACCCCAAGACTACATCTCAGTTGTAAAGGCTTGTCTATAAGGAGGCTTAGCAGATAACTCTAACAGAGCATCAATCCAGGATACTTACCTGAGAGAGACCAGTGCACCTCTCAGGGATGAGTACTGAACTCCGAAATTTTCTAATCAATATGCCTTTTTGGGTTTGTTTGTTTGTTTGTTTGTTTTTGACAGGGGAGGGATAGATTTTTTTGCCCCAGGAAAGCAAGGGATCTCTGAGGAGGAAAGCAAAAACCCCCCGACTTAATCTCTATAAGAAGTTGTAGCTGCGACACCAAAGTGGCTATTGTCTACACTAGTCCCTCTTAAGTAAACAGCCATAAAAAATAATTTCTGTGGGGAGTAGGTGAGCTCTGGTGTCATTGCTGCATTTCTTTGCAGCTATACGTTAGAGAATTGCAATAAGAGAAACCTGAAGGAAAAAAGGCTAAAGAGTCTTTATAGTTTCTTTGCACTGTAATTTATAAATAGAAACAAAGAAGAAAAATGGTTTGCTGAGACTAACACAGCTAAGTCAAGAAAAAAAAGTGTTGGAGGGCTGGGAAGATGACGTACTGTAAATTCCTCTGCACTGTGATTTATTACAAGGCCATCCCCCATACACTTTCCTAATTGAGGCCATACTGCACTGAAAGTGCAGCAGCAGGAAGTGAAGGACTGGCTGTATCCTGAAAGGTGCTGCTTGGACAGCCTGCCTTGCAAACAGTCCTACACCTTGTGCAAAAAGCAAGCTGTGACTGCTCAGACAGGAGGAACCTTCCCTGACAACAGCAGTGTTATCCATGTAATCCAAGGTGCAGGGGGTGGGTGGTGTGACTCCCAGAGATCAGGCTGCACTGGTCAGGTGCTGACACCGTGTTCAACTTGGTTGTGGGCATAATCTTCCCCAAAGCTTGCTGAAATTGGTGGCAAATCCCAGTGAGATCTTTCCACTGTTTCAGAGGGCTTTGGCTGAAGTCCAGAGTGAGGCAGCTGGTGTTTATTGTGTCAGGTTGGAAATGGGTACATAACAACAAATAGATGACACAAAGAAAAGGAAAGAGAGAAAAATACAGTGATGAAAAGCATAGAGTGTGTGATGTGGAGGCACTAAAATCAGCAGGGAGCCCTGGTTGTGGGCTTATGTTAAAATTTTGGAAATGTTCCACAGATTCCAAAGTCCAGGGTCAGGCTTTACTGTAGTTAAGCTAAGCAGTCATTGGGAAGGCAGGAAAGTTACCCTTACTATGACAATGTGAGCAAATAAACTGCAGAAACTAAAAATGAAGCAGAAATGTAATCAAGAAAGATTGTACTCTTTTCTAAATTTCATAACCAAATTTCCATTCATTCAGACTGGAAAGTTCTTTTAAAAGGAGATAAAAGATAACCATTACAACAAGTATCCTGCGATTTAACATGTTCAGTCCTGTGGTTGTGGAACATTGACCAAACCACAAGGCCAGGGGATTAGAAATGATGGAATGCTATTAACTGCACTCCTTTTTGATTTCTTCTGCCTGTATTTCCTAAGGAAGCTGTACAGGCAGCGTTACGTCCTGTTTGCAGAGTTATACCTTAAGACCTACTTATATGGGCAGGATCTGTACCTTTNGGTTTTGATTTTTTTTTTTTTTTGTAAAAAGAAATCTTTCTTTAAGGAAAAATAAGCTATGTGATCCTCAGTAAAAATATAGCTATATCAGTTTAGACTAGCTGAGCATGCAATAATTAATTTGGATTTGGTGATATGGAAATATGCAGAAATTATGCAGAAATATTAAGAAATATGCAGAAATTATGCCTGCTGATATAGAATAAAATGGTGAATAAAAAACCAGTCAAGAATACAAAATGTGCCTTGCTCTCAGTAAGCCCTGTGAAGGTGCTGGTTCATTTAGCTGTCCTACCTGCTGCAGGCTGAGTTTTCAATCTGCTGTCCTGTGTCTTCTGCCTCTTGTCTTTCCTGCTCCGAGAGCTAAGAAGCAGCAAAGTGAGTTCACTGGCTAGCATAAAACAGCTCACTCTGCACATCCTGTCTTCATCCTCAAAGGCTGTCATAAATCTTTGTCACAGAGAGCAAGAGACATAAGAAATACTGGATATTGGTTTTTGTCTCTTTCCTTTGCAGAATTGTTATAATTTGCTGAAGAGCTATCCCTGGATAATTCATTTGTCAGCATGAGAGTTTTACTGTTTTTTAATATCTTAGTTTGTTCTTAAACGAGACAGAGGAAAGCCATCTGGAGTACTAGTTTGTTGGCTGTGCTGGCTGGTTGCAGCAGTACAGCTCTGCACAGACAAGTCCTTCTGCAAGGAAAGTCCAAATCTGAGCTTTGTTTGATCCTTATTTTTATGTTGCTCTAGTTTTGGCTGCCCACCTGACTGCCCACAAGAAAGATGGCCATAACATCACTATGCTTTTTAAGACCATCTCATTTTGTTTATAGAGTTCTTCAATCAGAAGGTCGCTGTAGGTGCTTGCTCCAGCTGTTGCTCTGTTCTTTCCCACTCACTGCATTTGCACTCACAATGTCCTTTTATTTATAGTTTCACCATTTGCCCAGCCTGGGACCATGACGGGGTCATTTGCCACTAGAGTTGCTTTTATAGGCTGAAGGTTCAAAGAATGTTTTGTCCCTTTCATACAGAGAACTGCAGCTTGGAAAGAGAGCAAGAAAAAGGGCACTCCTGCCTCCTTTTTTCTGTCATGGAGACAGATGTCCTCTGAAATTGCACACAAGATGCAACGCACATTTCAGATCTGGAGTCAGAGTGCCTGCTTTTTCATCAAACTACATTACTTGAGCAGTGCAAGGTGGTAGAGACTTGCAGTTTATGCAGGGGCAGAGATGAACAGCTAGGAGGGAACAAGTTTATCCTCCAACAAAGGTGCTCTTTTGTTGCGAATTGGCCTGCTGGACCCAAAGCCAGCTTTCTGCCAGCTTTGCTCTCCTGCAGGAGCCGGTGCAAGACTTCTTCCTACTGAAAGCACACCAAGGGATGAGGCAAAATTTCTGGGTAGAAATCAGTGACTCTGATTCCTATTTAAGGCAATGCTCTCTGTCTACTGTATGACAAAATCAGGCTTCAAACAAGCAGAGACAGTTTCTCCAAAGCATACTTCGTGCCATCTTTGTGCACCTGAATTCCTGCCACTTGAAGAGAGCATGCAATCCGATATTCTATTGACATTTCCAAGCTTCACATGTCACTTTTTCAGCAAACTTCATCTGGATTTCAGGTTGCCCATAAAACTTGAAAGCGGCCTTAGTAGCAAGAATTTACAATGTGAACATCTAGTTAGAAGAGACCTTACTGGGCCTCTTTAAAGGAGAGCCTTGCCTTTAAAAGTGAGTAAATAAGAGCTTCTATGAAACTTCCTCATGAAACTTCATTGAAAATATGAACAGCAATAAATCCACTGCTGAGAAAAATGGTAATGTACAGCTGGGCTCCACTCCTGCATAGCAGTGACACTGGAAAAATCACACACATTTCCCTTTTCCCTCTGTGTAAATTGACCTTGTAAAATTCAGGCTATACCCTCCCTAAAATGCCTTTTAATGCTGCAAAATCCTGGATAAGGTTCAGTCTGTGGGATCACAAATGTCAAAACAGGCCAGGAGTTGTTTGAAAATAATGCAGGAAATACTGTATCACATCCATCCTTGTTTCCCCCTCCTCCTGTGTAAAAAGATAAGTTCCACTTGTTAAAATGCTCCTCTTATCCATCAAAATGCTTCCAAACCATTCTGCAAAACTGTTCTTATGTAGGGGATCTGGCACCCACATTCATCTAACCTATGCTGACAGTGTTCATCTGTAAATATTATGATCACCAGGATAATAAGTCCTGTGTGGTTTATTTCTGCATTTGTTTTGTTTTACCTCTCTGAAGGACCAAACCTTGTTTAGATTTTAGAAGAAGAACTCCATTAATTTTGGGGCATAAATTCATCCTGTATTTGCCAGGCCATTTCTCTGAAAAAATTGGATAGACTGGGAGTGTTGTGCTTGTGCTGTATTATTTCTTGAGGGAAGAAAGTTGAAACAATAGCTTGTACAGTGGACATCTACTCTGGCCTCCAATCGGGAGGCCTGGAGACAAACCATCTACAATGCTGCTGCCTCCTTTGAGAACTCATGCAGGATCACTCTCGAGGAGAAAAGACAACACAGAAAGAATTGCATCTTGTTGGTACCACCTGGGGAGTCTTTCTGCTGTGCCTTTTGCAACCGGACTTGTCTGTCGCGCATTGACCTTTTCAGCCATCAGTGAGCCTGCAGCAAGTGTGGGTAGAGCCCTTCGAAATCTTCGTTTGTGAAGCCAAGCCATGATGATGACAGTGGGCATAACTGAATGAGACATCTACTTGTTTCTCAACATTGGTTGTAATCATTACTTAATTACAGCTCTCCCTCTTTCTGGGTAGATGCAAAAGGGTTGGGGTGTTTTTTGAGGTTTTGTTCGTTTGTAATAATTTTGGGGTTTTAGTTGTTTTTTCTGTTGGTTGGTTTTTTTCTGTTTGTTTGTGTTTAATTACAGAGCAGGCCACCAGTCAAAAGGTGAAGGTTATACAAGCTGATTTCACTAAAAATTCAGTGTACAAGAACATTGAAAACAATCTGAAAGGGATGGATATTGGTGTTCTGAGCGAGTCATTAAGGCCTGTTAGTTGAAGAGTATTTTATGGCTGCACTGTATTAAACAAACCCTTGTATAAATGATCTGTCATAACAAATTAGCCAAGCTGCCTAATGCATTTGAACATTACTTATCATGAACGAGTTTTAAAAGTGAATTAGGATTCTGCAAAGTCTTCTCACTTCTGTGTACAGCAGGTTCTTTACTGTGACACCTCTTCTGCCACTGTACAAGCAGCACCCACCTTGTGGGGTGACTTTTTTTCCATTTGGCCTCAAGGAATTAATTTTCACTATTGGTTGTTTTACAGCTTTACAGTAGGCAGTTCTTATATTCAGTCTGAAATGAGCCTGTGGCTGATATTCTCCAATATAATTCATGAAGGAACAGTGAAAAGATGGGGTTTTGAAGGTTTTTACTATTCTTTTTTTAAGATAAGCATCCTTTTAATAATGAAACAAATGCAACAACAACAAAACACAAACAAACAAACTCCCGAACTGTAGCAATAGTCTGTATTTCTGTTCCGTGCAGTCAGCACTGATCAGCATTGGTGGCTTCAGTGAGAACAAGACCTGATGATAAATAGCATTTCTCTTCACATATAGCTCAAAATCTTCTGGTCTTGGGCAGAAGCCAGATGAACTACTGATGTTTTGGGGCATAATTTTGGGGCATAAATTCATCCTGTATTTGCCAGGCCATTTCTCTGAAAAAATTGGATAGACTGGGAGTGTTGTGCTTGTGCTGTATTATTTCTTGAGGGAAGAAAGTTGAAACAATAGCTTGTACAGTGGACATCTACTCTGCCAGATGTTTAACCAGATGAACTACTCACTTTATTTAGATTTGGTTCTTACCATTCTATTTTCCTTGACCAGTTAACAACATTGAAATGCTTCATAATCCTCTTTCATGCAGTTTCCTGAATGGGCCAGACATAGATGAAGAAGGATTATTCTGTGGATTTCTACTTCCAAAATAGCAATGTTGTAATTCCATTGAACAAGAGGCAGATTCTGCCCCTGCTACAATCCATATGTATTAACTATTCAATTGAGTTGGAAAAGAACTGGGCCTCAAGAGGCATGTTTTGATGAGACTACTTCCTTTACAAGAACATTTAGTATTTCATGCTTTCCAACTGATTAAGATTTGTATTGCTCTGCTGTTTGCAAGCAGCATGTTAACATGAACATGAGCAGCAGAAGAGCTTTGGAGTTCATCTCAACCTTGGCTTTCACGCCTTTCATGTCTTTCTAAACATGACATGAAAATTATCAACAAAGGTAAGATAAACAAAGAAAGACGTTTATCGTTCTTTGACTAGAAAAATTTACATCCCAAGTTCATACTGCTGCTTAGTGACTTCAGATACCAAATAATGTAATATCAGTTGAGACAAAGTAGTAGTCTGGTGAACTTTCTCCTCCTAGGATTTTCACAAGCAATTCCCCTTCTTCAAATTCTTCAAATTACAAAGAAGAAAGCATTGTCTTAACCAGCATTCCTCATGGTTTGGTCCAAATAATCTTTAAATCTTTTTTGGTTTTCTTTTCCCGGCCCTGTCTGGGTTCCTGCTAGGATCCTGTTCATCACTTCTTGCAGTGTGATGCCTGAGCTCCAGGTATCCTGGCTCCCACAGATGTCAATGGGATTGTCAGCAGTGCAAAAGAAGGACCTTTTCCCACATTTTCCACTTTACTTGGAAATTCCCCTTCACCCAAGCTGATGTGGCCAGCCTGCTTTGTGAACCCCATACTGCTCCTACTATCCTGTTGTGCACAATGACACTACTGAAAAAAATAAATTAACAGGTATTCAATTAAACTGCACTATTAATTTGCTCTACTTTTCATTACTGGTCTTTTACTCTTATTCTGAGAAGATTCATAGTGTGATTTCCTCTAGGGACTTAGGCTTACTATGAATATTTCATTTTAAATGCACAAACAGGAATAGATTTCTTACCCAAAAAATGGATTTAATTGCACTTTAAAAATCATGTGCCTAATTATTGTTAAAATAATGTTATAAGATTGGATGATAAAATAATTAGTATTTAAAAAGATCCGAAATATCTTTTTGGTAGCAGAAAAAATGCTACCTTTTCATGATTTTCTGCTGTTTCTGATCAGGTACAGCCTGAAGTGAAACTGTAAAAAGCACATGGAGCTGACTTTCTCCTTACAGTTACAATTCTACACTGAAGAGTGATGAAATTCAGAAACTCTTGAAAAGCTTTGAATAAACATAAGAATTCCACAATTTCCAAGAAAACCTTTGGAAGTTTTTGGCAATTGAGATGATTTGCAGGCCATTAGTGTTTCTAAAATGTTTTCCAAAATTTTGAATGTGTCATATTTTAGCTATTTAGCTGTATACATATGACTGGGGCTTGATCAAGTGAAAAATCTTGTGAATAAAACAGAATCAATTGAAACATGCTATCAGAAAGAAGGAAAATGGATATAATTCTTAAAATACTTGTCTTACAGATGACAAAAATTATTTTGAAGCAGATGGAACTAAGGTAAAAATTATTTTTTATTCAACTCTGAATAGCTTTTAGCTGCTACCTTCTGTATATTCAGGGGTGTTATTCTTTTCCATTATCAAGTTCTGCACTTTACAGTCTGTCAGTCACTAAGATTTCTTCTACTGCTGTTAGTGCTGTATGAGTGAAGGATAGGAACTCCCACAAGTTGCCAGTAAATTGTAGAACAAGACAAAAAAATATAAAATATAGGTCTATGTCCACATAAAGGCATCTAGGTGTTGCAGAAATAAAATGGTATGTGATGGGTCTAATTAGGCAAGAGATGTCATTTGAATATGTTGCCATATTCTTTTAAAAGTGGCAGCTGTACTGCTAACCAGAGAGATCAATTCAGATATGCAGGTAAGGATCCCTTTTCTCCTTTTTATACAATGTGTGTTTTAGACATGGGGTCCTTAAACTAGAAGTTAGAGTCTTCAGATTGATCTGCCAGAAAACATGGTCAATTGCTGCATTTTAGAGGCCAGTGCATGCTTTTAGTTTTGGCAACAAAATTACCTCTTACTGTTTAATTGTTTTGTTTTGTTGTTTTTTTTGTTTTCCTGGTTGTTGCTAAATGAATTGGGTTTAGTGATTTGTGCGGGGGATTGTGAACGGGGAGGCTGAAACAACAAATGCACAGAGCAGGAAGAAGAATGTGCTGGCTAATGAACAAAGGGCATCAACCAATTACTGAGGAGCATAAAATCTTTCCTCTGATGGCAGTTTTTCTTCCCTCTTAGATGTGCAGTAGCATGTACAATATACCCATGGTTCTGATTGCAGTAGACTTCTAAATTTCTCTTATGATTACATTATTCCTAGCTGGCTTAGGCCAAACTAAACTGTAAAAAGGAGGTCTTTTGAAAGTGTAATCTACAGTGTAGTAGGAGAACTGTGCCTTCTGGGGGGAAAAATGTTGTTCTCCCATTATACACTCTTTTACTATAACAGTGTCAAATGTAAACTGAATGAATGTAACTGTTTAAATGTCAGACAGAAAGGTCTAATTATGAATCTGTCCTCTGGTGTGGGTACTTTCCCTTGTCCATTATATACAATATACTCATTTTCTAAGATAAGTCTTTCACGTTGGTTTATAAAGAAATCCCCACCAAATGTTTTCCAAAACTTTGTATCGGGGTAACAAGGTCAGGTTTTCAGGACACAAAATAGCATTGGTGCACTGAAATAGTGAAGTCCTGTAAATTAGAACTGGCTGAGAACTACGAATCAGTGAAGCTATGTAAATGAAATCCAGCTGAGAGTATACCTGATAATTGGAATACTTTTGCCTTTGATTAAATAGTGTTACACCAGTGCTCACCATCTGTCTTCATTCTGGGAAAAGATGATGTTTACTGGCTCACTTAGCTGGTTTACTTAAAACTGTAGATACACAGAAGTGTTAGATTCTGCTTATGGAACCATAAGCAAAGTTTTTGGTAGGTGGGCGAGTTGCCTGACTTCATAGATTTCACTTTAAATTTTTGCTCTGAATTTAAATCCCAGGATTTATAAAAATGAGGAATGAATGATTTTGAATGAAAATTCTAACAGTATTTGCTTGAATTTAGCTGAAAATTGGTAAAAAAAAAAAAAGGCAAGTTTTTTTTCGTAAGAAAGTTTAGTCTTCTATTTCCTTTTTCTCTTTGTAAAGTAAGTTTCTCATTACTCAAAATTTGATCTATATTCAAACCAGACAGTTTCAGTTCCTTAAAAAAGTTTACTTAACATAATTTCAAAGTGGTAAGGTACATTGGTTGTTTTATGTTGTCTTTTTTTCATTCTTGGCTACCTTTTACCTTTGGGGTTTTCTTTTGGATTTGGTTTGGTTACTCAGTTTGTTTGGTTTTAATGCCTTTTTTCTTTTTCTAATCTCCTGAAAGGAGACTATTTTACTTACCAGCATTTTGATGTATTATGCAATGCCATGACAGTGTTGGTGTTAAAATGTCAAGACTGTCAAATGAGGATTTTGAAACATTTTTATTCCTGAGTAGGACTTTTGGCTTTCTGATTACAGAGAAGTGATCCAATATTGCTAAGTTTCTGACTATTTCTCAAAGATCTAACTCCTAAACTCAGTCTTAAAAGAAACCCAACATTAACACAAAGTTAGTGTATGTGTACTCTTCATGGTGTGGAGAAAAACTTTGAATGATAAACCTAAAAGATTTAAACTAAAATCCCCTCCAAATTCAGAAATACTTGACTTTGAAAATCTTATTTTCAAAGGCTATGCTACCAGGTAAACTCTGAAGGCATGAGTTTTATTTTGCTCCCCTTTTTATTGCAAGCGAAACAGTAGTGCAAGTGTCTAACTGGTGTGGTAAATGTCATCCAGAGAAAAGAGCCACATGAAGCAATACCTAGAGTAAGTGGGACTTGGGTATGTATATCTCTACTTTTTCACAAGTGTGGCAGAGCTTTCAGTGCTGTCTGCAGTAGTATTTGTTGTGTGTCTATCTCAGGCCAATGCCAGGTTCCATCTTTTCCAGTGCAGAAAAAAAATCAGTCTCACCATTGGTCCTGTGCACCAGCAGAAAATATGTCTTGAAAACTTCATTTCTGTGTCTTCCACCACTGCACTGTGCCTTAGACTGTATGAGACCTGGCCATTTTTGCTAAGGCCATGGTCACACTTATTTGTGAGCACATGTGAAAATATTTAGTTTCCTATGCTAATGGTTTGATTTGGTTTGTTATTTTCTAGCCTTTTATAAGCACTTCCTCCAAAGCACTACTCCTTCACAAGAACTGACCAGCAGTAATAACTTTCAAAAATTATTACTGGGGACAAAGGAGGGACATCATTTCCTTCTGATACCATACTGACACAACAGCATCAATATTTGTACTTGGCAGCTGTTACTGATGAGCATTAAATGAAAGTATAGGGAAGGGAACAGATTTGATGAAGAGTGAGAGGCATTTTACTCTAAGAGAAATGTACGTACTGAAAGTCTAAAGTAAAAGTTTTTGCATTTACTGCTTTCTGTGGCCTTTCCGAACACTCAGTTAATTTCTTTCAAGAGTTTTCTATAACCTTTTGCCTTTAATTGCTTTTGCTTGGTTATTCTGAAGGCCACTGTCCCGCAGTTTGTTCCTTTATGGGTGTTCCACAGTGACAGACTTCAAGAAGCAGTCCTGCATGCATTGACCACCTGTCTGATGGAGAAACCCCTAATACAGTCATTCTTTTCATAAAATGTGCAATGGGAAACCCCAGCAAGGTGCACTTTACGGAGTGTCTGTATGTGTGAATTAAATGAGTTTGAGCCACAGCTCCAACTAAGTCACCTATCAAGTGATGTGATTTGATCCAATGAACCTATTATGTAAATTAATTCCTGTCCCTTTTCAAACAGCATAAAATTTGCTAGAGCTCTTCCAGTGACTTCTGTGAGCCATAAATAGGCGCTAAGAAATTTATATTACTATTTTAACAAAAGCTTGGAGGCCACAAATATTTATGCCTATTTGATGTTCGTTAATAAAACAGTAACAGTACTTTCTTGCTTCCAGTGAGTGTTTTGTGTCTTTGGTTTCTTTGGAAAAGTCAAGGAAATTTGCGAGAAGAAAAAAAGAAAGTTGTCAGAATGTAAAGTACACATTGGACCTTTGGAAGTCTGCAATGAAAAAAAAAGTATTTCTATCCAGAGCCTGTGAATGGCTTTGCAATATCTGATATGGGATGGAGGAAGTAGAAACATAGGAAAATGATACACAGTAATTCTACATGCACTCCTACATGAATCCAAAAGGCAACCATTCTGACTGGATACCTGTGAAAACATACTGGGTGCTGTTAAAGAGCATGTCAAGGGCAATGCAATCACCAGGCACAGTCAATACGGGTGCACAAAGGGAAAGTCCTGCCTATGTGATTTGATAGCCTTCTGCAGTGAAGTCACTTGTCTTATGGATGAAGGGAAGTTGGTGGATGTGGCTTTTCATGATTTTAGCAAGGCTCTTGATACTGTCCTGCACAGCATCCTTCTGGACATGTCGTCCCGCTGTGAGATGATCGGGTACAGAGAGTGTGCTGGATGAAGAACTGGCTGAACAGCAGAGCTCCAGGCTTGTAGTGTGTGGGGCTGTGTCTGGCTGGTGAGCAGTCCCCAGTGGTGATCCTCGGGGTCAGTCCTAGGGCCAGTTCTGTTCAACATGTTTATCCAGGAGCTGGATGCAGGACCTGAGTGCACCATTAGCAAGTGTGCTGATGATACCAAACTGGAAGGTGCTGGGGACTCTCTGGAGGGATAAGAGGCCTTGCAGAGGGATCTGGAGAGCTTGGAGCACAGGGCAATTGTCAATGGCATGAAATGTAACAGGAGCAATGCTGGATCCCGCCCCTGGGATGCAGTTACTGCTGGACACAATACAAACTGGGAGAGCAGTGTGTGGGAGCAGCCCCAGTGAGGGACCCGGGGGTGCTGTGGCAGCAGCTCAGTGTGGGTCAGCAGTGTGCCCAGACAGCCAGGAGGGCAAACCCCATCCTGGGGGGATCACACACAGCAGCACCAACACCAAGGGAAGGGATCATCCTGCTGTGCTCAGCACTACTGTGGCCTCACCCTGAGCCAGGGCTGGGCCGCACAGTCTGAGGAGGGTGAGAAGGCCCTTGAATGGTCCCAGGAGGGCAACAACCCTGGGAAAGGGCTGGGAGGCACATCCTGGGAGGAGCAGCTGAGGACCCTGGGGCTGTCTAGTCTGGAGAGAAGGGGCTGAGAGGAGGGCTGACCCCACTGCCCTGCACAGCTTCCTGAGGGGGGACGTGGAAGGGGAGGTACCAATGTGTTCTACCTGGTCTGGACATTAGGGAGCAGTTCTTTTCTGAGCAGATGGTCAGACACTGGCACAGGCTTCCTGGAGAGGTTGTCAATGCCCTGTGTCCCTCAGTGCTTTAAAAAGAGGCATATGGACAATGCCCTTCTTAGTAGGCTTTAACTTCTGGTCAGCCCTGAAGTGGTCAGGTAGCTACAGTAGATGATCATTGTAATCCTTTTGAACTTTCTATTCCAGTCTATTCTAAGACAGAGTAGGTTAGACTATTTTATGCTCCTAAATCAGATGCATTTCTGTTTGTTAAAAATCAGTGATTTTAATGTATCTTCTCATTTTGCATGCTTATTTAATTTCTGCATTTCAAAAAGTATTTGTAAAGCTGCATTAAGAAAGCGAAGAGCTTATTAAGAGATAGTTGGGATTTTTTTCTTCCAAGTGTGAGGAGGAGTCCCTGTAACCTTTGCCACATAGAAGAGAGAGAAACCACAATATGTATCCTACTGGCTCCAGAAACACCCATCTGCTGCATTGAAGCTAATAGGCAACATCTATAGGCAACATCTCATAGACTTATAACAGAGCATCATTAGGTCCCAGTTTTCTGCACATGACTCCTACACCTGTTGTTGTAAATCTCAAAAGAGCAACTAAGGATTGAGCTGAGATCTCTGAATTGAAACAACAAAAAATGCAATACATAAAATGATGTGTATGTTTCCTGCGGCTTAATCAGATTTGACCCAGATCTGCAAACAGTGATAAAAAATCACTTTATTAACATGGAATGCCATGAACTGATTCTGCCATTGAACACAAGGAAACTTCTGATACACTGTGTTCTTTCATGTCAGAACTACAAACAAAATTATTACTGATTATTATCACCAAACGTAGAAAACATCTGGAAGTAAAAATGAGACATCTGTGCTGGACATTTCAGCATTTCTGGTTTCAAAAGCAAGGAATAGAAATGATTTGTTCATCACTCCATAAAGACTATGTTTTCAGGTGGTTAAACTGTATTCTTCTAAGTGTGATATTTGTGCAGCTGTGCAGCAAATAAATATGGAACACAATATATGATACATATTACATGTGGACCAAAAGCTGCTGGAGTCTCTGGTGGAAATACACCTTGGATCAGGGGACTGAGTGTGTAAAGCAGAGTGTGTGTTTGTCATCAGTAGAAGTGCCCATTTCTCCATGTGTGCACATGTTCAGACAGTAAATTCTCAGGTACAACACAAAATGCAGCCCATGTCTCTTCAGCTTGTTTATGCACTCCAAACACATACTGAGGCCTTGTTCACAGGCAGCTCTTGCACATTTGATTCACGTGTGTGTGTAGTCCCAACAGGGTGAAGAAAATCCTATGGAGCAGAGACTGCTCCTGCTCTTCTTTAGTCAGTGGGGATCAGTTGGCGGTTCAGTGGCAGCAGCAACAAACCTGAGGACTCCCTTGCCTGCAGCTTGTCATGAGCCCACACGATATAGCCACAAATTCCCTTGTTTTCTTTCTCATTCTCATATGAGTTACCTAACTCATATTAAAGAACACCCTTTGACAGTGACCAAAGATCCGTGTGCTTGTCACTGGAGACAAGGGCAGTTTGTCTGATGTACAGGGACCCTGGTAACACAGAAGTGCCATTGGCACAGGCAGAGCTTAGTGAGACTTGGTTTATGGGGTTTGCACATCCTGTAATCTATGACAGGGGACAATTCCATATTTCTCATGTCGTGGTGGTTTATGGGTGTGCACTCTGCAGGCTGTTGCATAGAAAGCTGAGCAATGAGCTCAGTGAAGGTTTATTTCTTGTGACAAGCAGGAGGATCTTGTTGCTCACTGCTGTTGCATGGTCAGTCTATTACAGCAGCCATGTTTTGACCTTTTGGCTCAGGCACATGGTGTGATTCATGTGGTGTCTTGGGCAGGGCTGGGAGCTGGATGTAATTCTATTTGCACCATATTAGGCTGGGATCCTGTTGACTTGCAGTCTTCAGGGTGCTCTCTCTGACGGTACATTAACCTAAGTCTGGAAAAAAAAGTTTCTTCTCCTTTGGCTCTCCAGAGAAGTTGGTGAGTAGATCAGCCATCAGTGTGTAAGCTTGGAAGAGGAGTGATCATGACTTTCTCTTCATTTTGTAGGCCATGTGTTTTCTCTGAGTGCTAAACAAACAACTCAAAAGTTGTATCATCTGCTTTTCCTGCCAAACTTGGACCTGGTTGGTGGGAAAATGGAAAGAGAGGGGGAAGATGTGAGAGTTTTTCCCAGTACTATCTGTCTGAGGAGAAGGTGGAGAGGCAGACCAACAGGTCAGACTTTCTGCTTCCCCCACAGCATTTGTAGCAAGGGATTTCCTCTTTTTTGATAAAACATTGCTGATTACAATAAAAATGTCTACATTCTCTTTCTGGAAGGATTCAGGATTGCCACTGTTTACAGAGTGGGAAGAAGAGATGCAGAGATGTGAAACCCCTGCCCCCGACCACCAAGAGGAAGGAGGATACCCTCAAGACAAGCACTGTTTACATCTCCTCGGTCCCAGCCTGCAAGGAGCCTGGGCCTGCTAAGGAGCTCCATGGCTCAGAAGGTTGAGTACCTTCAACCTGAGTAACAAAATTAATGGCTATTCACCTAGAGTCAAACCCTGCTCTGCATATGCTCTAACACCCTGACTCTAGCTGGGATTCTGATGGAAAACTGCCATCCATGCCTTCAGTGGAGAGTTATGCCTCCTTTACCTAGGACCACTGAATTATTGAATTACAGAATGGTTTGGGTTGGAAGAAACCTTCAAAGATCACCTACTCCAGCAGCCCTGCCATGGGCACCAACACCTTCAACTTCAGGTTGCTCAGGACCCCACTAAGCCTGGCTTTAAACATTCCCAGGGTTGGGACATCCACCGCTTCTCTGGGCAACCCTTTTCAGTGTTTTTCCACCCTCATAGTGAAGAAAATACTACATAATCTAAATCTATCCTCTTTCAGTTTAAAACCAATGCCCCTTGCCCTGTCACTACAGACAATGATAAAAAGTCTCCCTCTTTTTTACAAGGCTCCTTTATATATTGGAAGGACACAGTGAGGTCTCCTTTGATCCTTCTTTTCTGCAGTCTGAACCACCCCCACCCTCTCAGCCTGTTTTCACAGGAGAGGCGCTCCAGCCCTCTAGACTATCATTGTGGCTCTCCTCTGGACCTAATCCAACAGGTCCATGTCTTGCTTGTACTGAAGACCCCTGAGCTGGATGCAGTACTCCAGGTACACTGCTCCTCTATTCTCACCAGAACAGGAGAGCAGAATCACCCCGCTCAGCCTGCTGGTCACAATAGCTAGGATATGATTGGCTTTCTGGGAAACAAGTGCATGTTGCCAGCTCATACATAATTTTTTTTATCTTCTAGTATCCCCAAGTTCTCCAGAGGGCTGTTCTCAATTAATTTATCTCTCAGTCTGTACTCATATGGGAAATTGCCCAAGCCAATGTGCAAGACTTTGTACTTGGTCTTGTTCACTTTTTAAGGTTCACATTTGCCCACACCTCAAGCCTATCAAGGTCCCACTGTGTGGCATCCCTTCCCCCAAGTATATCAGCTGAACTACTCAGCTTGGTGTAATCTACAGACTTGCTGAGGGGGCACTTGATCCCTTTTTCTATGTCCCAAGTGGCAGGATGCTGGGAAATTTCATGAATTTCAGCTGGAAGAAAAGCTCCATCTGGTGAGGCTTGTCCTTCCTCGGGCTGCTTTAGCAACTGTCTGCACACTGTGTGTATGCGTGTTCCTAGTGTGATGCCACAGTGCTGGTGGGTTTGGTTACCTTGAATTTGGTCTTCAATAATGGCCCCAGTTTGGAGGAAATCTGACCTTTTTGACCTTCAGGCTTAT
>VYXB01009192.1:18545-57640 GCA_013397135.1 Pachyramphus minor | reverse complement strand
GACCTTCAGGCTTATTTCAGGTATCAGTGCAAGTGTTCACTAAGGGATTTGAATGTGTGGCTCCAGTATAGAATTGAGTGTGGGCTGTTTTGGCTTTTTTTACTTTTGGCTATTTTTCTGTTTGTTTTTCTCCAAAATAATTATTTTTTGAGTAAAGCTAAAACAATTTACAGTTATGGGATGCAAACAGCAAATATTTGTCTCACACAGATTTCAGTTATTGCACTAGTCACATGTTCAGGCAAAGAAAATCACTCCAGAAAGAAATTTGGTTAGCCAGTCTGCAAGACTACTAGATTAAGGGAAATGGGAACTGTGCAGGGCAGAATTGCTTTTAACAATATGTTTTAGTCATTCAGTGGATTACATCAGCGATTGACTCAAAGCCTTACTCTCACAAAGATCGGAGCTTAAATCTGTCTCTAGACAAGTAATTTACAGCAAGGGAAAAACCCTAAACCATTGAGTCCTAATGTTGTAAACAGTCTGTTATCATGACTGGTAACACAGACAGGGCTCTACTTGTCTCCAGGACCACCCACAAGAGAAGAATGTGATATGGCAACTTGCCTGAAAAATGAATTTGCGATACCCGGTATGTGATAGCTGCATGAAGGAGCTACAGGAGTGAGAAGCACTTTGCTGGGGGAGCAGCTGATGGGACTGCCCTTGGCAGTGACTGCTCTGTGCACTCCTCCTAACCCACAGAATAAAGACAGAGAGTCTTCAAATAGCGTCCTGGCTATTCTGCTCTGTCCTCTCATCTTTCCACCATAATGGCATTTCAAGAGTCACAAATTAATCACAATATGTGTAGAGGGGCAATTGTCTTCCCCTCCCAACCTCTTCTTTTAGAAGAGCATTCTTGGTTAGGAGCATACTTGCAGACCTCATGCACGGTCTGGAAGCCATGGAATCGTTTATCTTGGTACATGTGGGTTTCTGGATCCCAAGGCAGGGTTCAGCATTACAACCCAGAGTGTTCCCAAGTGAGACAGACCATCAGTCACTGTGGCTGCAGCAGGAGCATGACAGACACCTGGTGCAAACTGCCCCTTGGCATGCCCCTGCATCCCTTGGGACAGCTGTAAGATAGGGAGAGCTTTCTAAACCACATTTTCAGTCTTGGATGGTAAAGCTAGATACCTGCATCCACACTGACACACTTAGGTTCCCATTTTAGAACAGCATATGTGATCTACGTTGAAATTGCTTACTGAATCAGCTTACTGAACGAGCTGAGAGAGTGATGGCAAAATACACTTCTAACTAAATTCTCCTACGTTGATTTTGGTGTATTTTAACTTTTCAGAAATTACTAAAACCAAGAGTGACTGAAATGTTATATAAAATATATTTCTAATTAAAGCTATCTAAATTTCTCTGATGTTTGAAATCTGCCTGAATTTGGACATTTGTCATGAAAAACTGAGGAATTCAGACAAAAAAAAAAGAAGCCACCTGTAAAACAGTTCTGCGTCTCCACAATGTTTTGGGGGTTTGTTTCTGGTGATTTTGTGTTGGGTGCTCACTTGCTTGGTTTGCGGTTTTGGTTGGTTGGGTTTTATTGTTTGCTTGCTTATTTGGTTAGGGGTTTTCTTGGGTTTTTGTTTGGGGTTTTTTTTGTTTGGTTTGGTTTTGGCAGTTTTTTGGGTTTTGGCTGGTTGGTTGGTTGATTTTGCATGGGACTTTTTATTATTGTTGCCAAGAAAGAAAGCTACATGAAAAAGAAGTCTGGTAAGTGTTCCTGGCTACTTTCTCAGTGAAGAAAAACACAGGAAAGGCAGCTGGCCCAAGAGGGCTATTACATTCCTCTCTCTCCTTCTCTTCCTCCACTACTCTGCAAACTTCAGAGTTGAATGGTTCAGAGAAAGTGAGTGGAGAGCAAGGTCAAACACAGCTTTACACATTGAAGTCCCACCTTGATAGCTTTGCTAGCACAAGGGGAGAGTGCGAAGTCTGCTGGAGGAGAAACTATTGCAGTTTGTACCTCACAGATGTATCAAGGTAACTAGGACTGTTATTCCCTATGAACAGATTAAAAATCTATTGGGCTTTCCCAGGGAACCTTTTGGAAATTCTGTGCAGCTCAACAATTGTCCTTGCTACTGCTCAATATGATAAAGGCCTGTTTCAGTGCAATGAGAGACTGCTGAAATGCTGTGACCTAGGAGAAGATGTCCTCCTGCTGCTAGACCTTGCTACACTGTTAGCATGGTTTGTGCCAGGGAAACAATCTTCAGTGAGTAGGTCATTGAAAATTATAAATGGACATCAAAGTTCTTCTTGCTGTCTTCAAATATACTCTGACCTAGAATTTACTGTACAAGTAACTAGTGGAAAGAAACAATGGTAAAAACGTATTTGTAAAAGAAAGGAAGAAGTCCAAAGATACTTTGCTTTGATGTAGACCAAAGCCTATTTGGGGTGCAGGAGAGAGAGAGAGAGATGGATGAGTCCGGTGCCTGAAGTGGAGTGGTGGAAGGGGAGTGATCCAGGCTGAGAACTGGTGCCAGTAAAGGGCTCAGTAGGTGGTCTGACGTGATCATTTAGACCTCTGGGGCAAAGTGTCCCCCCATGGAGACAAGAACATTTATCCCACATCAGAGATACTCAGATGTGAAGCCACCTTCTTGGAAGACTTATTGCAGGCATAGGGATGGCTGGTTAGTGTTACTGCTGTTTAATGGCTCAGAATATGTTAACACTGCAAGAGCTGGAAAATTTAATCCTTTCCCTACAGATTGTGCAGCCTAAAACAACTTCTTGAAGAAAAAAGATTCAGCCTATAGTAAGATTATAGCTGCTTGAATTCCCTTGTGCAGGCTAGGCTAACTTCTACAAATGCGCTTTAGAAAGTAGTGATCTGTCAACATGGAAAGCAAGGCAGGAGAAAGATTTTCAGTGACCTTAGTGGGCTTTGGCTCAATCCCTAGTGAGACAGAATGGATCAGCATAAACCCAGAAATCTGCTGATAATGGATATTGTATTTCAAGCTAAAATATGGTGTTGTAATCCATCTTCTTTAGACACTCAGTCCTAATAGGGTTTTTTAAGCAGCACAGATTTCTTTCAGGGAAGTGACTTGGTTGAGTTAAACAAACCAATTAATACCTCTTACTGAATGTTAAACTGCTATTATAGAACCTAAGAGACCAAAATATCAGCTCTTACATGCGGATGTAGGCCAGGACCACTGCGCCACTTTCTGGGAACGAGGTGTGGACTGACCTCACTCCTGGGACAGATACAGGCACAGCAAGGACGCGCTCTGCAGGGATCCGAGAAGGGTCGAGGAGGGAAGCGCGGCAGAGGCGCCGTCGTGCTGCTGGCGCAGGGAACGCTCCTCCTTGTGTCGTCCTGAAAAACAGAAGCGTTGCCTGGTGCCTGAATCTGCCTCCCCAGCAGCAGTAAAGCAAGAGCTGGTCTGGCCACTGAGAGGTGCTGCGAGAGCATGTAAGCGAAGCATGAGCAGCAGCGTGACCGCAGCCTGTGCCCGGAGATAAACAACTGAGCGTCGCTACAACCTGCGGAGACGGAGTCGCTCAGGAGCACACCGGACTGTACAAAAACCAGAACAAGTCAGCGTTCGGAGAACAAATTAGACCCTTTAGGCTGTATGTGCACCGCTGTATGAATAAAGAAGTTTAAAAGCTATGGGGAGCCATGCAGCTATATGTAGAGATACCTCGGGGGGGCACTATGACCACAAAATAAAACCCTGCCAGGTTTGGCTGCTATTTTATTCCCTTGTTTTGTTTCACTAATGGCATTGTAAACTTTGTGCACTCATTCAGCTACTCTATCGAAAAGTATATACTGTATTTTTTATTTAAAGGAGCAATAAAAAACTCCAAAAAACCACAAATGCTGATTTCACGGGTGTGAACTCAGCAAAACCCAGGTAAAGACATCACAGATTGTAATGTTTGCTCTGACCTCAGCCATACGTAGACCACAGCACATTTCAGCTCCACACTTAGCGGGAAGGTCTGAAAATCCAGCGGAAAGTCCTGCCTTTTGTACACCTCTCGACAGCATGCCCTCCACATGAATAACTTCCGAAAGAGCCGACTGGGCATGCTCACACCAACAGCCCACTGATGTCAACACGGTACTGAGGAAGGATCAACACTACAGGAGATCAGCCCATCAGGGCACACCTGGTTCTGGTTTATGTCTGCTCTGCTTGCACACCTCGGTCTAAATCCCCTGTGTTGTTCTTTTGCTACTCGTGGGCTAACATATGGCTAGAAGTCAGGTCATCTGACTGCTTTATGGGCTCTTATCTTTTTCACTGTGCTCCACACAAGCAGAAATACCTCTAGATCTTGCTCTGTAGAGTGACATTAGGCAAGTAGAACATCTTTTTGCCTTTGAAGAACATGAAAAAATGTTATATACCTTTTCACTGAGCGAAGGTGGTGATATTGCCCTGCTTATTACAGATACAGATAGTTTTATTTGTCTAATATTTACAGCAGATACAGCCATTTTAATCTGTCACTCAAATTTCCCAGTTTGTCTGTCTTTGGACAATAAGGCTTAGTGCAAAAATGTAACTGAGTATTTATGCTCTCTTTTTATTCTAACTTGGGTTTTTACCTTTCCCATCCACTCCAACCCCTACTTGCCAGGCTGTGCTTACCAGCACTGATGATTTGAGGTCATAGTCATTCATTTCAGACAGAATGGATATCACCAAAATAGGAGAACAGTGACAGAGGGACCTGAGTGCACAGGGGCTTGAAAGAAAGAAAAGAAGTCTGGAAAAGGAACTGAATTCCAGCATTAGCAGCCAGAGGGAGGAGTTCCCTGGCAGACCAGCAGCTGCAAGATGCCTGGTGGCTTTCTGGGCACAGTCAGAGACCCCACGGCCATGGAGCCAGGTTTTATGCCACCCTCAGAAGCACAGCCAGACAGTCACACACAGACTGCACCACACCATTGTTTAGAGCATTCTTCAACCTAAATCACCTTGAATTTTTGAGTCCAGGGCAGACTTCCTAAAAATATTAATGGAGGTCTGAGTCCTTGTGAAAGTTACGAGAAGAATTTGCAACTTGAGCTATTTCAAGTCATCTGAGCACATAATATCTGCTTTAAACATATAAGTACTGATTCCCTGATATTTTAAAGTGAAGAATCCAACTCAGCTTCAACAACTGATGGAACTCATCACAGTGAGCTCCTCCAGGGCTTGCTATGGCTTGATCTGTGTCTGATTCTTTTGTTGATCTCAGGTAGATGGGTAGTTCATGCTGTGAATTGGTCTCTTGACTTCCTTAATTTGTTCTGGTCCTTAGCTGGGACCGAAGGGAAAAATAAAGATCTTTAAGATGAACATAAATTAAACTTGTTTTCCTATCAAGAACTGAACACTTTTGTAGCTTCAGCCAAGGGCCTGTCTCTCCTTATTTCTCTCTTCTCTCCTATATTTTACACTAGAAAAATTTTGGTTCACCTGTAAAGAAAGAGTTTTACTGTATATAGGTGTGCATATTAGGAAAGAACCTTGGAGAAGAAGGGAACCTGGAGACAAGGATTGTCTAGGGAAAGAGATGACAGATTTACAGAAGAAGTGGACCTGGTGGCAAACTAAGCTTGGAGAGGTATCTGCAAGATGTGAGTTTTGAACATAACCTCCAGTGAGACAACCTAAGAATGAGATCTGGAGACAGAAACATTGGGAATGTGTCAGTGTGTTACAGTTGAGGGACAAGAACAAAGACCTAGGAGAGCAAAAGATGTAGGCATGAAGATGGAAATCAGCTTGTGAGACAAATGCCTAATGCCCAAGGGTGAGTGGATGAAGTTTCTGTGGAGGGGAAACTGAGAAAGCAGCAACAGGTGAGTAATTTGTTTCTGGCTCCTGTGCCTTAAGAGAAATCAAAATCTATAAACATTTCAGTTATTGGTGTCTGTCCCATTGATTCTCCATAGGTCTGCAGGCTTGTGGAGTTATTCTAGAAGCTCATTCCTGGCCTCCCTTATTCCTAACAATCCTAAAACTTCTCACTGCCCCATGGCTTTAAGTGTGTTTCCATCAGAGGCCAAAGCCAAGGCCCACCCCATTTCTTTTTCCTCCTTCTCTGCAATTGTGGTGTATGATGCAAAGGTGCCTTGGGTCACACGGTGGGAATGAGTTGGAGGTTATGTGGCCCTGCTGCACTCAGCAATGATCTGTGTGCATTTCCCCCTCACCAGGTTCTCCCATGGCATGACAGCTGCTGTAGTTCTGCATTTTTGAGACAGATTGCTTTGAGATGTGAGCCACTGAAATGCACTGCTTTTCTAGGGAAAGGGCAATTTCATGTTTAACTGTGTCTCCAGTTTTGAGAGTTTACAGTAACTCCACATGAGTGCTGAAAGTACTTCTTCCAATCAGTTTTCTGGGGCTGTACAGACAACAGACTACAGTTTTAATTAAAACTTGAGAATTTTTGGTAAGGAAGTTGTCCAGACTGTAATGACTTGAAGCTTCTGAAGATGTTGCATGTATATCAGTCGTAACCACTTGCACCCAAATACAATATGTGAGTTGCTCCGAATGGATAAACAAAGTACATTCTGCCTTCTTTTTTTCCAGAGCATCAATAGTTTTGAGAAGGAGGATGCATTCTTTACCAAAAAAAAATCCCAAACCCAGCAGAAGCTCTTGGTGTCTGAAACAAATGTTCACCGAACACTAACTATCCTCACACGCTGATTTTATAGATCCAGGCTTTAAAGGCAGCTTTCTTTCCCCAAAGCCCCACCCACATAGTAAATCAATAAATAGATCAATAAATAAAGTAACCAAATTCCTCAGCTGCTGATACACAGTAGATGCCAGTTTCTCTTCCTGTTCTGTTTGGCAGATTCCCATGAACAGCACAGGGTGGGTGGCCCATACATTGATAATCACCTTAATTTCCAGGGCTGCCTCTGTTATTAAGCTGTGACACTGATCCCATCTGGATTACAGAAACCCATTTTACTGATGAAATCACAGTGAATTTCAGTAAAAGTTGAATAATATTCTTTCAATATTGAATCACTGTGTGGATCTGGCCGTGCTTGCGACATGGGCATATGGCAAACACATGAGCAACATGCTGTACTCCCAATCTATTGTTTTACTTTGTTTCCAGCAGTTTCAGTCCAGAAAAGTCCATTGCTAATAAATTACTTATGATGGTTTGTTAGGAGAAAAAGATGTTATAGCAGAAGAACATCCTTCCCTCCTTGCTGCATGCATTTTGAGATACTACTAATGTTCTACATAAACAACTTTTTATTCTTTTTTTTTTAAATTATAAACAAGTCTGGCAAAAAGAAAACTCTGTGGTAAGACTGAGTCAAGGTTTATCAGGAAAGATAATGTCCTTTGTTAGATTGAGTGTCATAATTGGATAAAAGAGGCAGTCTTATAGACACATATGCCCTTCTTCAGGTTCTAATGTAATAAAAAATATTGCCTCTCCTGACAAACTTTGTCTGCTTTTACTCTTGTACCTTGTATCACAGCTACATCAACACAACTGTCAGTATAATGAATTCATATGCTTGTGAACAACATTCAGAGATACTTGAAGCTCAAAATTTCAGATGTTGCTTTTGGAGTTTCTGAAGATACACTTTCATCCTTCTCTTTTTTCTTTTTTTTTTTTTTTTCCCCCTTCTTTTTCTTTTTATTTTTATTTTTTTTTTACATTCTGTGACATTACAGGTTTCCCAGTAAAAATGAAAATCATTTTATTTTCAAGATTTCATTTTAATTTTTAGATTTGCACTTTGGATATTCCTTGGTGTAGTATAGACCTCTGCTTAATGTCAGCAACAGGTTTTCTTTTCTTAATGGCTTCTTAATGACTCTGTAGAGACAGTCTCTGGCTCCCCAGGTGCCATGTAACTCCAGTACTGCGCGTACTCTTAATCCCATTTCAATGTGAAGTAATTTGCTACTTTTTCTCAAAAAGAAGGGCCACCCAGCACTGCCTGATACAATGGGGGTGCTCACAAACATGGCAAGAAGGTGGAAACTGCTTATTCCGTGTATTTTCTCACCCTATTTTCTCACTCTAGCACATCTAGCTAGTGCATCTATATCTTTGCTGAAGATGGCTATTTCTTGCTTTAAAGCTGTTCCTCTACATGGACTTGGCCTTCTCATTTTTCTTCATCAACCACTTCCTTATGAAACCTTAATTTCTGTTGAAGGATGTTTCTTCCCTCCCCAAGGAAGCAGTGCAAAGAGTAACTATAACGTCTTACAGGATTTGAGGTGCGTCCCTTCTGGTCTGGGCAGCACTGCCTGCCTCCATCTGGGACTGTATTATTCATGTACACAACTTGCATATTCCCTGTTATTTTCAGCTGTTATAAAGTAATTAAATATTCTCATGCACCTGGTCATAGTGGTGCTGCAATTCTTATGCATTTGCCTTTCTCCCATCATTTCTTTTAAAGGTTCAGTATTGTTGCATAAAGTTTTGGAAGTGTGAGAAATATTTTACTCCAACAGAAGAAAATGAAGAGATTGCTGGGTAAAATACTTGCCCATCAAATATGTGCTGAGGCAACAACAGTGAAGAGATACTTGGACTGCTAAACTTTGGGGTTCATCTCTTTGCTGCTGCTGTAATAATATCTTTGATTTAATTATAAGCTGCAGGGACAATATACCTCTCTGATATTTGTGGCATCATTCACGCTCCTGGCCCCCTGTAAGTCATAAAACTCATACCCCTTTGTAAAGGCTGTCATGACAGAGACAGCAAAAGTATGTCAAAATAAGATTCTGAGAGTTCTGACAGCTTCCCCCATGTACAAAAGTGAGATGGCACTACAACAGCCCCTAGTTGTCTTGCTTGAAGAGTGTGGGACTTGTGCTGCTGTGCCCCAAAGAAGTGCCTCACCTCTGCCAGATCACACATTGAATAGGCAGCACCTATCACACCCAAAATTCAAACTGGCATGAGCTGCAACTGCATATCTGGTGCAAGTGTACAGGGGAGATGCTGTAGCTGGCATTCCTCCCCATGGGGCAGTATTAGGGAGCCTTCCCTCACTGCACAGTTCCAGGGTCTTGCAGGTGGCTTTCTCTGAGGTTTCACTTTGCTGGTAGAGAACAGAGCCTCAAATGCCAGGAAAAGGAAACAAGCTGATGGCTTTTTCAAATATTTTCCATGGTGTTACTCTAAATACATGTATGATTTGCAACAAAAAAAAAATAAAAAGAGAATGCCAAAGGACCTGCCATTCCACTGCAATTTTGTCGAGACAAAATTCTGCATGGTGCTTCACAAGAATGAGATATAAATGGCATTTATCCCTGAGGTATGTTTCTAGCTGCCCTTCCCCCTACCCCCAGCAGTCTGTGTGGTGCACTGACATCAATTTGTACTTGTGGGAGTTCACTACCACATAGGGAGCAATTGTTGCCTTTCAGGATGCAGCTTTTTTGTTTTGAGACCATTAGTCTTTGCTATCAAGCCCAAACACTGGAAAAAATGGGGAGAATAAATCCTACAATGACACAATTTACAAAGCGTGAAGCTTTAGGATATTAAAATATACTGAAAAGGGTCTTCATTTTGTTGGGCTCTGTCACATCCTCTGCTTTGAACTTGACTTACTCTAATTAATATGAAGTTTCCTGGAGTCAGGTTAAAAAAAAAAAAAGAACAGAATGAAGCATAAAGGACATATAATCAAGCAAATGTCTCTGATACCAGAAAAGAAGGACGGCACTAAGGAAAATCTGTTCCATTGGAACGTAGTAGTTCAGAATACATTAAGCATAATACGTTTTTTTCTCCATTTATATATATTTTAAAATTATAATAAGTCACACAGTAGTTTCTCATCAGATAGTGTCCTGGGTGCTTTTTGACACAGCAGCATTTTAGAAATGGCATTTAACACCTAAAATGAGATAAAACATAATTCTTGGGGTTTATGAGCAATGGTCTGGCAGAAAGATCCTGGCAAGGAGGATTACAGTGGATTTGAATAAGACTTTGGAATGTCATGAGGGTATTTTTGATGTCTATATATCTTGGTACCTGCTTCTTCCTCCATGTGTTCCAGGTAGCATTGGAAAGGCTGAATGAGTGCTACTGTGCCCATGATACCATGCAGAGTTAACTGCTGGATTGTCCCCTCAGTACAAGCCCCTGAAGAAAGCCCTGCCACAGGGTATAGCATCCCTGCAGCTGTGGGACGGGCCAAGAGAACACATGCACACTTGTGACACTGTGTTTTCGTAGTCCACGTCTTCTCCCCTTTTCACACCTGCTGAAAGATCCTTTCCCTCTGAATCATTGAATGCCATCCAGGACAAGACTTCAGGTGACAAGGTAGTCATCAGTTGCTCCTTCTGCCCTGCTATTGCAATGACATTGTGGTAAAGGGGAACCTTATGGGACGCCTTTCTTGCTGGCAAATGTCATGGGAGGGGCTCCTTATGAGGGAACTGTTAGCCAGAGGAGATACCCTGGTCCTGACCAGCAGGCTTCTCTAAACAGCATCACAACTTTAGTAAAAATTATGCTGGCAATTCTTCTTCTTCTTCTTTTTAGGTAGGTGGGATTCATTCATGATGAGGGGCTTGCACTGTTAAACTCAGGGTATGCCTTTCATTTTTTCCAGTAGCTGAAAGATGAGAAAGCTTCTTAGAACAAAGCCTAATTTGTGTAGAAATGGGGAATTCAGCTCACTCACTTCATAAAGAAACCTCCAAGGAAGTTGTTCCCTGTTAAAATCTCTCTAGTTTAAAAGTTGTGAAGTCGTAGAATGTAACTGAACTATGGTTTTCCATGTAAAGGGCTCTTCAGTCAATAGTTTCTCTCTATGCTGTTCCAAATCATCCTGGTTTCTATTGCCTGATGATCAAGAGCAGAAAAATCTCCAGGCAAATTCCATATAGATATGACAGAGAACAGCTCTTTTATGAAGGCCTTTTGGCATGAGTAGTACATAAATTTGATATGAAATGAGGGAATAGGGTTTGGTAAGTGCTAACTACTATTCTGAAGTGTGACAGACTATGCAGTTACAGCTAAAAATCCTAAAAATTCCAAGGCGTCAGTTCAACAGGATCAGATGTTTGACCAGTCATTGTAAGAAAGGATGTGACTGCTACAGATTTAGCACCTGTTCAGTATGCTCTGCTGTGGTGGGTCTGTCTATCTGTGTGCACCTTCATCACGCTTTTCACAGACTTCCATTATTGTGTCTATTACACAAGAGACAGAAGAGTTCAATTTTTAAAGTAGTTTGGGGGGGGTGGGTGTGTATATATGCATAGATATATAAATATAAATATATATAGTGTATGTATGTATTTATTTAATTATTTTCCACTGGGATGTAGACAGGAGTTTTTAAATGCTGTAAATGGTTTCACAGTAGAGTTACAATCTAAAGGAAGATGATCTGAGCTTCCTGAAGCAGGCAAATGGTTTGCAGTCCTATGTGTTGTTTAATTGCAACGTTATGTACTTGTCTAATGAACATTACAATTAATTAAAAAAATACAACCCATTGATTTTCTTCTGTTTGTTTCAGCAGAAAATATAAATAATATGAATTCTTATAATCACAATCCTGTTTTCCTTCATTTAAGGGTCAATAAATTAGAAATACATTAGTGGAGATTAAACACATTTCCACTTCATGCAGTCTAAGCCTATCACTTGCCTTGCTTTCTCTAGTTGCAAGGGCATGGGCAGTGGATTGGGTGGCACAGGTCCTTATTGTCTCTTGCTGAGGGCGTAGTCAGAGGTTCACACTGGTGGTGTGCTGCTGTGCCTTCGTCACTACTGCTGTGCTCTGGAACCATGTGTTCCTGAGAATAGATTTCAGATTTCAGCAGAAAACTGCATCTTCCTAAAATTCACATGGAGTTTTCAGTCAGTTTTTCAAGCACAGACATGCCAAGAAGCTGGAAAACCACTGTTGGTGGACAAGGCATTTTGTTTGACATCAGAATACAGAGTTTCATTCAGAGATTTTTGTCTCTTGTAAAATAAAGATGGATAAGTTTCTAAACAGCGTGTCGCTTCAAAATGCAAAAGCACTTGTCAAATTTTTATTTAGGTTGTCTAATAGAACTTTTGGTTTTCTCTGTGTGGTTAAAACAACTCAACATGTTCAACATGAATTCCAGCTTACTTGTTACAAAGTAAACATTAGTAAAAACTAACTTCACTGAAAATGTGGTTCCTCTCTCTCTAATTGCACTCATTTCTAGATTTATTCAGATTTAATGTATTTTAAGGTCATGGGAGAATATTATTACAATATATTTATTCCTTCTATATAATTGAGGCAATATAATTCCCTGGGAAAAAAAATCGTGCATCATTTACAATGCTCTGGTCCCCCATTTGGAGAATTTTCACATAAGTAAGAATTGTCCTGAGAATTGTAGTAAAACCAGTGATGGCCAGTCTCTGCCTAAAATTTGCAATCTAGAATGGTAAAACCACTATATGTGGCACAGCTCTTAGCAGAAAACAACTCCTTTCTTTTCTGGCAGATACCTGGAGTGAATGGATTGTGTCTCTGATTCCAAGAGTCTGTGTTTAATAATACTGTAAATCCATAATAGAGGTATTTGCAGTACAGAGCTGTGGTAATCTCAGATTATTCAGATATTATGTAGCCAAATTTGAGATTACCCAGATGACCGACACATCCTTCAGTTCTAAAACTCATGGGGCATTTGATTTTATTTGAAATCATGACACTTGCACTGTCCTGAAGCAACTTGGATGGCTGGAATATATCTTCATTCCACAAAGATTTCAGCAGATTTTCCACCACACTAATATTTTCAGAATGAGAGCTGGAGGTCATATTACAATCATATATTCACATGCTTGAGTGGCAGTTTGTATGTTAATCTGATGTTGCTTCATTTTGTTCTAAATATTTAAGATAAAATTATTATGGGTATCCTTATTGTGTGGAAGAACTACTCATCATGTCTGTATCTACTCTCCTGTTTTGCCATCAAGACTTTCCATGCTAGCTCTGAAACAAGTCATGTGGTTTAGGTACTTCGGGCTGTATATTATCTCACAAATTTGAGAAGCACAACAGCTGCAAAACACAGCCTGCAAAAGTCCACTGGTGGAGCTATACCCAAAAACCTGCAGAGATGGTTTGGAGACAAACACTTGTTCCCAAAATGTTCTTTCTGTAAAGCTCTGTCCCTTCTGGGTGGTGTGGGCAGAAGGCAACAGTTTATTGAACTGCAGGCAAATTTGGAGTGTCAGTTAGAACCATGGAATCATTAAGGCTGGAAAAGACCTCCAAGATTATCAAGCCAAGTCTTTGACTGAATACCACCAACCCACCAAACCACACAGGTTTCCCACCTCCTTCCTCCTTGAGGACTGTTCATTCTCTTGGCACAACTAAAATGGGTGCCACTGGTCGTACTTAGAAGCTTGCTATTCACTTGAGGCTTGTGAACAAAAATGTTTCCTACTCCTTCTCACATGATCACTCTGAAATCGGCCAAAATTTGCTGTTTAAAATATATGCCTAAAGGCCATTTTTCAGATTAGTCATTACTGACTGCTGCTTCTCCCTCACATGCAGTATGGTACACTGAGGAAATGAGCCTCTCAAACACTGCTGAAGCTGAAGGGAAGTTCATACTGCATTATCAATGCTGAGTAGTTAAAAACTCCTCTTAGTTAAAAACTCCTCTAACAGAGCTGATGAGTTGGTACTTAGAAGACCCAGGATGAAACTTCAAGATTCCCTGGTTCTCTTTTAAGAGCACATTAGGTTTGTGACAAAAGCCACAGGAAATGGCTTGCTCTTATGCAAACTTTTCACATGATCAGAGTTCATGAGACCATTTTGGGTATGGAAGAGTTATGCCATCCACCTCTAATGTGAAACCTGTCCTATAACTCTTTTAAACAGAGCGTCTGGGGCACCTCTTCTGGTCACAGCTAGAAGAAAGAGAAAATCTGGTAGGAAACCCCAAAGCCATCTAGGTTTTGGAGGTCAAAGTCAACACCTTCTCTTCAATCTGGAAAAGCAGCAGGCGAACAGCAGAGATCACAGAGCACTGGTGTCACACGTTGCCATGCTGAGGAGTTGTCAGCAAAAATCCAAATCAAGGATTGCTAGAAAAACAACAGATAGCAAAAGGTTTGTTTTGTTTTGTTTCAGATGAGTTTTGAGGTTACCAACCTTTACAGAACGACAACTACAATGTACATTTTTATAGTCCAGCAGAGTTCAGAGCCCTGGTAAAAAAGCAAATCACTGCTTGGTCAGCTCCACACAGGCACAACAGTTCAAGGGTTCGTGTTTTTTCTCTTCCAGCTAAGCTGTTTTCCCAAGAACATCTTTGTTACTTTTTGCCATAAAACAAAAGGTCGGGTTTGATGTTGCTCCTAGAAATGTTCTTGTTGTTCTGTTTGTTTATATAATCCCGTTCTCCCTGCATCTGATGGAGAATGTGCTCTGTTGCTTAATGCCAGCTGCACACAAGATGATGAAAAGAATGACAGCCCCCAAAAAGGGGCCGGGGGAGAAGAACACAGAGGGCTGAAGGAAATAAAGGGAAAATAAGCAGAGCTTTGCCTCTGGTCATTTGCAGACAGCTTGTGAGATCCTCACATCACACACATTGCTAGGTTGCCTGTGACGTCTCTGAACACACAAGCTGTTATTTCCTCACAAGGAGTCAGCACTGCTAAACCCTTTCAGGCAACGTGGGTGGGCGCTTTAGAAGACACACTGTCTCATCCTATTCAGGAACTGCCCTCTGTCACTGCTCTCCTGGCACGCTGGATGTTTGTTGTTTAAGTAAATAAACTGGCTTGTGTCTCAGGCTAGCTGTGAATGCTGTGTCCTCCCACCACCACCCTTTCCTGGCCACTGCAGGGAACAGGGGGAAAAAAAAAGAAAAAGAAGAAAACAGCCAAAAGCAATAAGGAGATGAAAAAGTTCAGAGAGCTTGATGCCACCCACTAAGCTACGACCTACAAATAATCAGTGACCAAATGGTCATTAGAGGCCCCAACATCCTGTCAGCACTAGGCCTTCTGATGGAAGCCCATGGTGGAGGCGATTTCGAAACCATCTTTCCTGTCTCTTTCAGAAAGAAAATTCTGGGAAATGGCTATAAAAGGGTAACTCATTTCTTCCAAAAGAGCCTTTACCTTGCAGGTCAGTGGTCAGCTTCAGCAAAACTGAAATAATATTTTTTGAAGCCCTATTGTCAGCTTGCCTCCTTCCAAGGCTAGAGAATATAGGTGATGTAGAAGGGAGATATAAGATCATGAATCCACATTTGTTCTGGCAAAGATGCACAAGCAAGATTACAAACAGGCTTAATTTGCATTTTGCTGCATCCCCACTGCATTTGTTGTATCTTGATGTTAAGGTACATCAGGGGAAATAGATGTCTGCTACAATACAGATTGTCTCCGGGGTTAACCGGAACATTCCATATTGGCTGGCACAGCATACAGTCTTTCATATTCTTCTGTTGGTGAAACCATGGGTATTCACATCCCCCAAATGTAGAAACTTCCTTAGGTCATCTGGCTAGCCACCCTTAATATGCAGTCAGTGAGAAAAAAAAGGCAGGTCAAATTCGAATAATACCAGTAACTTCCCTTTGAAATCATCCTCTGCATGATTTTCTCCCTGTCTCTTTTTGTCTTCCCTTCCCTCTCTCCATTGCCTCTCTGCTGCCGGATCTACCAAGTGCCAGTCATTTAAGAAATGAAATTGCTTCTTCACACGTTAGCCACTGTGCCTATCTGCTACCTGGGAACAGAGTTTTTCACTGAAACACTGCTTCTGGGGAAATCTCTTGCTCATTCATCATGCAAAAACTTCAATTACGGGAGAAGTACTGAAAGCTGACAGATCACAAGGGTTTGCTCTCTTGGTTCTTCTTTCCTCGACAAACATGTTCACTGTTTTCAGACTGGATTGATGAAAATCAGTCCCAATAAGAATTAAGGCATGGATGAATCCCACACTAGATGTATCCTGCAAATGCAGGATGCTAAGCTGAATGTTTTTGTAGGATGTATAGTAAAACTGGGTTCCAGAAGTGTTTGAAAATGTCATGAATCATGTGTTAGTCAGAGAGATGTGGCGAACATTCACTGATTTCCCTACTCTCTTGGTACAATTGCTCATAAATAATCTAAAATAGAGACTTTTCATAGTTATCAGCACCTTTCAATTAGACACATAGGGCAACAGGGCTAAGCCCACAGGCTGGGAGGTCTCAGCGCCCAAAATTTGTCAAGAGAGACAGCAGGGAGCATGGACAAGTTACTGGAAATCTACCCAAACCCCAGGTCCCAGCAACTCACACTGTGTTTCATCATACTACTTCCATCTCCTGTTCCCAAAAGGACCAAGGCTCAAAACTTAGAGGCAGATTTTTATGTCTGAGTTTCTCCTGTGTTTGCCACCACCGAAACTCCACCAGTTTGCATCTGAAATGATACAAAAAGCAAAAAAACCCACCCCCCAAGCTCCAACCCTTAAAAGTAAGGCTCATTTCTATCCTTCCATTCAAATTCTTTGTTTCTGCACAGCCCTCAACAGGAGGTCTTGTCACCAAGAAGGTGGTTTTCACTTTTACAAATAGGCAATATAAGAGAAAATTGGTCTAATGCCAAACTTAGGGCACACTGGGACTAAGCTCAGAAACTGACAACAGAGTCATAGGTGCTTGATAACAGCATATTTAGCAGTTCCTGTGGGCCTGCTTCCACCTCTGCAAAATCCTATCTATATATTTTATTTGGAGACCAAATAACATCCTGTATTTGACAACGATTTCAGAAAATTTTAAGCAAGTAAGCAAGTAAGGAATATTCTATTGCTTTCACAGAAAAATAAAGGGGTTTCGTGAGATCATATTTCTTCTGCCTTCTTCTCTCTAAATCTAGCAAAGTTTAATTTTTCAGTCGCATTAATTTTCAATGAAACAGACAAAAACACAAACAGACAAAAAAGCAAAAAGGGATCCACAAAAGAAAAAAAATTCATTTAATACAAAACTTCAAAACTCTAGTAGAAGGCATGAAGAAAATCTTAGCACTCAAATTCTCTCATGAAAAAAAAATCAGGTGAAAGTTAAGCCACGACTGGCATAATTAAAGGACTGTAAATATGTGAAACATACCAAATAACATAGCCCAAAGTGCTGTCAAGCCTTTTGGAATCATAATGGCTATGGCAGTCAGGCTTCCACAGCTGTGATTACAAATAACATTCATAATGTACAAATTTGTAATGTAACAAATAACATTTGTAATTAAAGCATTTTCCAGCCGGTTCTTGTTGTGCATTTTGCTGACAGTGAGCTGGGAATAGCAGGGTGCCGCTGGTCATTCCCACCCATTCCTTAGGCCCCTCAGAGCAGGGAGACCCTGCTTCTCCCAGAGGCCAGGCCCTTACTGCAGAACTGGCAGTTGCTCCGTCCCTGCTCTTTGCCCCTGCTGTGTTGGTGGCACAGGGGACTTCCTCTCCTGGTCAAACACGGGAAGTTCCTTTCTGCACCTGATTTGAAGATTCAGTAGGGGGCAAAAAGCCCTGTCCGGTCCCACTGGCCAGATTATGCAGCACCTATCAGCGCTTCCTGCCTTTAGGGTGTTGTCAGAGCTATGGAGTGACCAGAGCTCTGGTCTGTAGCTTTAGCGATGGGCAGGACAACGGCTCTGGAGCCAGCCTTTCTGACGTGCTGTGTGAGCCCTGGCTTTTGCTGTGAACACTTCAGAGCAGTCTAAGTCTCATGACACTGTATAGCCCTCCTCCCAGTCAAATCAGACATGAATGGCATTGTAACAAATGCAGCAGTGCTAGCTATCTCACAGAATATCTAAATGTCATCTTTCTGCTAGGGAAACATATTTATTTTTGTTTATTATTTCCTTTTCAGTGAGTATATGAGTTTGGGGTTTTTTATCAGGTTCAGCTTTGCTTTGGAAAATGACTTTAAAATGCAAATGTGCTTAATGTGTGTCTCATAGATTGAAGTCAAATGTGCTGTGTATATCCACCGGCCGTGAAAGCAGACAGTGGTCACAAAGAACACTGTGTATCACCGAACTAACTTGATATAGATAGACTAGTAAATTCTGCGTTCACACAGGCGTTTTACAGGAGAGAGCTGCAATGGAAGTCAGCATCTGTAGTGCTGATGCTGAATACTAATGAGATAACATGTAATTTAATCACCGTTGCAATTTGGAGCTGTTATTCATAGGAATCATACATTTTAAATTAGCTAAACCCCAAGTCTGACTAGCAGCGTAGCTATCCTATTTTCTTCCTTGTACAATTTCTGGTGACAAATCAAAGCCAAAGTGTGGTTAGTATGAGAACTATAATAATATTCTGGACTGTGATTTATCTTTTTTGTGATTTGCTCCACGCATGCAGAGAAGGCTGGAGAGTTAAGTAACTGTGCTTAAATTGTCACATGCATGCACAAAAGGAATGTCTCCCCTCTTTTCCTCCTGTCCTTGAAATAAAATTTTGCAGAACAACAAACTAGCACAGGAACTATGCCTGTGAATCCATTTCAACTTAATTAACACTATGCTAGTTACAAATGCAAACAGGTTCCCAAGCACACAGTTTGGCTGCCCCTCCACTCTGTGAATTCAAGTTAGACTCCTTGCTTTGTTCTAGCTGAACAAAGAGAGCAAAGAACAATGTGACCCTGACCCTTCTTTACCCCTTCACACACAAATGATCCCTTTTAATATTCAGACGAGCTGTGACATGAAGAGATCCCATGAGAACAAACACCTGCAATTTCTCAGGACAGCACTTTGACCAGACATTGCTTATCTGGTTTTTGAACAACTTTTACATCCCTATGGCTGTTTTGTAAAGAAGATGGCAACACTTGTGCTCTCAGCACATGGTCTGTGCTTTGACGCAGAAGCACACAATGCAGAGTCCCTTCCCACCATACCACAGGAACACACTCCGCCTGCAACCTCCCGGCAACTTTCTTTCCTGGGGAACCACTGAGATAGTCTTGGAAACAGGGGTACTCCAACAGTCCTCCTGCAAATTTCCTTTGAACATGTTTGCGTACATGTGCTTGGACTGAGATAGGAACCCCCAGTCTCTCCACACACTCTCTCTCTCTCTCCTAAGTCCAGAACCATCCACAGAGGAGGGTGTTAGGAAGTTGTGGGGACTATCTAGACTGAAGGTACATTTTTGTTGCTTCAATGCACAAAATATGTGCATTAGTGATAGGACAGGGCACATTGCTGGGGCTAGCCCCAGTGAGAGTTGCAGCAGTGGTGCTGCAGATATGTGGGCAGTGCAGAAGGCAGATCCCGATGTTCTTTGCACAAAATGCAGCAGTGTGGCTTCCGTGTCTGCTCCAGCAGCACTGGGAACTGGGCTCTGATGATGCTGGAAGTTGGCATGAGGCTAACAGGATTTGTTGTCTGGTGATTAGAGGATAATCATACTCACCCAGAGGTCCTCTCCTGCATAGCCGTACAGAGTACTTGGCTTATTCTGAAAAGCTCAGTAATAGGCCGAGAAGTCTGGTAAGACCAAAATAACTCATAAAATTATGTTATTCCTGACTAACATTTGACAAACTCATTCTTAGAACCCTTCAGTCCTGGGAATTCCCTCATCCCCTTTCCCCCGTGACAATCCATGCCAGTGCATCACCAACCCCACCATAGCAAAAACTTTCTTAAAATCAGGTACAAACCTCTCTTCTGATGATTTGTACCCACTTACCTCCTATCTGTCATGGACACTGACAGAGGATTATTTAGAAGCAAGATGTCAGACCGGATGGAAACCTTGCCCTGCTAAATGTAATCGTGCTGAGTCTGCTCCAAAACTGCTGCATCTAGTGATCACCAAGATGTTTTTTTCACCAGCGTGGAGTTCAGAGTAAGAATTGGTTTTACGTTCAGACTTTCTTCCAAAAAGGGAGCTGTGCTGCTATAATTTTTAATGACAGAAGACATGTAAAACAGGATCAAAGGGAAGAAAGGAAAACCTGAATCAGTACTGAGGCTTTGAGCTTAACGTGGTCTGAACAAGATGGTTTCCTTCACGGTTCTCATCCATCTGATGGAAAGCAACACTCCAGGCTGAGCAAGGCAAGTCAACAGAGGCTTGTGGACTGCTGTTTGCTCTGAAAAGCAATGGGAACTGGACACTGACATATGCTTGAGACTTGTCAGGCAGTTTGTGCTTTCGGTTTTGACTAAAGTTGCAGGAACACTCCCAGTCTTTTCTGGTAGGTGGCAGCTAAAAAAGCCAAACCAAAGTGTTTAGGTCAAAAGAGTCTTTGAAGTCTCATATTCTGCCAAAGGCTCAGGCTACAGGAAAGATAGGCCAGCTCCTGAGAAAAAATCGAGTCTAATTCCCACAGGAAGCAGTCATGTCATTGAAGTTCATGGAAGTTTGCTACCAAGCACTTAGAAGTAGCTGAGCACCACCAGTTAGTATTCTTCCCAGCCACAATCTGTGAGAAGGCTTTTACTTTGTTTGGCTACTTGAAACAATAAATTTTTGACATTTTTCCCATTGCCTTGTTTCCCAGCAAGGAATGAAGATTTTTCTAGGTTAGGTAATGTGCTGAATGAACATTCATCACATTGCATAAGCCGAGACAGAGCTTTTCTTTTCAAGTAAATGAAAGCATTTTCAGAATGCTTAGACACAACTCACTGATTGCCCTCACATCAGAAATGAGCTCTTGCCCATGGTCTAACACTGAAAGAGATTGCTGCTGTGGCTGAAAGTCACAGCCCCATTGTTTTTCCCTCAGCTGAAGAGCAAGTTCCCGGCACCCCACGGACCAGCTGGGGCTGCATTTCATCATGAGGTGTCCAGCCACATCTGTAAGTGAAGGTGATCACACATTCATCCAAGTGCTAAACTGCCACTGCCTAGGAGATGTGTGGGCAAGGCTATTTGCTCAGGGGTGGAGGTAACAGCTCTTACCAACTTCCTTCCATGCAGGCACCTGGAGCCAAACACTCTGTGATGTCTGATATGCATATTGCATGCGGCATACTAGTATGTTTCCAGTGAGGGTAAATGTCCCTCTGACAAGGGGATTCCTGCAGAGAACAGTAATTTACAAAAATAAAAATGTGTTGTTTGTCTATACTTTCTGCTTCAATCAGCTCTTTCCTAACAAATATGTTCTCCAGAATATTTACTGCAAGTCATTAAAAGCATGCCACTAGTTGTTTACACGTTCAAAATGAGTGTAGTGGTTCTTCTAGTCTTTACTGCATTTCTGTTTGTACTTATTATTTTCTGATCCCAGGGAAAGCTGAAACCACACAAACAAATACTTTTGCTTTAACCCAGTTACCCAAGCTTTGATCAGAGACCTGAGAGGAGGAAAAACGGGTGGCCCTGCTGCTTGTGTCTTTAGGGGCAGAGCTTCTCAGAGTGAGGAGATCTCCAGCTACTGAGAGATGTGCAAAACCACGATGTACAAAAATACAGCTCCCTAGATGGCTTCTGATGCTTGACCATCACATGTCACAAAGTGAAGCAGAGTATAGCTGTGAGAGAGGTTAAGCTGGAATCAAGAGTCCCTGGTTTTCATTCTTCATCATTCAAAAAATTTGGATTAAGACTTTTCCAAGGCTTTGAACAGAGGTTGAGACACAACAATTGTCCTCTCTTTGGAGGGAGGTGGTGCTCTGAGCAGCCATTTAGGAGCTTGGGAATTAAAAGACACCACAGATACTCCTGGCATGTGTTCTTAAATGTACACTAATATATGGCTGAACGACATTTTATGTTGCTGGGGGTACCAGATCCTGAGTGGTGGTTAGAGCAAGGTATATATTCCCTCAGAAATCTAAAGCTTGTAAATAGACAGACACAAATTGTCAGAGGGATGTGAGAAACTTGTAAATTAACAACAAATGCAGGAAGAGGAAGTCCAGAACAAATACATTGATGTTTTTCACAATCACAGAGGAGAGTAATCCACTGGTTTAAAAAATATTTGGTACACTAAACATTAGTGGGGTAACAGGATGAGAGATACTTGGCACTGGCCCATGGAAATATAAACACAAGGAATTTCTTTCATTGTGTTTCTTTTTCTTTAAATATTTACTTTCTCTGTTTTTCCAGGAGGTAGTTTTTCATCCCATATGCATAACAAGCTACCTTTCCAAAAGCTGACTTGGGAAGCACACTGAGGGTCAGTGGTTTGATTCCAGTAGGTCTTTGTTGGGATTAAGCCTGTTTCATGAGAGAAAAATAGCCATAGCTAACTTTCCTCCCCAGTTCCCAAGATTCCCCTGCCCCACCACTGTATTTGATACCCTTTGTGGCAAAGATTGTCAGGAATAAGGACTGAATGGGTTTGGAAAAAAACAGCAGCTGCTTTGGAAAAAAACAGCAGATTCCTCTTCTTCATGGGCTGCAGCATCTAGAAACCAGGTAGAGTTAAGTTCTATGGCTGCATGCAGTGGGAAGGCAGATACATATTCTTTTCTCACTTCACCGTGATACAGTTCCTTAGGCCTTGAGGGCAGCTTGGGTGGGGCTCAGCTCTGTGAAATTTCGTGGTGTGGAATGAAACTCAGAAACTGGAAAAGGTACCTCTGTCAGTATGTTCATTTTCAGTGTTGGCACACACTGTAGTTGGCAATTTCTGCTCTGTGGATTTTCCATGCCACGCCAGAAGACTAGACTTGTGTCTGCAGATTTGCAAAGGTGTCACTCGTGATTTCGAATATGTCAAGAAGCATGTGATTTGAAGGCCAGGTGAGGGAAGTATAACAGGTGGAATTGCTACCTGTAAGATCAGAATTCCATACAAGGTTGTCCTTTGTAGTCCTGAGGCTCCACAGCTCCTGAATGCTACTTGCTGGGAGAAATGCACCATGTGGTGTTCTAGGACCCCCCTTCTACTTCCGTCCCATCCCCGTCCAGAAGGGGAGGTTGAGAGATATTGTGGACAGGTTGGATTTTCTGTCAAAATTTATCCATTTTACAATTGTTGCATTTTCTTTGAGATTGATCAGTGCTATAACCAGAAAATTAATTCGAACATCATAAGACAAACCTGAGAGAGGTTTGCACCAGCTAGCTCTGATAGTGCTGACAGTGTAGCACCTCCAGAACCACATTCAGTGATGCTGAATTGTTCCAGCAGAAAACTGAAGCTACCTGAGACAAGGACCAGGTCCTGGACTGCATTTCCATATTCCATGGAGCAACATAAAGGTGCCTCTGAAGATTCTGGACCTGCAAAAGCATTGAATTTGAGATATGCTGTGAACATCTGTGAACAGAACGGACAATTTAATAACATCTCTAAAGATTCCTCAGTGTAACAGAGAGGCAAATCTAGGGCAAGAGTAGGTGTTGGGAATGGTGAAAGGGAAAATATTCATTCTGATTGTAAAACAATTCCCTACATATTGACAAATCTTCGATTAGTTCATTGTTCCACAGGGCTAGTTGATATTTTTCACAACAAAATATTCTTTGTATAAATACATTTTTTTTTCTTTTTTTTTTTCACTTTCAGGGAGATTCAAACCTGACTTAACAAATGTAGATATTACTCATTTAGTTGAGCAATAAAACACTGCTTTTGCTGAGACTGGAAAACAAGTGCAAGACAAATAAACATGTGAGAAGTACATTAATTAATACTAATTGGAGCGTTCTTTATCCATCCCATGTCTCACAGAGGGCAAAACTGTGGATGAAAGAACGGTCTGCAAATATATTTTAACTCTGCAGGGGGGTTTCTTCTTTCCTGTTTTCCATTTCTTCTGCATCTCATAAAAGTTTCAGGATAACCAAGTCCTTTCTTCTCTTAAGTTTATGGGCAATTCCAGAAGGAATAGTAGCAGTGGTTTAGCTGATTGAAAGATGAACACTGTAATGTTCAGAGCAGGTGGAAATGTGCAGTGGTAGCAACCATGAACACTCATTTATCAGCATTTCAATAACATCACTTTCCTGACTCATCCTCCTTTTGGATCCTTTCTTTACTTGCATAGAATGTCTTCCTTCATAGAAAATGTCTGTGGCAGGAGGAACAAAATGATATAATAACATTTGGGATTTAAAATTGCATGTGAGATAACAACATATCCTGACATTACTTAAAACATTTTTAGTATCAACAACGAAAAAGAAAAAGCAAGTACATCTTTATTATTTATATGTAGCTATTCTCTTGCTTCTCACCAGGATATTTAGTGAGTTATAAATATAAGGCATGACCTCAGAATCTGCCTGTTCTGTGCCAGCCCTTGTACCCTGTAATTTCCACTTGGCAGGATCTGCTGCCATCCCAGGTGGACACCCCAGCAGTGTGGTGGGGCACACCAAGTATGCAGAGTAAGTGGCTCTCATCCCTCTCAATTGTGCCTTCAGAGAAGGGCCAAGTCACTCAGGTGCTGATGTGGGTTACTGGGCTACCTCCCAAATTCACAGGGTGACCATTTGCTGAAACACTCCTTCACAACAGATAAACTGTTCTTTCTGTAGTTTATAGAGAAATACAAAGAAGTTTGGCATTTCATTGTCTAGGCCCACTGTACATTGCCATGCTGACAAATGCAGAAGTTCTTTTCATTCCTTACACATATTACTCCAGATCTACAAAGTGGAAAACACACAGGAGAAAACTACATTGATGAAAAAAAATTAAAATATAAGTTAGAGTTTGGCTGTCACTTGGGAAGGACACAAGGAAATAAAGAATACTAAATTCTGTTTTCTTAAAAAGTGTGAATTCTACTCACAGCTTATTTTGAGCTACATGCTGAGCATACATTAAAACATCTCTGTAGGACTAATTGAATCATTATTTCATACATCTATGAAAACTAGAACTGTAAATCCAAACCAAAACTGCATTTTATTTTGTGTGCAAATGATGCAACTTTTAGGGTAAACTGAATGCTATTTTTTTCCTTTGATTGTTGTTGAGCTGTATTCAGACCATATGTAGAGAGCCTACAGCATCCTAAATATAAACCCAATAGACATTGACAAGAGGAAGGATTGAAGAATGTGCCAATAGGCATGAGAAGACTAATCATTGTCAGGAGGAGCAGGAAAAGTTTACAGAACCAGATTCTTCTACTTTTTCCCATAATAAATTGAGTCAGTCTCCCAGGCTGCCATCCACTTATCCCATTTTCCTCCATGGGAAATTGTCTCTGGGAAAAAGGATTTTTCTTAATGCAAATTATAAAAGCCATCAAGAAAATAATCTCAGTCTTAGCTATCAATGACAGGCAGTTGCTTTTCTGGGGGCTGCTCATGCAGTATTTGTAGATGTTGTTTGCATGCTGGTGTTGCCAAACCATCTGCATTCTGATACAGGCAGCTTGTGAATGTCAAGCTAATTAGCCAAGGCTAATGTCTGGTTTCCTGTAGAGAGCTTTTGTGGAGTAATTACCTTCCTCGAGGTCAAACTGCTGTAATTACAGGTCTTTAATTAATCGAGATAAACAGCCTTTGAATCCTTGCAGTGAGACAACCAAGCACTCTAATGGACTTTTATCTTAACCTACAACAATAGAGTATTTTGACAGGTGATAGCAATGTTTTTTATTTGTATGCGATCTAAAGAGTAAGAGCTTTCACTAAAGCATAAAAATTATTAACATTCTATTAAAGTCTCTGCCTAGGCTTATGAGCAAAGTCATTGTTACATGCTTCTCAGTGTAGACATTCATATTTAAATAAAGCAGCAAGACGGTTTTTCAACAGAATTATAGGCACATGAGTAAGAAGAGCAAGAAGAAAGTATTCTCACCCGAATTTCTCACTCTCTGTCTGATTTTATTCCTTTCTTTTTAAAGTAAGATCGAATTGTTCTTTGAAGCAAAGTATTGAGGCCATTTAGAAAATAATAACCTTCCAAAGAGCCGGTTTCTCCTGCTTCTGTGTTTTCCTTCCTCTGTGTCCCCTTTGCTCCTCACACCTCTCCTTGAGGCTGATATTTTGGTCCACTATGGGAAATCTGGCAAATATTTCTTCACCTAACTTCATTATTTCTAAGGCTGATTCTCTGTAGGATTTCCTCCTCAGAAACTGTTATTTGCTTTGTCCCCTTTTCTCCTGCACTTTGGTGAACAAAATGCCCAGAATAACACCCCATTTTATAATAAATAACCACCCTACTTCTAGTATACTGAGGGTCTACTCTGGTGAATAAAATGAAATGGAGTGTGGAAGGAAATTATTGGAGTCTTGAGCCCCATTATCTTCAGCTTAGCTTTGGAGTACATAACAAGTTTAGGTAACATATTTCCCAGTTTAAGCAGTAGTATATGTTACTAGAATATATTACTGCTAGTAGTAATATATTCCTAGAAACACATCTAAGTTTTGCTTCGGTTTCTGCAACAGATCAAAACCAATACCAGGGAACAATTTTCAGAGCAACAACTTCCTGACACAGAAGAAAAGAATATCAATAGTGCTGCTTTCACTTAATAGATTTTTTTATATCTAAGCACTTGAATTTGCACACTTCTGTTTGCTTGGGGCTTTTGAGGGCATAGGGTGTGGGGTGATTTTTTTTCTGGGTTTTTTGTGTGTTTTGTTCTGATTGGGGTGTTTTGTTTGCTTGGTGGTTTTTTGAGTTTGCTGTGTTTGGGTTTTTTGTGACTTGTTTTGTTGTTCATTTTTTGTTTTGGGTTTTTTTTTTCAAATAAACCAGGACTGTAACATTTAGAGCTTCATGGTAAATTAACTACTGCTTAAAATACAGCATTGTGAACTCTAGAATGTTAATTCATGACCAAACCATATTCAGCGTCAGAAAGACTTATACTTCACAAAAGGAACCAGTTTGTCAGGAATTTGGTAGTCAAGTATGTAAAGTAACAAGAACAGCTCTTCATTTTTATTAATTTTACATACACGCCACACAGTGTGAATCTACTCTTCTGGCTTTTTGTGACCCTTGCCTCGCACTGGGTCCATGTGTTATCATGCAGTGCTAACACTGCACCACGTCCCAAAGGTAACCAGTAAGGACGAGTAAGGGTTAAATGAGCTCTCATTAACCACGTGCCTACACATTTACATCCCTTTTTCCAAACTCTGAACAAAAAACTGACCTTGCATCTACGTATCTGTACATATACACGTGAGTGTGTGTTCTATGAAATATTTCTCTCATTCAATCTCTGCCTCTGGAGCATCTGTTCATGAAGACCAATGGAAAGGCCAGGCCCAGCTCTAAGGCATCAAGCAATACATGTACTATTTGCCGTGCTGGCACCAAAAGTTCTCTCTATGAAAAGACTCAGAAAGGTCAAGGGGTACATGAAGCAATGTTGGAAGATGTTCTTGAAACGCTGAGTTGTTTTGGGTAGTATTGTTTCTGAATAACCAGAGTCGGCTGAAGTTTATAATGCAGATAACTTCCAGTGAGGTAGTCACCCCAGTCTTTTTACAGACAGTTGGTGTCAAGTCCATATACATGGAATAGTAGGGAATGAATTAGTCCTTCTTAAAGTAGCTTCTGAAGTAGTATTACATGCAGAGGGCTCATTTATCTCTATTATCAGTAGAAGAACCATAGAGACTACACTGTCAGCATGGATGGAGACAGAGGTGGTGGAAGCCCTACTCTTCCTCTACTAGCAACAACAAAGCATCTTCTACAACTGCTTTTCGTAGCTGCAGTGTTCTGTGGGATGCTGGGAACTTGTCTGCATTTACCCTTTGGCAGCACTTCTCCGTTCCAGTGCTCTGGCAGAGTTATGCAGCCTCATGCTGGGGACATATTATATCCACATTACTTTAAAGCTCCCTGAAGTTGCCAGCACAGGCTCTGTGCCTGTCTAAATGTGCATTGTTCTACAGCAACCATCCTGTTCCAGCCTTTCACAAGCTATGTAATGTGGTGACTCTTCTGCACTCCTTCCCACCCTCTGTAAGCTTTCAGTCACTGACAATAGATTCAAAACAAAAGTATTCAAGAAATTAAAAACAGAATTATATCCTCAAGACGAGGATTCAGAACCCAGTTGTAAATGAAACATGCAGTTGCCTTTATGGCATTAAAGTGATATAACAGTAAATAAGATTTCTCGTTTAAAGGGTGATTCATGTGCCAGGGCAGACTGGAAGGCACATGCACAATGACCCAATTTGGGTAGGATACAAAGTGCTAAAATGTTTCAGTCTTAGACATATGGGAGAGTTTGGCCCCCTGAGACAAGTTAGATGGGACTTTTAAAGGGACAGGGACCTGAGGTGGCAAAGAGAGGAAACCACACAGCAGCACCCATGATAATAAAAAATGGGCTTGATTATAAAGACCTGCCAAGAGAAGGATTTGTTGCACATGACAAATCTGATGTATCCATGGCAGAAAGCTTCTCTTGTCCTTCAGTGACAGGGCATGAAGCACTGACCATAGTTAGTGCAACTGTAAAATTAATTCCAGGGTTTTCCATTTTAAAGGCAAATTCCCAGACCATTTCATCCAGAAGAAGTTGCAAAGCTCATACAGTGATGGAACAGAAATCTTTGATTTCTACCCACCTGCCTGCTCTCAAAACCAAGAGCCTCACCCAGGAACAGGAATAGACCCTAGACCCAGGAACATTATACAGTATTTCCTGTCACTTCTTTTAACGTAATATGCCAATCCAAAAAAACCCTGTGAGTCTGTGGCTCCCTAGAGAACCCTGGGAAAACACAGAAAAAGTAGATGCACGAGTTGGCCAGGTAACTCCAATGACTTACTGTTGTTGATAGGAGAAGGGTAAGGTTTAATAGTTACAGCAACACATTAACAGAGGGATAAACTGGAATTGATTCCGTACACCTGATCCAACTTTCCCTGCATTGCTGGGAGCCCAACACATTCTCTCATCCTCACTTTGCCCTTTTCAGTCTCCCAAAGGGAGACTGTTCCCGCTTCTGGAAGTTTGGTGGAAGGTGTTCTACCTGCAATGTATTACTTATGAAAGAAAAACGTGTTTATTCACTTTGTGGAAGCGGAAGTCCTTTTGTTTGACATTAAAACAGTGTCAGGGCAAGGCATTTATACGCTGATAGGTGCTTTTAGTCATAATTCACAGTAGAAGAAAATACTAGAAAAACACGTCTTTCTAGTGTATGGATATAAAAACTCAGAGTTCTATTTAAAAGCTGTATGTACTTCTTTGACCTTCCCATTTAGACAGTTCATTTGAAATCATCAAATTGAGTCACGTGCATTTGGCTTTGTATTGTATTAAATACTTGTCCTGTATCAACAATGCACATAAGGACATCAGGATAAGGATATCAGCAATATGTATAAGGACATAAGGCTACCTCCCTTCAAGACTCAGATTCTTTTAGAGCCATTTGAAGGTAGGGTTTTTTCCTTCTCCTTGTAAAGATAGCCCTATCACAAGCTTCTTCCTGCTGATAAGCTAGTCCTTGGAAATGCTTTGAGTAAACAGGGCACTTTCCTGGCTACCAGACTACTATTTTACTTAAAATATATGGTGAGGGTTAGGAGGGTGGTTTTGGGCTTTTTTGGGGTGTTTTTTCTTGGTTTTTTTGTTTGTTTGTTTGTTTTGGGGAGGGGGTGGTTTCATTTGTTTATTTGTTTGTTGTGCATTGGGGGTTTTTTTAAAGCCACAGAATAAAACCATACATTCACAGTTTTGGTTGTGGAACATATATTTTGTGGCAGAAGTATTAAATTATTAAACTTAATGCTCACTGCCTAGTGAACTGTAATATTCTCTGTGTTTTTCCTGAATATCCCAAAGTTCTAAGAAAATTTGCTCTGTTCAAAAGTAGTGAGTTGAGAAAATTGTATTTGCTATCTTCCCAGAGCCAGTATTTATTTGGGGAGCTAACACTCAATTTGTGTTTAGTCACACCTGCCAGAATGACCCTCTGAAACTCACACCACCCCAGAACAGTCTGTTTGAAAGCCTTCCAGAGTTTGGCTGAGGGCTCCATCAATCACAGGAACGACAGTGTGTTTGGATAGGAGAGCTGACAGGCTTGCTTGTCCCTTCTGGTATTCCCTTCCCTTCTCTCATCTTAAACCAAGGTCCTTAAAAATGCACCAGCTGTTACTGGGGAGAGGGACCTGAAAAGCATTTTCCAACTGTTGTTTTGAGAATGGGTTAGAGGTTGGAAAGGCACCATCACTAACAAAACACATGGAACATAGTCCTGTTTCATAATCAAAAAAGAGGAAGAGAGGCCAGCTATTGAGAATGCTGCAATTAAAAACAAAAGCTGAAACAATAGCTTTGGACAAATGTGATGTTGTCAGTGAACATCCTGCTTTGCCAGCAATCCACATGGAGTGGGACAGTAATGAAAGATCCCAAATCAGAAACAACACTGAGCAAAAGGTGCTGTTCCAGCTGGGATAGTCCTGGTCTGCCTCCAGTGGGCAGGCTGGAGCGAGGAGGGGAGGGAGACGCAGTGCTGACAGAGATCCTACCATAGTGTTTTCACAGTAGCTTGCCATGGGGAAGTGTAAGAGAGCTTCCAAGAAATATCTCACTCTCTGGGCGGGCCACCCCAGCACCACACATAAGTTTATTGCATAGGGCTGCAAAGTTCAAAGGAATCTCTGGGAAAGGGGAACTGTGGCTCACAGTGCTGAGCCCGATCTGCTACACCACACATGGCTAAAGTACACACTATCAGTAATCAAGGGGAGGACCTCCCTGAAGCACAAATGGCAGTGGGGGTACTACCCTTCTATAAATATCCTGAGAAATAGCAGAGTTTCCCTTTCCAGTTGCCTGAGTGACTCCACCTCCTTTGATAGCTTGCAAATGTTCCCTAGGCTTTAGTAGTTACCACCGTGGAGTGTGCTGTAGATCAAAAACAAGTGCATGAGAAAAGGCAGCTAAACACAATAAGCATGGGTTGAATTGCACGCAGTAGGAACTGTTTTAGGGTTGTGGTTCTGTCCCTTCCCTTTTTTCCATCGTCCTAATCCCTTTCCTGTTTCAGTTACATTCTGATTTCCTATGCTCAGAGCAACCTAATGCCAGCTACAGCTTTCAGCCCTGAGGAATTAAAACCATACCCACAAACTGGTAAGGGACAAATTCCGCCTGGCCCTTTCTTCCTGCTGCAGACAGCAGTGAAGTAGAATCCAAGAAAAGCCTCCAAACTAATCCAACACCACCCCAAAACCTCAATGGCATCCTAGCAATCTCTGTAGGTCTGCATATTCAGTTCTGAGCTCTGGGTTTGGTTGATGATGATCACAGTCCATACGAGAATTTGCCCTGATAACTTTCCACGAACCATTGGAAAATCTGGTCTAGACTTCACAGAATTCTGTGAACTCAGACCTCTTTAAAATTACGCAAAGCACCAATAAAGCATGAAAAAAATACATATATGTGCTCCTGAGAAGTAGAAACTGCAAGAATTTCCCCTGGAAAATAGCATCTTTGTTCCATAACGTAAAGAGGAGTAGGAAAATTCAGTAACTATATTGCGTCTACATTACAAAATTTAAATCAGACAGCTCATATGTTAAAAATCAGGAGAAAAAAAAAAAAAGACAAATTCCTTCTTCTTGTTCGCGTGCCTGGAATTGGTTCAGCTGATGGATAAAACTTAAAAGAACTGGCCTGTTAAGGATTCATCATGAATAGTGGCATTTCCTTACCAGTGTCACTACCTGAAACTTAACATGGAAGAATCACTACTAGAAGTAGTGTTAAAATCTTACACTATCCTAAGAGATGACATTCACCAGAAAAGGGACTCACTCACTACTGGCATTAGTCTCCTTAGATGAGGATTTAAACTGCTTAAAAGCCCTGTGATGGCCATGAGAAAGGCTTGCATTTGGGGAAAAGGATGGCTACTTCCTCCTGTTCTAGGTCAAGTTTGACTGAGGGTACCATATACCTCTACAGGTTATCCCGCGCATCCAGTTCATTTTTAGTAGTTTGAGGGATGGAATAAATTCGTAGTCATAGTGCATTTCTGCAGGGGAAAGGAGGAAAGAGAACACATCTTCATCAAAAGCTCCGGTAAAATACAACAGAGGCCTTTCTGAGATAACCTCTAGTAATAAGGGATTATATTCTTCTTACAGAATAGGAAGATTCTGGAGTCTTATGAAAGGATATTATCCCTTTCCGTACAATCATGTCATATTACTACAAAACCAAGGTCATACTCAGCACAACAAATCGTTCCTGTCATGGGGATTAAGCGAAAGAGTTGGGTGATTTTTCAAATCAGAAACTCCTCCACAGTTTTGGACAACGTGTGAAATCTGAAACTATTTCTTTTTCTGCATGGGGCAAAAATGCAAGCAGAATTTCCTGAAGATACCTTTACTTCTGGTATTTTGGGAACAAGCAGCAGACAGTCATCAGGACAACAGTTAACAGTGAAATTTCCAGTTTTAGTGACAAGGACAGACCTCTCGTGCCTTTTGCCTGCCATGCCAATATGAAATCTCTCAAGAGCAGAAAAGGTGATTTCATGCTGACCTTGAACCTACCTCTGAATCCAAGCTCCAATTTTGCCTAAAATATAGTCCTGAAAGTACTCCAAGTTTGCCTATCTGGCCCCCATGTCTTCCACATGGCATGCATGTGTGGTAGGTCATCAGGTAGAAGCAATGACAAAAATAGGCTTGTTGAGTACCCCCTTCATTTGGCACATCCTACTGAACAATCACAAAGACACACTAAAGTTATCACAGAAGATATTATGTATTGCATATTGCATTATGTATTATGTATTGCACAAAAAATATTACTTACACAAAGTATAAGTGAAACATTTTATTATTGCTCTTTGAGCAATCTTTCTAACACAACCAAACCTTTTTATCATATCCACATATCATATCATATTTAGCAGAAAAAAAAAAAAAAAAAGGTGGCAGATGCCAGAGATCACTTCCTAGGAAAACAGTTCTTTTCGGCTCTGTTTCTAGCCTCAAGCTACATAACTTAGAAGCACATTTAAAACTCTATCCACTGCCATACTTTATCTAGGTCAGAATCATCTATGCTAACAATGTAATTTAATCAGGGGTACAATGTTGCCAAAAAGTAGTTTTTCAAACACAGTCAGAAAACAGCTTTGATAATATGAACACTAGCTGCCCAAATATCTCCTCTACCTAGTTCACAAAAATTGCAGGCTGACATGCAAATTCATTATCAGACCTTTATTCCTCCATTACAAGAGTATAGTTCTCCTCATATTAGAGCATACGTTAAGATACACATTTCACTCCTATGTCCAAGGTATAAATTCTTTATTATCCATTTTAAAAATTAACAAAATTTTTAGGCAGGCTTCTCAAAGGATGACAAACTTCTGTGTATATACACAAAACATGATCTGCTGAACAGAGCTGAAGTAAAGTACCTTTAAAGACTCAACAATGCTTAGAATTACGTCATCTATTTAGGCTTGTTGAACTTGATCAGGTTTGTTGAACTCTTAAATCAGATGGTGTGTAAATGTTTGTTGGATAAGAAACTTACACTTCATATTTAAAATAAGCGTCTCCAAAGCTTCCCAGGCTTTGGTTCCACTTGTACTTTTCAAATATATTTGACCAGTGTTATTTCTGTTGTATTTCTACTTGACTCATGGTCTTTGAAATAAATACTGTAGAGGAATTGGAAATTCTATAATCATTTCCCCTTTCTTTTATATCACTTCAGTATTTAAAAAAGATAGAGTTGATAAAAACATCGAGGCCTTCTAAGGTTTCCTGCAGACATACTTTACAGGTTTGATCATGATGTATTTTTCAGGTACAGTTACTCTTTCCCTCAATGACTCTGATGTTATCTTGATCCTGTTGTGGACTCTTATCTCTAAGAGATGAAATATCAGTTGATCACCTTGCAAGAATTACATGCTCTGTCTTTCCATTAAGTGAACCCAGTTATGACTTCTACCTTGTGAATGACCTTCTAACATGGAAACAGCATATGGGAAGTGAATGGAATTAAAAGCTTTATCTTCAATTAATGCTAGTAAAAGAAAATAAATTAGATGCACCAACTGCTCCAGCTGACCTGCCTTAATTCTAACTTTACCATCTAGCATGCCTTTTTTTGAAGAAGTCATTGTAGTCAGAAAAATCTAATTTATCTTTGAACAAAAGTACACATTTATAGAGAAGATGTTAACTGAGCCACAATATCTAGATCAAGAAGAATCAAGCTGCAGAAAGCCTGCCAGCTAGGTGTTTGGGCATAGGCATTCCATTGTGATGGCACTGCTCTGACCTCAGTGTGGATTTCACCAGCATGAGGAACAAAAATGAGCTACAGAGCAAACCTACTATTTTTAAAATTCTTTTCACTTCTGCAATTTATAGGATGTTTAGAAATTCACTAACAATTTATCCTATTACATTTTGCCTGTGAATCTTCTCTCTGTCAAAAGAAAGTGTCATTTTCCTCATACTCTGACAAGAGCACTTTGGAACAGTAGTGAACACCTTGGTCAAAGTGTGTTAACATTTCACATGAATAGAGCAGGAGAGAATAAAGGAGGCTGTGAGTCTGATTTGTGGCAGGACGCAGGAGTCATACGTGGAGTCCAGATACCCCTGGGACAGACACAGAGGGACTAACACAGGTTCTTTTTGCCATTTCGGGGTCAGGCCACTCCCTTTTGCCCATATGTCATCTCAGGCCATCCAGTCCTTTTCCAGCTCTCCCCTTGTGCTTTCTGTTTGTTATGTTGTTCACTGGATGGCAGTGCTTCAACACCATTTTGCTTTAGGAAAATGAAGAATAATATTGTTAAGGAAAAAAGTGCACACTCCTTTGTTTCCTATGGTCAACAAAAAAATGCCACTTTCTGGAGCAAGGCCCAGCACCAGGCTTCACAAAGGGAGCATGTCCTGGGAATTGCCTGGTCTTGGTAGCCTGGAGACAGAATACATCCTTTACCGGATTATTCTGACTTCAAAAAAATCTGATTTTTTTTTTTATTTAAAGAGGAGTGGTGGCTTTTTATTGGTTTGGTGTGAGTAACAGCCTTTTCTGTCTCTTGCAGTCCCTCAGGGTCGTTAGGAGATCCCAGGATGAGGATTGCTAAGTAAGCAGTAATTATTCTTGTTACTATTGCCATGCAACTGGAGCTTCAGTAGCTGTTAATGTCTTTTGTGAAACTCTTACTCAGTAGGGGGCTCATTTAAAATCTTTACTCTTGATGCAGTGTTCTAAATGCAATATAGATTTCTCCCTTGGCACATCATCCAGAACTGGGTAAGATGCACGAGATAGCTTCAAACTTGTGGTGATTCTTCTGTACTTTTCATGTACATGTTACCAAGTGCACCACTTGCCATAGGACAGCTTAGTAATTTTGAGTCATCAAAAAGAAATCTCTTTGAAAACTAACAAAACCAGCCTCAAGCACGTTCACATGAACTTGGTTTCACTTGTATCATCAATGCTAGTTTGGGTTTTATTATCATTAATATCATTATAATTATTCTATTTATTTTTATAGTTATTGTTAGTACATTCTGACAATCATGATACAGAAAATTTTTGTGCATGTCATGTGGGGCACTGTTGCCACCCTATCCCCCTGGGCTATAAGTTTCTGAGCCTTGAAAAACAAAGCAGCCTGAGACTGCTCACCACTTAGTCCTTCATGAAATAATACTACACAGTTCTGCTTGGGAGCTGATTATCCACTTGGTTCTTTTCTTCCTTTCTAAGTAACTTTAGGATAATTTCCTGCCACAGGTCCTGGTTTTCTTTATGATAAGCTGCTAGTTTGACTGCATGCTACAATTAAATGCCTCCTTGCACTTGGGGGAAGACCTAGGTATGTTCTCTAGGTCACATTACAGTTTGAAAAATTACATCCTACCTTCTGAAATGCCAGCCATACATTCAGCTGGATACACCACTTGTCACTTTCCAGCTTAAAATGTAAAAGTGTTGGGTGTTTTCAAGCAGCTGCTGCTCTCCACTCTCCCTCCCCTCCAGGTGGCTGCACTTCACTGATGGGTAAAGTGATTTCTGTTTAGAGAAAAAGCAGCTTTTATAGTTTGTAAATGGTTTTAGGGTCCTTTGGGAGGAAAGCCATGGTGCAGGAATGCAAGCTATTCTGATTCTTTTTAAGAGAGGGGGACAAAACCCCATGGGAATTAGACCAAAACTAAACTCCTGTAAAAATCTCCAGGTGTGCAATCTCTCAGAGCAGAAACATTGGGCCAACAAAGTGATCAGTTGTGGTTTTAGCAGAAAAAAGTTAACTTTTTTTGAGGGGAAAAAAAAAGAAAAAGGAAAAAAGAAAAAAAAAATTTAGCAGTGTTTGCATCGGGGGATGGGAAACGGGAGGAGTCTGGTTGATAAATAAGAGGTCCCTCTCTCAAATGTGCTTACAAAAGCAGGAAACTTCTCTATAGTACTGGTGGTATGACCAGAAACAATCCCCCTTCGCAGTCAGAATCCAGTTTTCTGCAAGCTCACGTGGGCTGCACTGTGCCTCGTTCTCTTTGTAGTACCCAGAACAGATCCATTAAATTGTGATCCACAGGGATTTGTTGTGCTAAAGACGTTAATCAGTGTCTGATTAACTATGCATGCAAACACAGACAGGCCCCACGGCTGCTGTCTTTAAAGCCCAAGCTTTAAACTCAGCCCAGCACTACTGGGGAGCTTTAAATCCTGTCAGCAGCACTCTGAAGAGTCACTCTGAGACAAAGCCAAGCGCGTTGGGAACATTACCATGTGGGAACTAGACTGTCCTTTCGGTACAAAATGTTTTCTTCAATTAAAAAAAAAAAAAAGAGCGATCTGAAATTTGAATAAACTTTTTAGATTTTGATCTGTGAGCTTATGCCATTTTTTCCTTGCTTACCCTCAGAGAAATGGATTCTACAATTAAAAAAAAAAAAAAAAAGAAGAAAAAAAATTCCATTTTCTTGTAGAAATATTGACACTGACAGCTTAGCCCGGAATCCCCCCTTATGCCCCCTGTGGCTGCCCTGCACTGGCAGCACAGGCACCACTGTGGGCAGAGCCTGCGATACCAGCGGGACGGGATGCTGCCCGGGCAGAGCCGACTCCCAGTCTGCTGGAGGAGGATGGGAACAGCACAGCGTGAAGCCCTTGCCCTTTCCTTGCGGTCCCAAGGATGACACTTTGCACACCTTCAGCCGGTTCACACAGGGAGAGGTTGAGTGGGTCAGGTCTAACAGGGAAACTTATCGGTGGGTTCAGGATAGGATTTAAATTACTGAAGTACAGCTACCACGGCATTGTCAGGACTGAAGACACACACACGTTTTCCTCTGATACATTTGTCTCAGTCTGCTTGAAATGTAGTAGCACACTGTCCCTTAAAGGGATCTGGCTCAAGCTGATGTGAGAACCAGCTCCAGTTACTGCCCTTGCAGCCCAGCTGGGTCTGATGATCTAACCTCTGCTCAGCTGCCATCCTTGGTAGGCCAGGTATTCGTGTTCACTGCAACAAGCTCATTAATTGGGTTTGCAGGAGCACAGGGGGATGCGCACCACGGTGGTTCCCATAGCTCCCTCTGATCCTTCACAGCGGGAATAGCAGCAGGCAGGTGAGACACGGGGTGTCAGCCAAGCCACATCCTGCCACATCAGGCAAGTGAGCATCAACCAGAGCACAGCAGGGATTGGCAGGGCAGAGCCTCCCTCAAAGACAGTCACCATTCAGTGCAATAATGCTCATGAGCAACTCAAACCAGAGATGTAAATGTAGAAAAGAGAACTGAGGAGATCAATGCCATTCTAATGATAATGATAGGTTTTCATATGTGTAACTGGACCTGGCTTCAAGGCAATATTTAGGTAGCTCAGTGCCATCCTGGAGGAAGAGAACCTGAAAGGAATCATTTGAGAGCAGTTCAGAGGGCAGGTGTAGCTAGGAAGAAATTTGGAGAGTTTGCAAAGAGATGTGCAATTGCATGGTTAGAAGAGCAAATGCTGCATCAGGATGTATGATGTTTAGCAGTGTTATTTGTTAAGTGTACAAGGCTGGTTTAAGGGATAAAAAAAAAGAGCTAATTAGCAGATTTGACCTAGCCCTAGCAAGGCTTGTAGCAGCCTGCAGACTTTCTGTTTTGTTACTGCTCCCTGTAGCCTGCTGGGTCCCAGTGCTAGCCAGGCATTACTGGGGTATGCCCTGGTGTTAAAATAATATTGACCCATCCCCTAAGGGTCTCTTCTCCCAGAGGATGCATGAAAGAAGGAAGTGAAGCTGGATAAGCAACCTTTGTGTCTGCAGTGGGTCTCCACATCCTCCAGGTTCCTGTGAAATTTCTTGAAAAAGGCTGCTACTGTCTGAGCAGTACAGCAGTATCCTGACCTTGTGCTGGGCAGATCTTCACAGAATCTGGATTTTCACAAAAGTCCTAATTGTTACAGTGCTGTTCCTTATGTCCTCAACAGAGATTCAACTGGGTCTGGTTTGGTATGGTGAGACAAAGCTAACCAGGATCAGGTTAGCCAGGAACTAAGCCTCGGTGGAATTATTTCAGAGGAGACTTCTTTTTCCTCCAGATAGATCAGTTTTGGGTTGACAATTCATTGTCCCAAACTGAATGTGTTGAACAGTGCAACAGTAGAAGAGAATAATGAGAAATTTTACACATACACAGAAGCACTGCTCCTGAAAGCAATTTTTATTTTTTATTTTTTTTTGAGAGGCATTTTATCACAAAATACATCTAGTTTTAAAGGAAGTAAAGGTGTTGTGAAAGTACTTGTGCTGCAGTGGTAGCATACTGCTCCTCTCAGTGCCTAGGCATCACAGCCCAACTCTTTTAATGCTCTGAGCCCCTTGCAGCATCCTGGGTTCCCTCTGGCATGTGGGGCATCACTTGGAGAGGACCCATATGCCATGCTGGGACAGAGACCAAGAAGGTTTGATGGTTTCAAGCAGGTTTGATGGTTTCAAAGGGCTGAGCCATGGAATCTGTAGTGGTGCTGGTGGCCAAACCCCAGTTGGTGACAGCTTTGCCCCTCCCTGCCTGAAATGCAGGGACAGTAAGTACTTCCCCACCACACAGAAGCCTTGCAGGTGCAGGTAAACGAATTTCTCAGAAGGA
>VYXB01009192.1:2518-18469 GCA_013397135.1 Pachyramphus minor | reverse complement strand
AGAAGGAGCCATGAGAGTCCTTAGAAAAACACTACCAGTGTTATGAAATGTCCCGTGCCCCTGCAGCCAGTGCAGACTTGCAGGAAGAAGCCAGGGGGCTGCAGCCCTCCCGGCAGCCACTGCTCTGCCTGGTGCAAGTGCTCCTGCCCTCAGTCGGGTGGTGGTGGCCGTGTCCTCCCTGTTTATGGTACTGTATAAACAATGAATAATATTATAGGTAGGTTGGTTATAAATTAAGCAAACTACATTAAAATTGATTTTGCATTGCAAGGAAAAAGTAAATTACGAGGTGTTACAATTGCAAACATTTTGGTTTATATGCTATTTCCAAGAAGAAAAATATTATGCTAAATGAAAAAGAGGTGTCAACCAATCGGCTCTCCTGATGTCTGTCCCTTCCTCCAGTAGTAATAGTCCCATCGTGCTGTTTTACAAGGCACTAAGCCAGTCACCAAGTGGAGAAACTGCCAGACTAAAGCTCTGCTGGTTCATGCCAAGGAGGGAACCAAGTTATGGCCTTGTAAAACAGCATGATAGTGCTATTACTGTGCGGGTGCTACAGGCTGCTCAAAATAGCGTTTCAAACAAGTTCTCCAAAATATTCTCCGGAGCTGCTCAGGAGGGAGAGTCTGTGATGCCGAGTCATGTAAACAGAGCAGGGGACCACAGAGTCGTGTATGTCTGCTTAGGAAAGGTGTTCAGGAACCAGGACCCAGTGCAATGCTGCATTCACCATTGCAGGCTGGACCAGTATCACGCTGGGGCTTGGCAACCTTTCTTGAGGAACTTTCAGCCCTTTCTCATCTTCTGGCACAACAGAAAACAGACATTTTGTAAGAATAACTGTTATCTCAATTTTACAAAGATGAACTATAGTATCAAGAGCCATTAACCATTTAACTAACTGGTTTTGAGCACTGATGCAAAATGTCCCACCTTGCCTTTGGTAGGCTGCCCAGGCCTCCCTACAACACTAATGCTCAGGGGAGATAATGATAAAAGCAGATATGATCTCCCTAGCCCAGAGATAAAAATGGTCGTTTAGCACAAACCTCAAGAGCAGCATCTAAAACTAAATAGATGGGGGACCAGAGTAGTGACAGTTTAGAGAACTTCTATTCAAAGCCCCCTTGGGGGAAAAATAGAGTCTCAACCAAAAAATGTCTGCTTCCAGCAGCAAATGTTGAATTTCCATTAGAAATGTCTGTCTGAAAAACCAAAACCTGCCCATTCTGGAAGTGACAGTATGAGGGCTGAAAAGCATTTGTCTCATGGGGTAGGACTCTGATGCAGGAGAGAAAACATGGCTCAGAGAAAGAGCCCATGTTCAGGCAAGAAATCCTTGTTAGCACTGGCAGCTCAGTGGAAAATGAAGAGAGGAGCATGTCAGCTAACCAAACCCTAGGTAGAGACCTGCAGATGACACTCAGATAGTGCCTAAAAAGCAGCAAGTACACACTTTTCCAGAGCCTGGAGGCTGGGGACAAGACAGACTGGATCTATTCAGTTTTAAGTTAGCACTAACTTGTTTCTTTCCTCTTTGAAAGACCTGGCTTGCAGAGGAACTAAAAAAAAAAAAAAATATCTCAGTCCTCATCTGTGGAATGTACACTTGCATTCAAGACTTCTGCCCCTGTAGGCAAGCAAAACCAGATTGGGAGCAGGATGGCACTGAAGCAGAAGAGAAGGCAGATTTAACTTGTCTAATATTTGGAAATAAACCAGAGAGGAAATCTCATTGCATTTCATTCTAGGCTTGGTTTGTTTGTTGCCTTAAGTAAATTAAATTTCCAGATAAAATTACCAGTGGGCATTACTGAGACTTTTTAAATTACATCAGTACATAAGGAATCTGGCAGACCTTAAAATAAAATAAACAATACACAAGGAGACCTATTCATTTTAACAGCACCCACGGATGATGATAGGGAAAGGAAAGCTCTGATGCTTAGAAGCTCAGCAATATTGTTCAAAAAGAAGGCACAAACAAGGACTACTCACATTGTCCAAAAAAATGTAAGAATAAAACAAAAAGCTAGATTTTGTTCAAGACTTCAGTGTAACTATATATTTTACATCTCTTTCAACACAACACTTTGTTTAAGCATGGGAATATTCTAGCAGACTTACAACAATATTTCCATACTGTACATTTATTGTAGCTGCTCATTAAGTCAAATTGCTAGCACATGAAGTCATGTGGAAAAAGGGGGGTTTAAGACATAACATTTCCAGGATGCAAACATGAGAAGTGAAGACTTTTTCATCAAACTCTGGTTCACAATCAAAGCAAAATTCCAATGAGCATGCAGAGGCAAGCTAAAGGGAGGGGGATTGCTATCAATTTGAATATGATTTTACATTCAATTAGCAAATTACAGCTCTTGCCAGGCTGGCTGTGGCATATTTATGTGGTGTTACTCATATGAAAACAAATAAAAGCACATTAGGTAGCAAAGCCCTAAAAGCTTTAAAAAGGAGCAAGCAAAAGAAGCATTACTGCAACCAACCTTAATAATTAACAAAGTGCTGTTATTCTCACTCTAACAATAATCCATGTAGAGATTCCATATTAAAGTTCTCTGCAAAAAATTGTAAAATGCAAAGTAATTAAGCAATCAAAAAAAATAGTTGGGTTATGAAGGAAGCTTTGGTGATGTCTTTTGCTCTTGAAGCCACATGTACATGCTGTAAATAATAGTTTCACCTTGATTTGTTCTTCATTTACGGTACATTTGCACTGTCTTGCCATGCTAATTTTTGAGAGTCAATGTTTCCTCAATCAGCATTCACTGCACGCAGCCATAGTTCACAAGTTAAGCTGTGAAGATGAAAGCTGTGCTGCTCAGTGTCCAGCTTCTCCTTAGCGGTTTTCATGTCCCCTCTGCAGGGAACTGGCACCCAAGTGCAGTGAGACTCCCAGCCCTGCCCGAAGCCCACACAGCATGAGCATGGCAGCTTCTCCAAGGGCAACTCACTGCCAGGCAGAACTCTGCCCTCCACAAATGGTACTGCTAAGCTGGGGACCAACAACACAAGCTGCAGTTGGGTAAAGTACCATGGGACTTGAGGAGGGGCAGGAGAAAAGGCCAACTGTGGGAACTGTATGTTTGTGTGTGTATACACACGTATGTACATTTTGCAGAGGAAGTGACACATGTGTAACTGATGGAGGTAAAACAGTGGCAGTGTATCCCGATTGGGCAACAACAGCTGTGGCAACACCAAGAGAAACAACAGCAGCCACCCTCCTGCATAACACCTGTCAGTAGTCAGACATTTCCCCTATTCATCTCATTGCAGTGTGACTGACATATGTAGCTGTAAGAAGGCCCTTTCTACTCCCTGGTGCATATTATTTGTTATTCAGTACAGCAGAAGGAGGAGGCAATAACAGCTGCAGGAGCAATAGCTACGAGTGAAAGTGAAATAGTGGCTGAGAGGCAAGTCCCTGTCTCTGAGTATACTATATTGGCCCAACGTGGACAAACAAAGGAATAAAAGACCAGGGGAAAACAGGGGTTAATATAGAAAGAAGGCCATGTTACCAAGACAGAAGTTAAAAAGAAACTGGACACTCCCTATCACTTCTACATTCTTGCTCTGGTAGGACAGCAGCTACTGAGGTCCCTGAGCCACAACATCTGGAAATTTGAAACAAGGCACACAAAAAACAAAGAAGAAATAAAGGACCACCTGCCTTCCCCTGATCCAAGCAGCATCACACAAATTGTCACCTGCCCATTTTGGGCAGCTCAGCAGAGAGTACACTGGCCCTGCTCCAGAACCATTGGTTTCAGGTCTTTATTTCAGGAAGTGTACCTTGTTGTCCTGCCTTCCCCCGTTTCAGTGTGCCTCTTCCTCTTTTCTCCCTAACCCGTCAAAATTCACCTACCATTTTAGCAAGAGTTTCACGCTAAAAGGTCATGCTTTACCTCGGAAGATCAATGACATTTTCCTTGCAAAGTAAAAAATGTGTTCTCTTTCCCACTACATGATCTGTGGATTTACTGGCTGAGAACAGGGGTGCAGATTACATGCTGATGGTCACGACAGGCTCAGAAGGCTCGGGTTTAATCTTGTATTTTTCATTAGCCCAGGACTGTCCGTCTTAGAAAGCACAGCAAGATGCTTAGGTGTTGCTCCATGTTCACCTCTCCCTCTTCTACCTGTGCAAGAAATCAGACTTGCACACCTAAACCAACCTGCTCAGTGCACTGCAGGGCACACTTCCTTGCTGTTCACTGCTGAGCAGGTTTGTGCTGGCTAAACCTCATAAGCCACTTCCCCAGACTGTGCGGCAATTGCCTCACCTGCATGACTTTTTTGTGAACCACCTCAGTGTCTATTGTATCACATCGAGGTATTTGTAATATTACAGATGACTTGTTTTCAGGTGGAATGACTCCATTTTAGACAGCTTTTCTTCAGAGCATTGGTGTATTTTTCTGTTGTATCCCTGGAACGTATAAGCACAGTGAATTGCAAATTTGAAAAATCCCTAAGAGTAATTTTATTAGCTGCTGAAATACATTAGTGTTCCTGGACTTTGAACTAAGAATAATGATAATAGCCTTTCCTGAGAGTGGAATTTTTTCCTGACAGATTTTTTTTCTGATGTTAGATCGAATTATCTTTGTACTGCTTTAGCTTTAGTGGTACATGAGCAGCTCTTTCTTAGTCTGCCTCTATGTGAGAGGACAAGGTTTGCTTTTTGATTTGAGTTACTCATTGCACAGTGATGGTTAGCCTGATGATGGCTATTGTTGGGCAAGCTCAAGAAAGAACCCAAGCCTGTGATCTTTCCTTTCACTTAAGAAGCCTAATTTTTTACGGTGGCTGTTACACTTGGGAGGCCTGTAAGGAATCACAGAGAGGGAGAGAAGTGGAAGAAACCCTTGATGACTATGTGTTTGTTTCTTGGCTCCACCAGTGCTCTGTGTAAGGGCTTTGTGGACAGCTCTCAGTGCCCGTGGTCACCAACCTCGGTGCCACTGCACCAGCACTCCTGGAGAGCAAAGCGATGGCAACGTGAGCCAGCTCTTTACTTACACACTTTGCTCATCATCAAGACACACACCATGCTTAACATCAAGGCACTCAATACCTTTTACTTCTGTTGACTCTGAAGCAAACTAAATGCTCCCAACACACTGAAGCAGCAGGGTTTCTATTGTGCTACCTGAGGTAATATACACCATCCTTATCAAACATCTGCACAGGTTGGAAAGACACTCTCTGGCTCCATGGGTGCTCTGTCACACAGGGGCTTGCCCAAGCTCCCCATATTTAAAACCAAGTGTTTGTGACAAGGAGTCTTGAGTTGTACACACCACAGCCAAGTGCACAGAAGACTTTTTATTCCATAAGCATTCAAGTGCTCCTTTAAAATTCTTTCCCTCCCTCTCATAAGTAGTAAGGAGTTGTTGTTCTTCTTAAGTTTGAACATTGAATATACATGCAGTCAGCAAACACCAAAGACTCACAGAATCAAGAATTAAATTCAGTTGGAATCTGATCAAACAGCAACAGAGAAAAACAACCCAGTTAGTTTCACAGATCTAATTCTTACAGAGATTTTAAAGACCCAAATAGAAATCATTCTGCTCTTCTTCCAATGATTCCAGCGGGTGCTGGAACACACATAAAGTCTAGTAAGAACAGAGACTTTAAAAACAATAATTATGCAGAGATTGCATAATTGTTATGAAACCAGTTGGATCACTGATACGTTTTCAGGTATTTTAAGGTTTGCTTTTACCTTTTCAGAACTGCTTTTCAGAATTGAATAATTGCATTATTTTATCTGGATCCTTAAGATATATGGAACGTTTTTCTTAAAGCCTTGAGAAGCTAAATTGCTGAATCAAGCTTTTATGTCTGGACCAGTGTCTGGACTCCCTAACTAGAACTTTGAAAATTAAGGTGCAGTCATAAGCTTTAAAGAAAGAAACAAAAAGAATATGACTTTCATTATCATATATTTTTAAACTGTTGATTTAAGGCAGTTTCACAAATTTTCAAGGCTGGATCCATTATCATTTAAGTTTTGGAACTGGTGAAACCCATAATTTGTTTTCTCCACTTCTGTTGTCTAGTCCTCAGTAATGCCAGTAATAAGTGTTCCCTAACTACTCATTCCAAATAACATCATGCTTAGTATGTTTTTGGCTAATATTAAGCATTTGTTTCTTTTCACATCTTCTCAAGGTGGCTTTCAAACTGGGTACTGAATGCTAAATCCTGGCTCTGTCGTGAGAGCAGTAGAATCTGTGGGCATTATGCATTTGTGAAAAGATGCAGAATTAACCAGTATTTACTGATGCAGGGAACACTTGCAAAAGGAAAAGAAAAAAATATATGAGAAAATACAATAATTTGCAGTAGCTGCCTGACCCCAAGCCATTTTATATTGCAATTCAGTAAAGGAGAAATGTTATCATGAGACTCCAAGTGCCAACATCTCCCAAGGTCATGCATGGAATGCAAAGGTTAGGAGCAGTGGATAGTGGTGGGTTACAGATGTATTAATCTAAGTTTATTAAACTGACACAGACAATCCATATGGGACATTCAGGGTACAATAAAATCCACTGTCTAGTTTCAGAATATGTGCATTGCTTGCACATCAGAAACAGGCCAACTCAGATTATATTTTAATTTATCAGTCATGTATCATAGCCATTTCAGCATTTCCCAGTAAAATAAAGGCCTCTGTTCTTATCTCTCTTACAAAAATTCACCACAGGAGTCAATGTAGAAAGAGAACATGTCGTTATGGCTCAGCCAGTAGCAGATCACATGTGGGAAGACAAACTGCTTTTATCTTCATGACTTTCATTAAAATAATGTGATGCTCAAAAGAGGCATTCCTGAAAGGTATCTAGTAAACAATAAGCTTCCTAGACTATTGCCTTGACAGTGAGATTTAGAGTCTACCAATTGTTCTTAGGAGGCTCAGCACAACTTTGGGAGCAAAGGAAGGGAGTGTAACCTTTCCAAACTCTTGGACCAGTCAGGACGATCTCAGAGACGTTGTTATAAAATGCACACGGAGCAGAGGAAGGGGGCAAGGGAACTGAGGACAAGAGATTAACTGATTAGAAAAATATGAGAAGCAGAGACTCACGTGTGAATATTATTTTTTGGAAAAATATTTTGTTAAAGAATTTTTCTCTTTTGTAGATGAAAAATGCTTAAAGTTCAAGCCATGCTTTAAAGTCCCATATGGGACAACAGAGCAACAGCTGCACTCAAATATTTTCTTAAGAGATGAACATTCATACTTATTTTGTGCTATATCAAAATAGCATTTCTGTGTATCAGCTTAGTTCACAAGAGCTTTTGAAAGGGAGTCATTGTCCTTTCCAAAGCCATTTTTAGCTGCAGCCATCATGGCTCACTCTTCCCTGGCGATGCACAGTACACTGGAACCTCATAAGCAGAATAAAATATTCCTTTTCTGGAAGTAAAGAGGGCATTGCCCCTCAATGTTGCCTCAAGAAGGAGAAAGCGGGAACTATGTTCTGCCCACATAATTTCAATATTTATCCATCCTTGAATTAAACATTCAAGTATAACATGTTAAAAATAAAATGTTCAAGATCTTGCTCATAAATACTTTATTTATGGCTTTGAAAATATAAGTTGGAATGTCAAACTGAAATATGACTTGCACTTACAATCATAAATTACACAGCACCATAAATTTACTGGACATTCTACAAATACAGATATTTTCCCTGTCCCAAAGAATTTAAATCTAAATCAGGCATCACAAACAGAAAGTACAGCAGAGACAGGAACGATGAGAAAAGAGTAAACATTGTCTGAAAGGATGGGTTTAAAGGAAATAGAGAGAGAAGACAAGGTAAAGGTCTCCTTTCAGGTGCAGGAGAGTTTTAATTCCTAAAGGAGGATAAAGTGCAGCCCTGGAGGTCTTAATTTACATGCTTATTGATAAATTAATTTGCTGAGTTTTGAAGGTTTGGTTGAAACTTGTTTATGTTTTGATTGCTAATAGATCATTATTCCACTTACAGAAGGACACTGAATTTATGAAATACCTTTTGGCTCAGCCAGAGGTGGCAGAGGACTCTGTTTTGGTTTGTGTTCCTGAGTGGGGAGCCTGTGCCAAGCCCAGAGAGGAGCCACGACCACGGTGCAGAGCTGATTTCACAGCAAGAATTTAGAGAGTCACCAGCACCCACAAACGGGGCTACACAGGAACCTGGCTGGTGGCAGCCCCGTAAATTCTGACTTGTTGCAGGTTCTGGCTAGCAGAAGCAGGTTGGATAGCACTGGGCCATAGCAAAGGGGTGCTGGCAGACCTCAGTGGATCTGCAGAAGTCTGCCACTACCATGGGTCCCTTTTCTACCACGGAGGCAAGAGTGGGGTTTTATTGAGGTGGCAAATAAAGTTTACAGTGGGATTAAGTACTCTGGACCTCCAAAAGCTGGGCAATAAATACCTGGAGCTCAAGTGTCTGAACAAACTCTATGTGAAGTGCTTTAAAGTAATTTCTTCCTCAAATATCGCCTAAAAGCATAGAATCATAGAATTAACTGGGTTGGAAGAGACTTCCAAGATCATGAGGTCCAACTCTTGATCCACTACCACTGTGATTCCTAGATCATGGCACTCAGTGCCACATCCAGCCTCATCTTAAAAACCTCCAGGGACGGTGAAACCACCACCTCTCTGGGCAGGCCATTCCAATGCCTGATCACTCTCTCTGTAAAGAACTTCTTTCTAATATCTAATCTAAACCTCCCCTGGCAGAGCTTGAGATTGAGCCCTCTTGTCCTACTGCTGATTGCCCGGGAGAAGAGACCGACCTCCACCTGGCTACAACCTCCTCTCAGGTAGCTGTAGAGAGTGACGAGGTCACCCCTGAGACTCCTCTTCTCCAGACTAAACAACTCCAATTCCCTCAGCCTCTCCTCACAGGACTTGTGCTCAAGTCCCTTCACCAGCCTGGTTGCTCTTCTCTGGACCCACTCCAGCCCCTCCATGTCCTTCCAGAACTGAGGGGCCCAGAACTGAACACAATACTCAAGGTGTGGCCTCACCAGTGCTGAGTACAGGGGAAGGATCACTTCCCTGCTCCTGCTGGCCACACTGTTCCTGATGCAGGTCAGGATGCCATTGGCCTTCTTGGCCACCTGGGCACACTCTGGCTCATGTTCAGCCTCCTGTCAATCAGCACCCCCAGATCCCTTTCCAGCTGGATGCTCTCCAGTCACTCTGTGATAGGGAACTATCCAACTTGTCTTTGTTGGTCTTTTCATCCTGTGCAATAAAACATCCATTTTCTCTTCTTAATAAATGCTTGAGACTGGTAAAAAGCCAGAGCTACTTCTCCACACCATAGCAGTGGTGTTATAACTAAGGTGTCTCATGGGAGACATTGACCAACTGCAACACCAACTGACACACAAGGCTGCTGTGGTTTGAGACACCTGAAACCCTTGTAAAGGGCCTGTGGGAGCTCTGTAGCCACCGAAGACCACAGCTGGTGGTGAGACATGATTTGCCATAGCACCTAAAATGAGTCTAGACATCCACACTGGAGCAGCGGAATTTCTTATACAGTGTCAAACAAGAGCAAAAGAGCATTAAACCAAAAAAATACTGTAACAAATGGCACCGGAATGATGCTTTACCTCAGTCATTTCCCAACTACAATGAAGCAGTGGCAAATTTAGATGAATGTTAAAGCTACAAAATGCCTACCAGCTAAAGCTGTTGAACCTTTCAAAAAGGTCTCTTGTGCCATCATACCCACCTCAGCTTTAGCCTCATTTTCTGGTTGTTGGCAGTAAGTAAAGTAGTTGGGTGATGAGAGAGATAAGACTTACCAGAAGCGTACAGATCAGCCTGAGCCTTGGTGGTTTGATGTGTGCCAGAGAGGTGCTGCGCAGAGATGGATCACAACACGTCGTGTAAAGAGCTCTGGCAATCGAAGATTGTTCACTTCTGCTACTGGACTGCACTTCATAGGCTGTCAGCGAGGTCAAAGCTCCCCAACACTGCTTCTTCTTCACAGAGGGACAGCTGTATGCTCCTGTCAGGATGCACAATGGATTGGGGGTGCTTGTAGAACAGGGCACACTTGCCCCTCCTGATGGCAAGGCACAGCCATTGCTACTGCTGACTTGATTAAATGTCCAAGGTGACAAATGCATGCAAAGGGTTCTGCTCGTGCTGATGGACATGTACAAGTGCAAATGGTTTACTTCTACCAGTAGAGAGATGCTGGACAGTTTTTTTAAATGCACAAATTTCAGTGATACCTTGTGACTTCCAGTGGGAGACCACTACCATTTTTAGCACATGCCTCTCTTAAAAATGGCATCAAGTATGCAAACCAGCACAAACATGAGCTCCATTTGCAGATTCAGGCTACCTTCCCTTTCCTTCATCAACATCTGATTGGTGAAATCACTGTTGTCCTGATTTACTATCTTATTTCAGTGCAGAAACTATGCTTAAAGCTGTTTTGATGGTTTATCCCCATGTCTATCCTTTCTGTTCAGTTATTATCAAAGATTAGGACAGATGCATTGATCTCTCACTACTGCCTGCTGAGAATGCAAACCAGCCAACCTGCTAGAAGTCAGGATGCCAAAGTATCATGGTCCCACAAATATGTCTTTGCACAAAGCTACGGTTATCATTTTCTCGGTGCTGGATCCAGCTGCTGGTTTCCAAAGAGATACACCAAGTTGCCCTTGGCTAAATCCAGGAAAAACTATGCCTTACAGGAAATTCTCATCATGAATTGTACAACAAAATTCAAAAATCTATCAGGGACAACTAAATTGCTATTCCAGAGATTTTTCAAACATCAAAAATTACGATAACTGTGCTTTGCCTCTGACAGTGTTGGTGCCTCCTACAACAAGTCTAATACTGTTTGTACCTATAAACACACAGATCAGAGAAGGTCACTGCTCCTTGGTGTGACCAAGTGTCTGATCAGGCAGCAGCATAGAAACTGCCCAGAATTCAACACTTTGATTTCGCAAACTGAAGCGAAGAAGAAAATTCATACAAAATGTGCTAATGTGTTAAATCCTGATCTTAGCACAAAGGTGCTGGATGGGGCTATCAGAATAGCTCTTGATGCCCTAAAGATGGTGGTGAAGGACTGCTTCCACCAGGTCACAACTGTAACACAACAGGTGCTGATGGCCCCACTTACACGAGTTGAAAATACCCTGTTTGTCAGCATGAGAAAGCTTTATGGGAATGGGTTGGCTTCCACAAATTCACCAGGAAGTGTTTGGAATATTCAACTTTTATTTCTCCACTTTGGTTAACCTTTAGTTGCTCAAACTGTGACAAATAAATATAACACTGTATTCTACATACAGACTATGCCAAATAGTTGCATACCATGGATATTATGTATAACATAGGCTAATTTAATTTAATTTTCAAAGTTCCATAGAACTACAACACTAATATTGAAACATTTTTTTTTTTTTATTACTACCACAGTAATCAAACCCTGCCAGATTTTTGTTAAATGCATATTAGCATTTTGTTCTGTTTTGGAATAAGCTTTGTTTGAAACCATTGGAATTTCTTTTAGAACAGAAATCCCAGTTCCCAACCATTTTTATTCCCATTGTTCCTGCATCCCAGATCCGAGCACCCAGAGGCTGAACTTCTTTTCCAGTGCGTGTCCTTGTTCCACCTCCCCATGCCCACAAGTCCTGCTGTGTGGAGACTCACAGGGTCTCTTGTTGAGAAACAGCCTCTGCAGGCAGCCCCGGCACAAAGCCCACTCTTTGGAAGCAATTGTATTGTGTTAGGTTCCTGTGCCTGGGGCTCTTTGTAGAATAATCTCTTCCAGCACTATAATTAACCATCTAGCACTGTTTAGCCCAAGGAGACTCCCCTGTGGACTACATTACCCAGAATCCTTGACAGGGGAGTTGATGAGCAGTTACTGTGTTCCTCAAAGTCAGGATCTTTTTCTTGCATAACAATTAGTGGGCGGGTGCACACAATGGGTGACAGTGATAGTAGATAAAAATGTAAACCAGAAATAGTTACACTTAAATTCATCTCAGTAACAAGTGAAAAATTCAGACCTCGTCTTTGTGTTCACATCCATGTCCCCAGCCACAACGTGAAAAAACTTACTGTTGCTCTGTGCTGACAGAAACATCAAAAAATTGCAATCATTGTAAAATCAGGAGACCAAATTCTATGAACACAACACCCAATGAGATTAACCAAAGCTAGTCCCACTATGATAATGGGAGGCAGTGTTAATGACTCTACAGATGCTGTATCAAGGCATCCATGAGATTTCATTACAGGCACAGCTGGAGAGATGCTGATGTCCTCCCTGCAACTGGAGCAGGTGACATTACATCTCTGGCTCTTCCCTAGGTAGCCACAGCTGATGGACAGCCTGGCATTTGCACCCTCTGCTACCAGCTCTCAGCTCGGGGTGCTCCTGCTTTCAGTGCAGACAACAGGCATCCAACCTCAGAGGTGGATCACTACACTCTGAAAAAGCTTCCTTACTGTTTATGATAGTGGAGACATAATAGGACATTTGGCTTTTGATGTGAAGCAGTGTAAATGCTGTAATTGTATTTAGAAGACATGATTGATAATGTGCTGTGCATGATCTCCTTCCTTTAAACTTTCCCATAAAATACATTCATCTACCATTTCCCAACCTCAGCTACCAAAGGACCCAAGTGAAAAAAGAAAAATTAAATGGGTTCAAGCAGGGAAAATAGGCCGTGAATGACTGCTCAGGAGGAGGAGATGAAAGTTCAGCTCCAAATCTGAGTTGGCTGAATTATTATACTCTTATTTGAAAATCTCTGCAAAACTTGGGGGTTGGAGGGCATTTTTGTTTCTTTGTTTCAGTGAACAAATCAGATTCACATCCCATGTTAAGATGAATGTGAGATCCCAAAGAATGCAAAGTCCCAGAGCAAAAGTGTTCACTTGATTACCAGTTCAATTAATCTTTTTTAGAGGTGTGATCTCACTGACACAGATGGCTGTTCCTGAGCTCTGCTGCTGTACAGGGATCTATGGAGAAAGCTATGGACTTCTCCAGCAGCTTGGCTGCCTGAAAATAGTCTCCTATTAGGTAAAAATCACAGAAAATCATCCCAAGTGACTGTAGGTTGATATAGCCAGCTCTGCTGGCAGGAGATCAGGGAGCACTTTGTTATCGTTCTGTCTCTGGAGCTGCGAGGTGATAATGGGTTAATCGCAAACGGGGCAGGGAGTAGCCCTGTTAGACACTAAACATTTCCACTGCAGCCTTAGGCACCCAGCCTTGGTCTGGGGAGGGAACATTTTACAACCAAATCAATCAGTTGTGCTCACTTACCTTGCTTGCACCTCCCCTTCAACACTATACCCGGCAAAGTAGCAGACATAAATGTGACCAGCTCACACAACAGGAAAGGCATTAAATTCCTGTAAGTAGAGTAAGTAGAGTGTGATGGGACAATTAAACTAACTGTAAAAATGCAAATTTATTATAGTGAAGGAAGAACATGGTAAAGAAGCCCAGATGGAATGGAAGATCTTTATATACACATTTGGTTTGCACTAGAATTTCACAGGATTCTGAGATTAGGGCTATCAAGTAGCATATATTAGAAAACTCTATATGCACATAAAACTAGAAATAATTTTTGTGTCATAGAGAAATGTATTATTTTGCTATAGCATGTTTTAATCTACAGCTAAGAATGTCCAAAATATGCTGTAAACCTTTGGGCAAATGGGAGATAAGGTTAAAGCCGAAGCAAAATTATCCTCCCAAAATCTAGCACATGGTAAAGTTGTGCTGTACTCTTTAAGATTATCTGATGTAGTAGGGAGACACACTGAATAGTAGAAGGACATCCCATCCTGCAGATGTTCAGACAACAAATGTTTTCAAGGCACTTTGAAGATGAAGCACATAAATACAAGGTTTCATTATTAGATATTAGGAAGAGGAATAAAAGTAAATACAGTTTATACTAAAGAACATCTGAGGGCTCTTTTATGAGAAACAACATAAAGGTCTTTCCAAAGCAGTGATACATATTTTCACATTACCTCTTTTCACTAGTAGAGTTCAGAAATTAATTGAAAATTTCTGTTTCATTCAATCCAGCAATGTCAAACTTTTTTGCCAAAGAAAGACACAACTACTCAGACAGCGCAAAGAAGCTTGTAAAAGGTTAGTAGACAGAGAAGTTCATGCAAGGATTTACAGCCCTGATTGGATCCAGAGCCACAATAAAAATGGATAGCCAATATATGCCCTTACCTTAAACCATCTCAAATACCACACAAAGGAAAGGGGAAAAGGGAGCAAAAGAGCATACTGTAGAAAAACAAAATGAAAGCCATACCTGCAACATCTCAATTTCGAACAGTTGTGTAAAAACATCTGGAAGTTGCAAATTCTGAAGAATCCAGCAGGCCCCAGTCTAATGTTTCACCTAAGGACACCGTATTTGGTTTCTATGAACTAGACAGAGGACAGGTACAAACAGAAACACAGAACATCAAATGTGGCACACACACAGTTTTGAGATTTGTTAGATTCATCATATTTTCTATGTGATCAGTGAGAATTGTCCGAGGGACTTGGGCTGTGAGAGCAGTATACTGACAAATTCCCTTGTTTTATGGATAGACATTGGAAGGGGCTCTTACACCCTGAGGCTTACATTCTTAAATGTGATCTCTCAGCCATGTCCCTACAGTTACTGTAAATGTGTATTATATCTAGTCAGCCTTTTATTTTTCCAGTGATGATTGTATGTAAAGGCAATTTTGATGCATCTTCAAGAAGGGAAATACCAGTAAGGTTGTAGCGGTGCCTTTGAAATGAGGAATATACCAACTGATATCCATTAAAAATTTATGAGGTTTCCTTTACTGGTAGAAGACAAAGCTCTGTGGTATTTGATGAACATAAAGTGAGACACACTGCAAATTTAAGTACCACTTAGGAGAAAAGACGAGAATGCAACTCATCCTGTGTTGGGAAAAGAAAGTACTGTCTCATGCATAGTGAGAGGCAATTTTTGTGAATGCTAATATTAGAAATCCTTTCACAGAAATACCAACAACACATTCTCAGAAAGAAGGACAGACAGGGAGTAAGGAGGTAAAAACAAAGCCGATGCCAAATAATTGTCAACTAGATCATAGAATCAAACAATACACTGAGTTGGAAGGGAACAGCAGGATCATTGAGTCCAACTCTTGGCCCTGAGCAGGACACCCCATGAATCACACCATGTGCCTAAGAGTATTGTCCAAATGCTTCTTGAATCCAGACAGTTTTGGTGCTGGGAAGCCTGTTCCAGTGCTCAACCATCCTTTGGGTGAAGAACCTTTCACTGTAAATGGCCACTGACAGAACTGACAGCCAAAGCTGGTATGAACAGGACAATCCTGCGGAGCACAACAATCTAGATTTTCTTTCTGATTCTGGAGGGAGACAAGCTGGATAAACTTGTGGACAAATAAATACTTATTTTTCTGGTTTGGACATAAAAGTTGACTTTTTTTTCAGTAGAAAGCCCACAAGTAATTTTCTAGTGATAGAGAAGCCTAGAAATGAAAGTAATGTTTTAGGAAACTTGAACTAGGGTTAGGACTATAACGATCACAAAAAGGAAAGCTATTATGGTGTTGTGGTTTTACCAGCCCCCCCTCGGCTAAAATGGTCAGGTCCAGGTAGATTTCCGGAGAAAAAGCCAATCAGAAGTTTTACTAACACCTCTGCTAATGACATATTTAAGAAAATGGAAGAGAAGGGGATTGTGCAGAAGAAATTTGGTAGCCATGGAGGAGGGAGGCAGCTGGCCCCCCCTCCCCCAGCCTTGGTCTGGGGGCAGGTATGGCATTGAAGTCTCTCCACCTGGGACGTGTAACAGTGGAGAAACAAACTC
>VYXB01009190.1:255289-278730 GCA_013397135.1 Pachyramphus minor | reverse complement strand
TGCTTGGGATTGCCCAGACCCAAGGAATTTAAAGGATACCTTTCACAACACCTTGTGAATCCCTGTGGGAATCAGGAAAGAGGCCATTCCAACCAGAGACCCCAGCGCTCCCAAAGCCTTCTCCATGCTCCTCAGGCACTTCCCATCCCATTACTGGGCATTATCCCAACTCCAACCTGGGTGTAAAGTGAGGTGCTGAGCTCAGGGTGAGTGCTGGAGGATTTAATGGATATTAAAGGATACATCAGGGGGATGGTGGTGGGAACAGGTCTTGTCTTTAGTGCCATTAGCACAGGGCTGGGAATGAATCGATGGCCAGAGATGAGTGCCCAGGTTACTTTGTCTTCTCTTTGATTTAAGCACTGGATGATTAGCCCAGAGCTTGAAAACTGTGCTATTAAACACTGTGCTGTCCCTTTTAATGGATGACCAGTGGGAGGACTCACTGGAAGGTTTCCAATACTCCTGTTTCCGTAGAAAGTGTGCAAAAGTGCAAGGGCTGCCCAGGATCCCACCTATTTGCCCCAAATCAGCCTCATCTCTACCTGCTACATCCCTAAAATCTGGCTGTGTGTTTGAAAGCCACCCCTGATGGGACACACGTCCCAAACCCTTCCAGTTCATCCCTGTCCCTGTCACAATAAGGGTTTCCTTTATGCCTGACCTAAATCTTCCTGCAGGCAATGTAAGCCCAATATCATCACCATCCCATAATGAATATTCATTATATTCTCTAATGCATAATGAAGGTCAGTGTTCTTTAATAAGAGAGAAGAAAGGCACACAGGAGGTCCATTTAATAACAGAGGTGACTGGTACATAAAGCAGGGAGATATTATAATTAATATCTCAAGAGTGGTAGTGTGCTAAGGAAAACCCTGGCAACCAGGATGAAGGGATGCCATGAAGTTTTAGCTTCAAGAAGTCAAAAAAAGCTTTGACTGAAGTTAATGGAAATTCTGCCTGCATAAGAAACACAGGTGGAAAGGAAAATCGGCTTATTTTAATCAAAGCAAGAGGAAAAAAACCCTAATTTAAATCAGTCCAAGTGATTGCAGGCTTAATTCTCTCCCCTTATTAGACTCTTCAATCCTAACCCTACAGTCCTAAGAGATCTCTTTACATTGGAGACGCAGGGATTTGATTTGTATGCACAGTGACCCCCTCCAAGTGACACAGCAAAGCCCTCCTCTCTCGGTGGGGTGGCTTTGGAGTTAAATCTGCTGGTAAAGAGGATTATATTGACACTGACATTATGTTTTCTGGAAAAGGTGATGGGTGGAGAGAGTGTCCCCTCAGTCAGGGTTCTCTGGCACGTGGGGCTGAGGTGCTGAGTAATTGCTGGGGATGGAAGGAGGAGGAGGGAGTTCCTGTTCTGAGCTGGAGGGAAAGGAGGGATGAAGCACCTCTCCTACGAGGAAAGGCTGAGAGAATTGGGATTGTTCAGCCTGGAAAGAGAAGGCTTTGGAGTGACCTAATTGTGGCCCTCTAGGGCCTCAAGGGGCTCCAAGAGAGCTGGAGAGAGGCTTTGGACAAGGGATGGAGTGACAGGACAAGGGGAAATGTCTTTAAATGGAAAGAGAGTAGGTTTAGGTTGGATATTAGGAAGGATTTCTTCCCTGTGAGGGTGGTAAGGCCCTGGCCCAGGTTGGACAGAGAAGCTGTGGCTGCTCCTGGATCCCTGGAAGTGTCCAAGGCCAGGCTGGATGGGGCTTGGAGCAACCTGGGCTGGTGGAAGGTGTCCCTGCCCATGGCAGGGGGTGGAATGAGATGAGCTTTGATGTCCCTTCCAACCCAACCCATCCTGTGATTCTGTGATTCTAATCAGTATTTCCAGAGTGAAATTCTGGAGATATCTCTGTGTGGAGAATCTCTCTTTGGAGCTTGGGACTCGCTCTGCTCTTGCTGCAGTTCCTGGGCTGCTGGGTGGGTTTTGCTGAGAGGGCCATGCAAAGACTCCTTGTCTCTCTGTAGGATTTATTCATTGAAGGCACTGACCACACATCTGCCTCCTTTTCCTGCCTGTTGCCTTTCAGGACACCCATGTCAACATTCTGCTGGAAAGCAGATCAGGAGCCCAGAATTGAAGCCCTCAGGAGCACAGCTGTGTGGAGCCAGTGGGTTTATGGAGATTAAAAAGGAAGGAGGGAAAAGTCAACCAGGAAATGTTTACTCTATTTAAAACAAACAAACAAAAAAAAATCATTCCCAAAACATCCTAATTTACAGAAAAGCCACACATTAATTTCACACCTTTAGTTTTCTTCTTCTGCCTCCTGCAACTTTGATCTGCTCCCAAAAATGAGAGAAAGGATGCCAGGGAGGTGTTACTTTAGAAAGCCCTGATAAAAACCCCCTGATTTACCTTGGTTTAAATGGGGTTCAGCCAAAATCCCTCCCAAGACAGAAATGTCAATGCATTCCTTTTCTTCCCATTCCACTTTTTTTTTTTTTTTCCATCCCAGAAATGACACAGAAGGAGAGGTTTGAGGCAGCCAACTCACATGAATAAGTGGAGGAGAGACCCCATTTCATCCTGGCAGTGCTTCTGGAAACAGGGCCAATTCATTAGCCAGAGATCTCTGCATCCCTCAGCAGAACAGCCTGTTCTCCCTGCCCTGTGATCTCCTTCTGCTCTCCCACCATCCTCAGAGGTTGGTACTTGGAGTGGGACAGCCTTGGAAAGCTGCAACCTCAGTGCAGCTGATTCTTGCCCTGATATATTTATATATATTTGTCTTCGAAAAAAAATAAAATAAAATAAAATAAAATAAAATAAAATAAAATAAAATAAAGGCCTTTGCAAACGTTTTTGGTTTTCACCTCTCCCATCCACCTTCTTCCCCATCCACAGGAAACATCTGACCCTGGGGGATTCAGCCAAAAAGGAATGGAAATATCCTGGTGTGTTTTGCAGATTTTTTTTGCTTTATTTTGTTGTTGTTGTTGTTGTTTTTTTTTTCCTGACAGAAAAGCAAAAATAACCCTAAAAAGTGGAGCTAAGAGCTCATATTCCCAGACAGGCAAATATCAAAAGAGCATTTTGCTTCCCCTCATCCCTGTCCCTTTGCAGCTTCGGGTGGGGTTGTGCACTGCCAGCCCCAGCACTGCTGTGTCCCAGTGCCAGCAATGGTGCCCAGCCAAGAGGGACTGGGAAAACTGGGTTTGGAGACTTCCTCAGTGATGGATTTTGCTGCCATCCCGTGGTCATTGCCCTTTGAAGCCTCTGAATTGGTCTGAAGTGGTTTGATGGGCTCCTTGCCTGGCAGTGGGATCTTGTTTCCATCTGTAGGTACTCCAGGATTTTTAAAGGATTGGAGAACAGAATCTCCTGAGCTGGAAGGGACCCACAAGGATCATCCAGTCCAGCTCCTGGCCCTGCCCAGACACCCCAACAATCCCACCCAGTCCCTGAGAGGATCAGCCAAACCCTCCTGGAGCTCTGGCAGCCTTGGGGCTGTGCCCACTGCCCTGGGGAGCCTGGGCAGTGCCAACCCCCCTCTGGGGGAAGAACCTTCACCTGAGATCCACCTAAACCTCCCCTGGCACAACTTCAGGCTGTTCCCTTGGGTCTTGTTCCTGCTCACAGAGAGCAGAGATCAGTGCCTGCCCCTCTGCTGCCCCCCATGAGGAGGGGGAGGACACAGGCAGGAAACTCGGAGAAGAGGAACCACTGCCACCTCCTGGCCCACGGGGTGACTGAAAAACCTCCTGGATTTTGGTCCAGGTCCCTTAAATGAACTCTTGGCTAGAGCCCACATGGACCAGGAGCTCTCACACCTTGTGCAGCCCACGTCCAGTGAGGTGTTTCTGTGTTTTCTGGCTCTGTCTGTGCACTGTGGTTCTAGTTTTCAGCAAACTAACCAGGGCTTTTTCTTTGCCTTCAAGTCCAGCTGGCCTCTCTCATACTTCTCAACCTTTACAGCCCTTAAATCATGCTCAGACATCCCGAGGGAACTGATTCCCTGGCTCCAGCATTGCCACTGAAGTGCCTGGGCCACCGCTTTGCAGTCGGTGCTTGAGTGACTGGTGTGGATTTAGTGTGTCAGAGCAGAGACTCTGCAAAAAGCAACGTGTTCTGGATGCAGCACCACATTTCAGCTCTGAGGATAATTCTGTATTCCCATCTGCTTTATTTTAAGCAGCTCCAGGGATGGAAAGAGCCACCTTAAGAAAATACAGCCAGCGCTATCCCGCTCCACCCGCCCACGGGCTGACAGATTAAATCTCGTTTTTCTTGTGCCAGAGTCTTGCTCACTTGTTTGTCATTATCTGGAGTTTTGTTAGGCTGTGTTAAAAAAACAAAATCAGCAAAACAGAACTTTTTTACCTTTTTTTTTTTTTTTTTTTTAAATAGAAGCAAACTCAGGGATGGAGAAAGTGCAGACACGCTCTGGGAGAGCAGCAGAGCAGGATTGGTCTGATTCTGCTGGGAACACGTGGGGGGAAAGCTCTGGAAGACTCACAGGAGGAGCTTCTGGCCATGCCACATGGCCATGGCTCACCTGGGATACTCACCCATCCCCACAGTCTGTCTATAAGGTTTGCAAATCCACCTCCACTTCTAATTGAAGTTCTTAAATTCCTTCCAAAATTTGCTGTTATCCTGGGAGTTCTCTTATCTCGCACGTCTTCTCCCACCCACGCTGGACACCAAAGCTACGATATCACACTGAATTGCCTCCTTCTCCATTCAAATTCAAATGGAATAAGCCCAGAGAGGAGCTGAGCAGACACATTTTGCCACCACATATCGTAGCTTTCTGTGCTGGTGTTCACATCTCCCTTGCTTCCCTTTTTTCCCCCTCCCTGTCTGTTTTTTTACTTCTTGCTTCACATTCTGATCCAGAGAATAAATCAGATGGACTGAACTTCATTACTTGGAAGGCCACCACTTCCCAGATGGAAGAAGGATAGAATCATGGAATGGTCTGGGTTGAAAGGGAATTTAAATACCATCCAGTCCAACCCCTACCATGGGCAGGGACAACTTCCACTAGCCCAGTTGTTCCAAGCCCAATCCAACCTGGCCTTGGACATTTCCAGGGATCCAGGAACAGAAGCCACAGCTTCTCTGGGCAACCTAGGCCAGGGCCTCACCACCCTCACAGAATTTCTTCCTGATATCCAACCTAAATCTCTGGTATTTTGCTTTTAGTGCAAAATACCAGCTGGAAATGCAAGGAAAAGTTTTTCGCTGTGAGAGTGATCAAACACAGGATAAGAGAATCAGAGAGGCTGTGGGTTCTCCATCCATGGAGATACTCAAAACTCTGCTGGACATGCCCAAGGGCAAAACACTGAGTTAGAAGGTGATTCTTCTTCGATGCAAACATTGAACTGGAGACCTCCAAACCCCCCCTCCCACCTCAGTTTTTCTCCAGTCTTAACACGTGGAGCAGGTGGAGACACATTTCCCTGGGGTCTATCCAGATCCTTCCTTCCTCTCCGTGCTCTTCAGTGTCCTTCTGTTCCCAAACCCTCCGAGGAAGGTGCAGGAGAAGCTGAGCAGTGCCAGGCAGCTCATCCGTGCGCATCCCGCAGCCCCTGGAGCGCTTCCATCACAGGCCTCATTCTCTCCGTTAAATCATTGGGATAATTAATCCCCCAAGTCAATTTTAATGACTCATGGCAGCGCTGCTGTGCAGATCAGTGTGACAGTGGCTTTCCAGGTGGGTCACTTCTCTTCCCAGATTATTCACATCCAATTCCTCGCAAAGACAGGGCTCGACGACGAGTTTTCCCACCCAAGTCTGAGCCTCGGTGACCTTCTCAATCTGAAAGAGGGGAAATTCAGGTTGGATATATGGAAGAAATTCCTTCCTGTGAGGATGGTGAGGCCCTGGCACAGGGTGCCCAGAGAAGCTGTGGCTGCCTCTGGATCCCTGGAAGTGTCCAAGGCCAGGTTGGAGCAACCTGGGCCAGTGGAAGGTATCCCTGCCCATGGCAGGAGTGGAATTAAATCAATTTAATGTTTCTTCTGACTCAAACCATTCTGTGATTCTATTTTATGATTCTCAGGTGCATGGGGTGAATTTCTGGCAGGCCTGACCTCAGAATCCAGGCAGCTGAATTCCAGAGGGCTGAAATTCCACCCAGATGTGCAGTAGGGTAGACTTTTTATCTATATCAGGATCAAATCCAGTTTTAAGCCTGTTGAACTGCTTATGGTACATAATCATCTCTAGCACACCTTTTAAATCATCCCTTTTCACTAAAGGGAAGCAAAAATCCACACGTAAAATCAACTTTCCCCTTTATCACCCCTCCCAAAGGCCCCTCACAGAAATGATTACGAACAACCCACACAGAATTTCAGAGATGGAGCTGCTCTTATCTCCAGTCTGGCAGGTAATGCATTAGAGCAGATAGCTTGGAGGGCCTGCAGAGCTACACTTTTATCACCAGGGATAAAAAAAGAGGGACAAACTCAGCCTCTGGATAGACTTTAGCATGGAGCATCTTGTTTTGGCTTCACGGGCCATTTGAATGTTATTACATCGAGTCAAATAAATTGCCCAACAATCAGGACATTCCTTCTATTGACCTCTGGGGACCAAAGACAATAAAAGCTGCCGTGCTTAAATCAGGCTGTAACGAGAAGATTAATGTCTTTAGGAAGAGTTGCTGACTGCAGCTTGGCCCACCCTCTGCCCTGAGCTGGGTTTAAGGGCTTGGCTTTGCAGAGTTTGCTCCTCTCCAGTGGGTTTTCCCATGGAGAGGCTTCCTGGGACCAAACATCTTCCAGCATCCTCCTAATCTTGGAGCTGGAGCAATTCCACTTGAAATGGCTGTGCTGGTGGGTGAAGGGATATTTATTTCATGTGTGAGAATGCTGGAGGGAACTGCCAGAAAACAGCTTTGATTTTTTAAAAAATTTGCTTCTTTTTTTAAGTTGTTTTTGTATCATTTTTGAGGACACTGAAGGGGAGGTGACTGCAAAGCCAAACAACTCCTTTACTGGGTGGTTGGTGGCTTCAAGGTGGGACCAGTCCTGCACAGGGCACTGGGGCAAAGCTCTGCCTGGTCTTTCCCTGGCTTTGCCCTGGGTCTGGCAAATAACATTCCAGGCACTGGGAACCACTGGTTCTTGCCAAACTGGAGTGCCCAGCACTGGACATGACCCACAGGACTGTGGTGGGTTCAAGTGCATTTGTACATGGTGGATTTTCATAGGGACATCTTCAGGAAATCCATTAAATCTCAGTTTCTAAGACTCAGTCTCTGTAACTGCTCCTATATAAGCTCCAGAAAAGTTTTGTTCCTTTGGTGAAAATCTAAATTATACTTTTTTTAGGATACTATCAACAGATTTTGGTTCAAACTGGCGCATTGTGATGGACAGGATGAGGAAAAGCTTTCAAGGAAGGGATGCTCCATCCCTGGAAGTGTCCAAGGCCAGGTTGGACGGGGCTTGGAGCAACCTGGGCTAGTGGAAGGTGTCCCTGCCCGTGGCAGAGGGTTGGGATGAGATATTTAAAGTGCACTCCAACCAAAACCCTTCTGGCATTCTGTGGACTCTTTGAAATGACAGGAACATCTCAGTCCTCCTGATGAAGGACTCCAAATATGACTGAACCCCTATAACACCCCAACCCCAGAGTGAAGACACCCAGGACCCAAAGGGACAGGGGAGGTGAAGAAAACCCTGGAAAAGGAGTGGAAACTAAATACATGTATTTTTCCTGCATTAAATATGATAAGACTTGTGATTTCAGTTATACCAGTGATGAGTTTGTGGTTTTATATGCAGAATAGAACCATTTAGGTTGGAAAAGCCCTCTGAGCTCAAGTCCAGCCATTATCCCAGCACTGCCAAGGCCACCACTAAAACATGTCTCTCTATAAATATAAGGAACATTTCTACTTTGTCCATAAAACAGTATTTTTAGTGCCACACCATTAAATCTGTGTCTGCAGTGATTTTACCTGATTTACACCTTTCCTGTTGTCAGAAGTGTATTATTCCCACTCTGTCCCAGGCTGGTGTGCATTGTGGATGCCAGGCCATGTCTCCCACGCCAAGGGTGGGCACATCCCAACTGCAGCCAAACCCCAATGTCCCAAACCTCCCACCACTGCTGGAGATGCTCATCTGACCTGGTCAGGGCTCTGAGCAACCAGCTCTGATTTCAAATTGACCCAAAGGGTTGGGCTGAGGACCTCAGAGGCTCCTTCCAACCTCAGCCCTTCAATAGCTGGTGGAGGTGACCTTGTGGGACTTGGAACTGGCAAGGACACCACCGAGTCAAGGATATGAAGGAAAACAAAAACCCCACAGACTCGCATTTCAATCCCTTTGAAATTCTCCAAGATCAGCCAGAGGTTCTGATTTGATTTGATTTTGCTTCTGTTGTCTCACTTTACAGCCTTGACTTGCAGAACTGAACTAAAACCCGTGGAACTGTTAATTGAAAACTAAGTGTCAACAGCAGTTCAGAGCAGAAAAAGTTTCAATTAAAAGCAATCTCTTCTTGCCATCCAAAGTAGTGTTTTCCCTCCTGGCTAAATTTTAAGTGAAGCACAAAGTGGCTGCTTGTCATTGCTTTAATGGGAGCTGAGCTATTGTGTGGGAAAACTTCCTTTCACTCAGAAGCCAAGGAGCTTTTAATTTTTCAGGGCTGAAAGCAGAGGGTTGTGTTTTTTTCCGAATGATCTGACCGATGGCTCTTCTCTTCTGGGCTGTGTGAGTGAGGAGTGAGGTGGGATGAAGAGGAGTATCCAAAAATCAGGGCTGGGTGGAGCAGGAATCAGTGTTTCCCACTCCATCCACCCCTCTCCAGGTCGGTGCTCAGCCTGGCTGTGGTATTTATCCAGGGTGGCTGAGCTGAGTGGGGGTAACACATGGCTAGAACATCCCCCCAGGTGCCCCCAGAGAGCTTCAGATGAGTTTTTGGCCACTTGATGCTGCCTGACCCACGTGGGTGAGACACCCAAGGGCTTGAGTTTTGGAGGGTTTCCAAAGGAGGAGAGCTGAGGGGGAAGAAAAGTCAGGGAGGAGCTGGATCTGGGGGTGTGGGAAGGCTGCCATCAAGCCTGGTGACAGCTCCTGGGGAGGGAGGACTTCTTGCAGCAGGGAAGATTTTGGATCATTTTCCCTGCTGATGGAGACCACACAGCAGTGAGCTGCATGATAGGATGAGACAAAACGGCCTCAAGTTGTGCCAGGGGAGGATGAGGTGGGATATTAGGGAAAAATTCTTACAGAAATGGTTGCACAGGCTGCCCAGGGCAGTGGTGGAGTCCTCATCCCTGGAGGGATTTAAAAGCCACGTGGATGTGGCACTTGGGGACACGGGTTAGTGGTGGCCTTGGCAGTGGCGTGGGAACAGTTTGACTCGGTGATCTTGGAGGGCTTTTGCAACCAAAATGATTCTGTGTGATGGAGGATCAGGGGAAGGAACTGGGATGGTGCTTGGGTGGAGGTGGACAGTGATGCTGAGATGGGGTCATGTGGGATGAAAGGGCATGTGCTGCTTGTCAGCAGCCAAAATATTGGCTCCCCCACTTAGGGAGTGAAGGGGAACCTCTGCGCGGTCCAGCCAGAACACTGTGGACAACTTCTGTGTCTGGGGAGCAGGGAAATCAACAGCAGGTTATCAACAGCACTCTCAGGTTTATTTTCCTGGGAAGGTGTCTAAAGCACCCTAAAAGGAAGCGATAAAAGCGACAGATGATGAATAAACGGCTCCTCATCGCCGTGAAAGGGAGAAAATGCTCTGCCTGCTGTTCTAGGGCTTTCACGTAAAAAGCACCGGGAGAAGGTTGTGGGGGCTGTGTCTTTGTGAGGTGTTCCAAAACAGCAGATCATTTTAGGAACAAAACCACTAAATGATTCTTTGTGAGCCAGCTCTGCTTCCTGCTTTGCTTCCTGATCCCCAAAACGCACCTTAACACAGAACCAAGGATGACGGGTTCATGTTGGTGCTGCTCCAGGAGCAGAAGGGATTTGAAGGCACTCGGGTGTGTTGGGACCTGCTTTTTCATGCTTTAATTCTACTGGAGCCATTAATAGGGACCTGGGGCTGCTGCTGATTCCTGCAGGTCCCAGGGGTGGGCACAGTGCTCCCGGGCACACGGATGAGGAGGAACAGACCAAAGTTGAGGAGCCTCCAGCTCACAGCCCGTTCTCCCCATATCTCCACGTGGGTTTTGGGTTGGCTGTTTGCTCTGTCTTTTCTGGGTACATGTGGTCATCATGCTCAGATCTGCTGTGGCTCTGGGCTTCCAGACTTGTGTTTGTCAACACAAAACAACAACAACACCACCAAAGACAGGGAATAGCCAGGTACGTGCAGCAATAAAAATCCTGGGAGCCCTGGCTGGAGCTGTGTTGGCCAAAATTGCTCTTTATCATCATGGGAGTCTTTTTGGTGTGCACAAGGTACCCAGTGCTGGAGAAAGTGAGAAGTGCTGTGCTATAAATGTGTGATTGGTATTTCTTTTCCCCTTTTTAGTGAAAGGAAATCGCTTGGCATTGGGAAGATGTGGGAGCTGACGCTGAAACTTGTACCCAGTGCACAATCCTATTGCTCTTTGCTTTACTGAGGGAAGGAATCTCCAAAACTGGGAAAATGTGAGGGCAAGCATTATTATTCTGGCACTTTTATTTATTTGTTTATTTATTTAAACCCATTAACGCCTTCATGAGCAAGTGAGAACAGCATCTCCCCTCTCCCTCTGCTCGCTTTGGCAGCTCCAGCTTCCCTCAGGTGTTGATATCCTGCAGATGATGGGTTACCCTAAGAACCCCCTCATTTTCTCTGCTGGTTTCTATTCTAGCTTTTTGTTTGGATTCTTTAGCTCCTCCTTTACTTCAGAGGTGTTCAGGAGATGAGCCTGGATATCTAACTGGCTGAGATTTATCTCTGCGAACGACGAGCGTGCCCAGCAACACCCATAAATCACTCTTGGAGCAGGTAAAGCATTAAGGACAGGATCATTTCCATTTGATTTTGCTACAAAGCCTCCTGGAAGAGTCATGTCAGGTTGCCTCTGTGTTAAAAGACACACTGAAGTCGATAAAGAACTTCCACGAAGGGCTGGTGTCAGGAGAAAATCTTGGTGAGACAGATGGGGCTCAGAGCATTGAATGCAGATAAATGACAGCAGCAAAGTTCAAGAGCAACCTGAGCAGTCGCTGCTTGTCCTTGTGACTCATGAAGAGGATGGTGACTGCTCTGGATGGTGCCCTGGAGCCGTGTTTTTCACGTCAGAGCTGGTTTTTGGCACAAAGTGATGGGGAGATGGGAACCCACCCCATCGTGAGATGCAACCTCTGGTCTGTGGTGTTGATCAACTCTGAGCCCCTCTGTGGGCAGGATTTACAGGTAAATCACCTGTAAATCACAGCAGATGTTTCTGCCTGTTGTTCTGGGCAAGATTCAGCTGTGTTTTATATCCATCTGTCCAGTATTATCCTTTTAACATCATCCATCCAGTGTGTTCAGACACCAGTCTAGGAGCAGTGGCACAAGAAGGAAACAGACCCTGTGCAGCAGAGCTGGGCTTTCCAAGCCTTTGAATTCACCCAGAGCAAAGTGCTCTCCCTGCCAAACCAGGCAGACAATTCCTTCCATTCCCAGAAACTTCCCATCCGACTTGCAGCAGCCTCTGTGTTTCGGTTTGCAGACAGGTTCTTGTGTTTGTGAGCCAATGTCCAAAGGAGGTGGGAGAGCTTCTCCTAGGAAACCCTCGTTAAAGGTGTCTGGAAGTGTCCAAGGCCAGGTTGGATGGGGCTTGGAGAAACCTAAGTGGAAGGTGTCCCTGCCCATGGCAGGGGGTTGGAACAAGATGAGTTTTAGGGTCCCTTCCAACCCAGACCATTCTCTGGTTCTTTGGATGTAAAATCGAAGTTAAAAAGTGACACTTGTTCAGGAAAAAAACCCCAACCCTACAACAAACGACCCAAACCCTCTCATTTTGGTGTTCTTCAGGATACTCACTTCCTTGCACCCTTGATAGGGCAGCAAGATATGATCCAGATGATGATTCACAGCTCTCTGGGGCTCTCAGCACATCAGTTCTGTCCGCAGGACCGGGGCCGTGGAGGTGGCACAAAATTAGGGCCTCCCTTTGGCTGAGCTGCTGATGGCCCTTCCAGTGGCTAAAGGGGCTCCAAGAGAGCTGGAGATGGACTTTGGACAAGGGCATGGAATGACAGGACAAGGGACAATGGCTTCCCACTGCCAGGGGGCAGGGGTAGATGGGATATTGGGAAGAAGTCCTTCCCTGTGAGGGTGGGGAGGCCTTGGCACAGGTTGCCCAGAGAAGCTGTGGCTGCCTCATCCCTGGAAGTGTTCCAGGCCAGGCTGGATGGGGCTTGGAGTAACCTGGGCTAGTGGAAGGTGTCCCTGCCCATGGCAGGGGCTGGAATGAGATGAACTTTAAGGTCTGTTCCAACCCAAACTGTCCCGTGATTCCATGATTCTGTGGTCTGGGAGCACTGAGCTGTGTGGAGGCTCCAGCTGCAGAAGGGTCACAGCCAAGCAGAGTCTCACCAGTGTCATCAGCTCCTCAGAAATCTGAGAAGGCACTGGGGGGCGTGACAAAGCACAGCAGTGAGGGTGCAGGTGTTGCTGGGGTCTGGCAGGGCTTTTAGGTCATTTCAATACTATACAGACATTGCATGGGGTCTCTTTTGTAGGAGGCTTAGTCAAAAGTAGAAGTGATCCCTGAGCATCCCTCCCCCAGGAATGACCCTCCTTCCTGTTCCTGGGGACCACGTGGTCACATCTGGTCTGCTGCTCCTTAAATTGTCCAAAATCTTGGTGTCTAAGCCCAACTCACCTTCTAGAGGCAACCTGTGACTTGCTGTGAGCAAAGCTACTCAGCAGCCTTCCCTGGGGACATTCAGGAGCTCAGAGGACAGGACAAGAGATGGACTGGGCAAGTTCTGCCGTGGTAACTCCACAGTGGTGTGTCCTGGGGAATACAGGGCTGCTTGTCACTGCCCCAGACCTTTGCAGGTCTTACGTGGTCCTGAAACCAGGGAATGTGGTTTAGTGGTGGCCTTGGCAGTGCTTGGGGTGAAAGATCTTAGAGGGTTTTTCCAACCTAAATGATTCCCTGGTTCTCCTGTCTTGACTTGTCTGTGGTGGCTTCAGCTCTTGCCAGAGGTGTGCAGAGCTCACGACAGCCCTGCCCATCTCCTGGCTCTGACCTGGCACACAGGAGAGACCAAACACGGCCATCCTCTCCCAGGAAACTCCAGGAAACTCTGTCCTGTGAAACTCCCCAGCTGATATCCCGGGGAACTCTTAGCCCTGCTTCATTTTGAGCACTCATGAGCCTTTCAGTCACAGTGATACGCCATCAAACTTTGATGTCTAACGAAGGAACAATCATCTCTTCGCTCCCCTTTCAGAGCAGCTGAGGCTTTCAGTAACATTATCCTGCCATGTTTTGACATCTGGCTTGTCAGGAGGAACATTATCTGCCACGATATGTTTTTTCCATGAGCAAAACTTTGACATAAATTCCCTGGCAGGCTGGAGAGATGCTGCTGTGTGCAACACTTCCCGCTTCCAAATAGTAAACACGCTCCCGGATGCGGGGTTTGGAGCCTCTCTTTTATTCCCAGACAAACTGAGGTGGGAAATGTTGCACCAAGTGACAGCCCTTGGTCTGTGCCATAAATCCCAGGAATCTTGTTGGTCTCTGGTGTGGTGTCTGGGGACAGGGTGGTTTCCTTTGGTGTCACCACCACCACCGTCACCGGTGTGGGGTCTTGCCGACATTGAGACACCCTCACCACAGTGTCCACACTGCAGGGGTGTGATTTGGTGGCCTGATTGTCGTGCTGGGAGCCACCTGAGCTGCCCCAGGTGTCTCAGGTGGGTTTTCCAGCTAGGATTGTATATCCAGAGCCGATTGCCATCACTGCCTTGCTGTGGTCAATATTTCCAGCGATGATTTTCAACCTGTGCTCTGTGGATGGAGATGTGTCCATGGGATATTTCCCAACCTGTGATAGACCCTCAGAAGAAGACCTGTTTGCTCATCACTTGTCTTTCCACCTTTTCTTCCAAACTTCCTCCAGAAGGGTGCCTCCCATCTGGACATCTTCCCATCCATCTTCCTGCCACTGCGGCTTTTCTGGGACTCACAACCATCCCGCTCCCCCTCTGGCAGCAGCGCTGCTTCCAGGAAGGATTTCAGATCTCTGGTGACTTCCATGGACTCCCAGAGCATTTCTGGCCCCCTTCCACCCCTCTCCACAGCCTGGGCCAAGTGCAGCTGAGTTGGAGTGTTTGGTCCGTTGCCACTTTATCCTGGAAGGCCTCAGCAGTGCTGGGATTTGGCAAGAACAGGGATGTCAGGAGCGCCTCTGCCAAGTCCAGATGGCACTTTCACTTCCCTTCTCCTTCAAGCTCCTCTCCATGCCCTGGCCAGCACAGAGAGTCTCCAAATCCCTTTTGAAGATGACTGTCAGTTCAGGCTAAACCCCCACACCCAAAGCCCAGCACGGTGTGGGCTCACCACTCTTCCACATCCACCTTTCCCATCAAACTGGACTGTCTCTTGTTATCCCAACATCCTGAGAGGGAAGGTGGTAGGTGCATCTCCCCCAGGTCTGATCACTGGAAGTGGTTCATTTTCCAGCCCTCTCCCACTTGGGAGTGTGGATGCTCAGGGGAGAATTTCAGGGCCATCTTTCTGAGAATCACAGGATGATTTGGGTTGGAAGCGACTTTAAAGATGATTTAGTTCCAACAAGGACACCTTCCGCTATCCCACTTTGCTCCAAGACCCCTCCAACCTGGCCTTGGACACTTCCAGGGATTCAGGGGCAGCCACAGCTTCTCTGCTCAACCTGTGCCAGGGTCTCCCCACCCTCACAGCCAGGAATTTCTTCCTAATATCTCTTAACTTTGTTGGAAAAAGCTTTATTGGATGATCTGCAAGGGTCAGGTGTTGATGTCTGAGGGAAGACAGCACATGGATACACCTCTTCTGACCTCTTTCCTCTTCCCTTGAGTTCTTAGTTTTCCTATAAAAATCTCTAAATGTCTTGGATTCGTGGAAAGGTTTGAGAAACAGGCACTAGGACCTGGGAGTCAGGTCCAATCAGCCAAGAAGCCTCCAAGAGGGAATTTTGGCACCCAGGGCTTTCCTGGGTGTGGTGGGAACCTGGTGGAGTCGCTCAGAGGAGAATTGGTGGCCACACTCATCCCAGGGAACATTAACTGCAACAGAGGGATGCAAGACTGGAAAGGAGTGTGATGTGCCAGCAGAGGGACATGATGAAAATGTGGTGTGTGATTTTTATTGCTGGTGGTGGAGCCAGCACAGTCCCTGTGGCTACCCCTGGATCCCTGGAAGTGTCCAAGGCCAGGTTGGATGGGGCTTGGAGCAATCTGGGCTAGTGGAAGGTGTCCCTGCCCATGACAGGGGGATGGAATTAAGTGATCTTTGAGGTCCCTTCCAACCCAAACCATTCCAGGATTTTATTGCCACAAGTCACCCTTTTGGCTGCAGATACCCACTGGGTACCTGCACACCCAGCCATGTCCCTCCCATGTCCCCAGAGGGGGACAAACCCCCAGGCAGAGGGATTTCAGTGGGGCCAGCTGCCTGTTTTGCCCTTGTATCCCACTGGCCTGCAGCGTTTGCATCCAGGGCTATTTTATTCAGTCTGAAGCTTCTCCCACTCACCAGCCCGGAGTGTTTTCTCCTCCTGACGAGATGTGAAGGCAGGCAGGCCCTTTGCTGGTGCACTGAGCTATTTTTGGCTGCAGAAGGACTGACTGTAGCTCCTTCTAATTGCATAAGCATTTGTATAATTCATTGGCACTGGATTCCATCACTGGCAGCCCGGGCACACGGAATAGAGAAGGACTTGTGCGTTTCTTCTCCGTCCTTTCTTTCCTCTCCAGCGACTGTTCTGCGGGTTTAGTGCCAGGTCAAATCCCCTCTTGTTGGCAGGAAACGCTCTGTTTTATCCTTTTCCCAGTTTCTTGAGGAGTTCAGGGCAAACCCAGGAGGATCTGAGAAAGCATTTCCTCCCACAGATTGCAAAGCACATGCCTGGGAGCGGCGGATCGGGAGCTAAAAGCCAAACAGCCGGCAAAAAAAATTCCCAGGGAAGGGCTGATGAAATGACAAGGGTGGGATAGATGCTGGGAATGACTCACACATCTGAAGCTTTGGGATCTCCAAACCCTTTGCAAGCAGGAGTGACAAACAAACCTGTAGCCACCCCTCCCTCCTCAGTGACACACGGGCTGGGGGCACACGTGGTGCCCACTGATGCGGAGGAAGGGGTGGCTCCAGGGGGACCTTTTTGTGGCCTTTCATCACCTAAAGGGGCTCACAGGAAAGATGGGGTCAGAATTTTGGTAGATCCAGAGCAATAGGACAAGGGTTGATGGTTTTGAGTTGAAAGAGGAGAGATTTAGACCAGATGTTAGGAAGAAATTTTTTATGACGAGGTTGGTTAAAACACAGGCACAGGTTGGGCAGAGAAGCTGTGGCTGCCCCTGGATCCCTGGAAGTGTCCAAGGCCAGGTTGGATGGGGCCTGGAGCAACCTGGGCTAGTGGAAAGTGTCCCTGCCCATGGCAAGGGGGTGGAACTAAATCACCTTCAAGGTCCCTCCCAACCCAAATCGTTCCATGACTCTGTGACTTCTGTGGAGGCTTTTGAGGAGGAGAATGTAAATCTTCCCCTGGGGAATGTGAGAAACATGAAATGTTCTTTGCAAGCTGGAATGTGGCTCGTGCTGATCATCTCCTGTGAGTGGTGGTGCCTGGAAGAGCTCTTGTCTCCTGAGGTTCATCCCTCTGCTCCCAGGCAGGATATTTTCACTCCTTTCCATTGAAAGTGGTCAACAGGTGGCAGAGCTCAAAGCAGAGGAGAGGGGTGAGCAGGAGGAGAGTTTTTTAGACACAGACACAACTTTTCTTTCCTTGGGAACCTGGGAAGAAAGATTAAACAATAATAAAAAGCAGATTAAAGCTCATTAGCCCTGCTCTTGGCACCCAGCAGGAGAGCACCGAGCCTGCAACTCCTCCAGAGTGATGGGATTGCCCAAAACAATCCACCACAGACTAAATTTAAACTGAAACAGTGCCTTGGGATTGAGCTGAGACAAACCCCATTCTGAGTTGCGTCACGCCAGAAGAGCCGTGTTGGTTCAAAATATTCCCTTTGTTTAAAAAAACCAAAAGTTTTCCAAATCCCAGAGTGCTGTATTTTTAAACATTTGAGGCAAATAACTGCTGTGGAAGAGGAGAATTGCTAACTTTGTGATGGAGAGAAAAAAATACCTGCCTCTCTTGCCAGCTGCCTCCTTTAAGCAATGCACTGCCTTGTGCTGAGGGACCTGAGCATCCTTCAACCCTCTGCACCAAAGATCCTCATCAGTGGCTTAATTGCACCTGGATTGTGGTTATTTGGGCCCCTGGTTTCTCACACTGAAACCTTGATGCTCTATTTCAATATTTACATATATTTATATGTATATATATATTTTTAAACGTACACGTTGTGGTTGGAATCACCCTCCAAATTCAGAGGGCTCCAGCTTAGGCTCCAAGGTTGGCTTTACATTCATGGAGTAGAGAGGATCTACCCATTGCAGGCTTCCCACTTGGAAGTGAAAAGGTCCCTCTGAGCTGTGCCAGGCAGCAGAACACACCAGCTTTGTAAATACTGACATCTTTGTAAATACCTGCATCTTTAACCCTCTTTTTTGCCATCCCTGGGCTGGTTTCATCCCCCTGCTGGGAAATCTCGGCTCATTTAAGGGCTGCAGTGCTGGAGCTGTGGACTTTAGCCTCTGTTGTTTGCTGGTGGTTTCCACTTGGAGTTTGTCGAGGTCAGACAGAGCCCAGAGGGGTTGGCTCTGCACTTGTGTGATGTCCTACACAACAACTTGTCATCTCAGCCAAAAATGTTGCTTTCTTCCAACTGTTCCTGCCTGTTGCTGGAGGCAAGCAGATGGAAATGTGTCTCTCTGCGTGGTGTTTCTCCCTTCCCTGCTCCCTGGACTCGTGGATCTTGCCAGACAGCAGGTGCTTTGTGCTGAAAACAGCTACAGGTACGAGAGAACAGGCTCTGATCACACACTCACATTGTCTCTGACGTTTGCCATGGACCCCGTCCTGTCTTGAAATCAACCTGGGTTTAAACTGAGAGTGGCTTTAGATGGGATATTGGGAAGGAATTCCTGGCTGGGAGGGTGGAGAGGCCCTGGCACAGGTTGCCCAGAGAAGCTGTGGCTGCCCCTGGATCCCTGGAAGTGTCCAAGGCCAGGTTGGATGGGGCTTGGAGCCACCTGGGCTGGTGGAAAATGTCCCTGCCCATGGCAGGGGGGGGAAGTAAATGGTCTTTAAGGTCCCTTCACACCCAACCTGTGCTGTCATCTGTGACTCTGTGAGGAGGAGGGTCCAATCCCCCTCTGTGGGCAGACAAAAAAGGGCATTTCTTTCCATGCTCTGTGGGATTAGCGTGGCCATGGCTTTCTGCACATCATCTGCTTCAGATTAGAGCTCTGAGCGTGGCTGGGAGAGGAAAGATGGATCAGAAACAGTGCAAGAGATTTCCCCAGGCCATTCCACATCTGGCTGTGTTTCCAGGTGCTCCCTGTCTCTGAACACGACCTTGTTCACATGAACCCTGATTCCTCTCCCCACTCAGGATGTTATGACTCACACCCATGGGCCAGAGCTACTGTTTTGAGGACTTTTTAACACCTTGGCTAGTTTAAGTCATGTACAAGCCCATCCCTCCCTTCCCATCCCTTCTCCAACCATTTGTGACAGCTCATAAATCTTAAATTTTAATTTTAATCATAAATTTTATCCCCCCATGTGCTGGGTGGGTGCTGACCTCCAGGAGGTGGAGGTGCTGCTGGCAGGGGCTGTGTGTCCCTGGTGGCATCTTCCCCCTGCACCTGCAGAGTCCCTGCTCCCTTCTGAGGAGGGTGGTGGGGATCACAAGGAGGATGTGCCACCTGCTTGTCCAGTGGGGAGGGTAGGAATCTCTTGGAATGTCTTTTTTTGCTGGTGTTTAGAAGAGCATGGAGTGACAGGACAAGAGGGAATGGCTTCCCACTGCCAGAGGGGAGGGTTAGGTGGGATATTGGGAAGGAATTCCTGGCTGTGAGGGTGGGGAGGCCCTGGTTCAGGTTGCCCAGAGAAGCTGTGGCTGCCCCTGGATCCCTGGAAGTGTCCAAGGCCAGGTTGGACGGGGCTTGGAGCCACCTGGGCCAGTGGAAGGGGTCCCTGCCCATGGCAGGGAGGGTGAAACTAAAGCATTTTCCAGGTCCCTTCCAACCCAAAGCATTGTGAGATTCTGTAATTGTATTTCTATCACTAATTAGCCCAACCTCCACCCATCCCATGTCCTGCAGCTCATCCCAAAGCTTCCCATCATCTCTCCCTTATCTGATTCAAGAAAGGAGGAGCAGATGCTCAGAGAGAGTAAAACCCAGGAGCAGGGAATTGCAGAGATCCCTGCTGCCCTGTGCTTGCAGCCTGGATGCAGGGGGTCAGTTTGCTTCATTGGNGATCACAAGGAGGATGTGCCACCTGCTTGTCCAGTGGGGAGGGTAGGAATCTCTTGGAATGTCTTTTTTTGCTGGTGTTTAGAAGAGCATGGAGTGACAGGACAAGAGGGAATGGCTTCCCACTGCCAGAGGGGAGGGTTAGGTGGGATATTGGGAAGGAATTCCTGGCTGTGAGGGTGGGGAGGCCCTGGTTCAGGTTGCCCAGAGAAGCTGTGGCTGCCCCTGGATCCCTGGAAGTGTCCAAGGCCAGGTTGGACGGGGCTTGGAGCCACCTGGGCCAGTGGAAGGTGTCCCTGCCCATGGCAGGGAGGGGGAAACTAAAGCATTTTCCAGGTCCCTTCCAACCCAAAGCATTGTGAGATTCTGTAATTGTATTTCTATCACTAATTAGCCCAACCTCCACCCTTCCCATGTCCTGCAGCTCATCCTAAAGCTTCCCATGATCTCTCCCTTATCTGATTCGAGTTAGACTTTCCTGGAAGATGTCTGAGGCAACTCAGCTCCCATCTCAGGCTGGTCCTCACACCCCTGTGGGAGGAAGGAAGAGCAGATGCTCAGAGAGAGTAAAACCCAGGAGCAGGGAATTGCAGAGACCCCTGCAGCCTGGATGCAGGGGATCAGTTTGCTCCATTGGCATTGGAATATCTGATGAGCAGGGAGATGCTGCCCCAGATTCCCTTGGGATACCCTTGGGATGAGTAAGGCACTGTGCTCTCAGGAGAGTTTTCGACAGCAAAACTCTCTCCAAGTGTTAAAAGCCAGGTTTACCCACCCAGTGGTGGCAGGAGGGTGCTGAGACACAAATTCAGCTGAGCTGGGGGGGCTCAAACTACACCTGAATTTTTGGGTGACCCCACGGGATGTGGATATGAACAGGCTGCCCTGGAATCTGAAGAAGGCACAGACAAACCTATAGGTTTGTCCAGGAAATTCCTGTCTGCAGGAAAGTATGGGAAATCCTGGGGCAAAGACAATAAAACTCCTGGGAGGAGCGAGGAAGAGAAATGAGTGGCCACTTTCTCCCTGGGCTGCAGGTGTAGCCTCAGCTTTTTCATTTGCAGTCTTGTGATACCAACCTGATATTTCAAGGGGAAATGCGTGAGGAAGATGAGAAAATCCTGGAAAGCACAGAGACTCTGCCTCGCTCTCGCTTCAGTGAGTCCAAGTATTTTGGGAATACCCCTGTTGGTGGAAGTGGTGGGAACTTCAAATTGAGTGGAAGGCAGAGCAAACTGACACATTTTTACCCCTGGAGAACTTCTGAAACCAGTGAGAGCTCTGCAGGGGAAAGGGAAGGCGAAGATGCAGCTGCTGATGCAGATGAGGGCAGTGGAAATGTCACTTTGATCTGCAGCATCACCCAGCAGGGTCACAAACACCCTCAGTGATGTGAGAGAGCAGAGACAGAGCACAGGGTGGGCAGCACAGTGTCCTCTGCCCACCTTCACGTGCAATTATGCCTCTGCCCATGGAAATGGGCTCTACAGGGACTGGAAGGGACTGGAAAGGGTTTGTTCCCGTGTGGGAGAGGTGCTGCAGGGAAGGAGGCTGGAGATAGGATTTAAGAGGGTGAAAGGGTCTGGATGTTTTGTTCCAGCTGTTCAGGTGACCCTGAGGATGTGATGGGGCCCCTCAAGGGATGTTTTGCAGTAGCACCCCTCTCATGTGTGTTTATACCAATCCTTGGCTTTTTTTTAAGGATGAAGAGATGTCCTGTTGACTTTGGAGGCCCCTTGGCTGCACATGAGGCAAAGGGCTTTACCTGCCCATGTCCATGGGCAGTTCTGCTAGAAAGTGGTGGCCTCTGCTGTCTGTGGCCCATCTCATCCCACTGGAGAAGCAGGGAATTATTTGGCTTGGAAAAGCCCTCTGAGATCATCCAGTCCAACCCTTCCCCAGCACTGCCAAGGCCACCACTGACCCATGTCCCCAAGTGCCTCATCCACATGAATTTTAAAACCCCTCCAGGGATGGGGACTCCACCACTGCCCTGGGCAGCTGTGCCAGGGCTGGACAACCCTTTCCATGGAGAAATTTTCCCCACAATCCAACCTGGCACAGCTTGAGGCCATTTCCTCTTATCCTGTCCCTTGTTCCCTGGGAGCAGAGCGTGATTCCCACCTGGCTCCAGTCTCCTGTCAGGGTGTTGCAGAGAGTGAGAAGATCCTGGCAGGGCTTTGAGCACTTTCCCTGTTGTATCCACAGGTGAATATGGGAACGCTGAGACCTCTCCAGCAGCCAGGCAGGGTGGGCTCTGCAAACACAGCCAGAGTGTCAACAGGACAGGGTCAACACTCAATTGTCTGTTTGATCTCCCTGCAGGAAAATGAACAAATACCTGGAAATCCTCTGTGATGAATGGCAGAGTCAGGAGGAGAAAAGAAAAGAGCTGTCCAAAGATGCTCTAACAAGCTTTTCAGGGCTGAGCTGGGGGACACTCACTGATTATCCATCCAGGCAGGTTCTGATCTGCTGGTTGTGTTAATAATACCTTTGCTAATTAACTGTGTTTCATTCCCCTGCCTCTTCTGTGGACAGATCTAACAGTGCATTAGCAAACTCTGGCTTAATTAATCTCCCTGTTTAAGGAGAGCAGAGCGAGCAAGGCTTGGCTGTCTCGCCAGTCTCGGGGGAAACGTGGTCACAGCATCATCCAAGAGGACAGGAGGGAAATGCTTCCATGGGAAGTCCCTCTTTCTGCCAGGTGCAAAGCTGACAGCTAGAGGTGTGCTGGCATCCAAAAATCCATGTCCAAACACAGGCTTTATACATATTTCACACAGAGAGGATGTACCTTGCAGGGAGGACAAGGTTGTATTAAGCGCTGGTGGGTTGTTTCTATTTCCTGGGAAGCAGAGTTGTCGGGAGAAAGGCAGTGATCCCAGCTCTGTGTCCCTTCTCCCTCCTCCTGTCCCCTTCCAGTGCTCTGTGAATTCCCATCTGCAGCCCAGGACAGCCTGGCCTCAGATGAACGCCAGGGAAAGACTCTTACATAAACCTCTTCATCCATAATGGATGAACAGCATCAAAATTCCACGGCAGCCTCCGGAGCCTTTCCGGTGCCTCGCCTACAAATTTCTCCAAGAGGCTCCAAACCCCTGATTTAGCTCTGCACAGGAATTAGAGAGGAACCCGGGAATTCTGGCTCCCTCCTGCCCTGGGAGTGTCCATCCTCAAAGGGTCTTTTAATGTAATCAAGTTGTTTTTAAACAGGAAAGTGATATTTTGGCCTGGGAACACCAAAGTCCAGCGCTGGGCTCATCCAGCCCTGGAGAGGCTGGATGTGGGATCACAGCTGGGAAAGATGGTGCAGATAAAACCACCAGTGACAGGAGGTCCTGGCACTTTCTCCTGTGGAGACACATGGAAACACTTTCAGGCCTGAAATGTCCCTTTATGCTTTCTGGTGAGATTTGGGGGTGGAAGAGGACAGAGATTCCAGGGCTTCATCTTGAACTGCTCAACTTTGAGAGCAGAGTGGAGGATCCCTGATTTTTCCCATCTTCAAGTCTCTCTCTGCTGGTCCAGGTTTGTAGGTAGAGGCAGGATCTTCTGTTAAACCAACCAGGAAAGAAATCAAACAGGTTTCTGGGTCGATGTCGGGGTTTGAAGGAGGAAGAGCAGATCTCCAACTGAGACTGTTTGGCTGTGGGAGGTTGGCAGCCCTGTAGGAGCAGGAAATTGGGACCAATGGAGGAGGGCACGGGGGGAAAGGGGGGAAAAAAAGCATAAGAGGTGAAAGAAAAAATTATAATAGACAAGAGAAAAAGGATGGTGGATGGGAGAGAGATTGTAGTGAATGATAAACAGCTGAGTTTGTAGCTTTTGGTATCCAGAAGTTAGGAATTTTGCTTCCTGAGTTTCTTTGGGCCAAGCAGTGTGAGGGTCAAATATTTCCCTTTAAAACCCATCGAGGGGAGACAGAATAT
>VYXB01009190.1:185515-255194 GCA_013397135.1 Pachyramphus minor | reverse complement strand
AGGGGAGGGGAGGCAAGGGAAGGCAAGGCAAGGCAAGGCAAGACAAGGGAAGGTCTTTCTTTAGGTCCCAGGTGGTTTTTAAGAACTTGTCTCTCAGCAGCACAAAGAATAAATTTATTATTTATTTTTCTCAAATATGGTTATAGGTACAGCTTTGATAAACACATTTATACAGAAAATACAATCAGATCCTGCAGCAGTGTTTGCCCACCTTGCAGTGGGGGTGCACTGACACCTGTAAGCCACCAGAAGGTGGTCCATGAAATTATTGTAAATAACCCTTTCTCCCCATGTGCTTCCTCCCAGGGAGAACATTTTACCACCCCTTCCAGGCAGGATTGGAAGATGGGATCAGTGCCTACTTAAAAACCAAATTATAGCAATTAAATGACAGTTTTGTAAACCAATTAAACTATGTCAACTCAAAAATCCCTTTATTTCCCACACATCCGGCTTCCCAAGAAGTGGAATTTAACCAATCTTTCCTTTTTTCTTTTTTTCCCTCCAAAGAATAAGACAAACCATTAAATCCTGAGCTGTACAACGTTTGGACATCAGGAGGAACTTCATCACAGAAAGGGTGGTCAGGGAAGGTGGAAGGTGCTGCCCAGGGAGGTTTGGAGTCCCCAGCCCTGGAGGTGTCCAAGGAATGACTGGATGTGGCTCTCAGTGCTCTGGGCTGGGGGACAAGGTGGGGATCAGGCACAGGTTGGTCTTTTCCAACCTAAATTGTTCCCTGATTCCATGATTCTGTGCTGAGGTTACTGTTGATAAGGACAGAGTTGGACCTCTGGAGGTGTCCACCAGGGTTGTAGTTGCACTCAGAAAAAAAATTTTAACAGAGGGAGGAGATGGACACAAAAAGAGCTTGTTCACCATCTTGGTCTGAAGGCATGTGGAGAAAATTTGGCTGGAAAGACATTTGCTGCAGCTCTGCAGGACCCAGGCCCTGAAAAGGGGGGGTGGACAACCCTGAGACTGGTTCTGGATATTAAAAATTCAGCTCACTGTGCAGAGCTTGGGGCTTTTAGAGCCTCTTAGAGCTTCCTGTGACCCTTTGTCTTGGTCTCCTGGGTCCCCCAGGACCGGTGGCAGCTCAGTTTTGCAGTGGGGAAGCGAAGCACTGAGGGGTTTGATGACTGCACTGATGAACTGTGGCTGCCTTCCCTGCTGTGATGGGTTTCTCAAGGGACCTCTGCTAAGCTCTGTCTCCTGTGGCTGCAGAAATCTCCTCCAAGGGCAAATCCTTTCTGCAGCTTCAGCTCCAGCTTTTTTTGTTGTCTAACAGCTACTCCTGAGACCAGTTCAGGGTGAAACAAAGCTTGAGAGCTCAAGAAAGGGGGTTAAACAGGACAGGGCCACTGAGGTGGTGGTGGAGAGTAAGGAAAAGGGGTCCAGGGATCCTCCAGAGGCAGAAATCTGGGTGCTGGATTGGGAGGAGCTGCCATTTGGCCAGGCTGGAGTTAAAATGAAGAACTTGGCAGGCTGCAAGTGCAAAGATCAGAATGTTCCTAAGGTGGTGTTGAATTTGGTCATGGGCTGGAGATATGGGCACAGTCCTCTGAGCCCAAATGTGCATCAGCAAGTCCAGGAGACAGAGAGGCTGAGCTTGGGTAGCATAAAAAACACCTCAGTAGATCTGGGGCAGAGTTTCTGCACCTCAGGTCTCCACCTGTAAGGGATGAAATGCTTGTGCTGTTGACCCTTCTCAAGAAGAGCCCAGGAGTTGAGTCCCAGCTGCACCACAGGCTGAAAAAGCAAAGATTTGGGCTGCTAGGGGAAAAAAAAAAACAAACAACAAACAAACAACAAAAACCAAAACAAAATCCAAGCAGCAAAACCCATTATGCCCAAAACCCCAGACAAAGATGACAGTTTGTTAGATGAAATCCACTGAGGTGCTGGGAAGGAAAAATAAAGCAAAAAGCCCCCAGCGCTGCGGGGCTTTTAAGATGCATTTTTGCACAATAGCTGCCTTTTGAAATGTAAAAAGGACTAAGGGGATTCTCACCGGGAGCCTCTGTTCTATTCACACGATGAGCTGTAGGATTCTCCCTCACCAGTTGTACAGAGATGAAAGCGAAAGCACTCACAATCTTTTATTCAGGAAGGCAGGAGTAGTTAAGATGATTAACTGCTCCTTGTGAAATACTGTCCACAGCACCCGGCTGGTTTTATGTCCAGCCCAGAAATGAGCTGCTGAGTTGTTTTTCCCAGACCTGGTGTGATGAGGATGGCCAGGCTGGAGGGGGAAAACTAAAATATGGGATTTGATGTATTGATGTCAGGGATTTTCATGAATAACGAAGACCCAAAGGAATGAAGGTTTGCATTTAAAGTTATGCATTGCTTGTAATGAAGATGTTCTACAGGGCAATGGATCACCGGGCTGGGCAAATACAGCATCCATCACACCTAAAAATGGGCTGCTCAGTGCTTTGCTTTGCTGGTTGGTCTTGTTTCCACTCCTCCCCTGGCTTCCTGGTTGGATTCACCGTTTAAAAACACACAAAACAGGCCAGTTTCAAATCTCCTGTTCCCACAGGTCTGTGGTTTTTAAATCTGTGCAGTGGGAGTCACTGAGGGAATCTCCTTTAGCACAGTGTCTGTAAACACTGGGAGAAACAGGGCAATCCAAATCCTTGGAGGAAGCACTGATTGAGGGAGCTTTTGATACAAAGCTTGTCCTGAGTCCATCATAAGGTGTGAAAAAGGCTGTGAATATAACAATGAAGTCATTAAACCCTAAAATAACACTCAGCAACATCCATGGGTAGCAGCCTCACCTCTGGAGGGGTTCCTGTGAGCAGCTCTGGGTGTTTTAGGACTCATTTTCCTTAACAAGAAATGCCTGTGGGGAGATGCAGCTCTTTGAGCTTCTGACCCCGAGCTCCCTCTGTGGTCCTTTGAGTGAAAAAAAGTCACTGAAAGGGGGATTTGCTGAACTTTTGATGTGTTTCTTACTGTGCCCAGGAAATGGGGATTTGTCCTTGTAGGCAGCAGTGGCCAGATGGAGACACCCATGGTAAAGATACCCATGATGAGGCAGAGGAGATCCTGTCCTCAGCAGCCTGTCTGCCTATGTTCCCAAACAGCTCTGGATTCCCACATTTGATGGAAGAGAAGTTATCTCAGAGACATTTCTTTGTTTTTTGCACATGCTTCATCTAAAACCTGACCAAAGATAAAACTCAGTCATGCTTGCACTGAGGAGGGGATGCAGACTGAATTCAGCCATCCCAGATTCCCAATATTTCTTGTTGGGAACACAGGAACACGTCACTCAGATTGCTCACTGAAGCCAATCACCCATGAACAGAAATCTGGAAGAAAGCAGGTTTGTTTTTTTCATGGTGCACACAAAATGATGTGTTTTCAACCCAAAAGCCAGTGAAGCGTTTGCTGTCGTAGTTGCACCATGGCTGAAGAGCCCAACTGGTGTGATCTTATTGCAGAACCACAGAAGGGTTGGACTTGGAAGGAATCTTTAGGATCATCCAGGTCCAACCCTCTGCCATGGGCAGGGACATTTTCCACTAGCCCAGGTTGCTCCAAACTGGTCTTGGACACTTCCAGGGATCCAGGGGCAGCCACAGCTTCTCTGGGCAACCTCTACCAGGGCCTCACATCCTCCCAGCCAACAATTTCTTCCCAATCTCCCATCTCTCCCTGCCCTCTGGCAGTGGGAAGCCATTCCCTGTGTGCTGTCCCTCCCTCCCTTGTCCCCAGTCCCTCTCCAGCTCTCCTGGAGCCCCTTCAGGCCCTGCAAGGGGCTCTCAGCTCTCCCTGGAGCTTCTCTTCTCCAGGGGAACCCCCCCAGCTCTCCCAGCCTGGCTCCAGAGCAGAGGGGCTCCAGCCCTGGCAGCAGCTCCGGGGCCTCCTCTGGAGTCATTCCAACAAGTCCATGCCTGAGAAGTGAGAACACAGCCACAGTGATGTTTGTTTCTCTCAGTGTAGGTGTTATGATGCCATTTGAGATGACCTGAAGTACCTGAGCCATCTGTAGGGGCGGCCACAAGAGAGAATTTGAGGGAAACTTTCACCTTTACAGAGATACTACTGGAGGTCAGCTGGGATAACCCAGAGCATTTCCCATGGCTGTGTTTGGGGAGCTGAACCCCTTTCCCCGTGCCTGGTTATTACTGGAGTTGACTTTCATGTTTATTTTTATGATTAGGGAGTGTAAGGCTTTGTAGGAACTGGAGATAGCAGGGTGTGATTGGCAGGGCGTGGGAGACGAGAATCCATAAATCTGTGCCGAGACATAATTGCTCAAGAGGGTTTTTTTTTTCCTCAGCTCCATCCCAAGGAACAGATACCACAGTGTTTCTGGCTGGGCCCCCCGAGGACTGGGAGAATGTCACATGCTGGGTGCTGTGGGAAAACAGCACTCAGGGTTCAGGAATCGTGGTTGAAATCGGGGTTCTTGGCTGAGGAAACGAGATCCCATGGCAGAAAGAGCCTTGCTGGGTGTGGTGAGATCCTGTGGCAGAAAGAGCCTTACTGGGTGTGGTGGCATCTTTTGAGAAGTGACTAAATGGGGGGGATGGACTAAATTGGGGAATGGAGTTAAGCTGAAGAAGAGTAGGTTTAGATTAGATATTCAGAGGAAATTCTTATCTGGGAGGGTGGGGAGACCCTGCACAGGTTGCCCAGAGAAGCTGTGGCTGCCCCTGGATCCCTGGAAGTGTCCAAGGCTGGGCTGGACAGGGCTTGGAGCAACCTGGGCTGGTGGAAGGTGTCCCTGCCCATGGCAGGGGGTGGGACTGGATGAGTTTTAAGTTCCCTTTCAACCCAAACCATCCTGTGAATCTGTAAATGCAGGGGGGCAGAGGGCAGGTCGGTGCTCTGTCTGTCTTTGGGAAGCACTGCAGACTTCTCCAGCCTGGTGATCTCGTGTGACAGACACTCTGAAGATGTACAGACTGTGAGGTGAAACCACACTGATGGTGAAGTGGGCAGTGCTGGCACTCAGGATGGTCCCTGCTCTGGCACTGACAGCAGCAGGTGACTGAGGAGGCACATCCACACATGGCCTGGGTAGTGGAGTCCTCCCTCAAAAATCCTTCAGTCTTTGGCCAGTCAAGTCAGGGGTGGGCTAAGGATGGAGAAGGTTCATAGAAGAGGACAGAAGAAGCAAAACTGAATTCTCCCACGTGTTAATCCCACCTGCCCTGCCCCATCCTCATCCTGTGCCCAGCACATGGCTGTGCCAACCACAAGTGGCACTGCCAACATGCAGCAACTCAGGACTCTCCAGAGGCATCTTCCAGGAGTGGGAAGCTGTCGTGGTGATGCCCCTCATTGTTGGATTGCAGGCTGGTTTTTCAGTGTCCAAGGATGTGCCTGAACACTGGGGGTGAGCACATGAACTGTGGAGTGAACCACTGCTCTTGAACACTTGATGTTGAAAAGACACTTTGAATATTTGGCAAAGCTGATGTGGCCAGTCCCAAAACTTGAAGAAATACATTCCCAGCTGGTCTCAGCCTCTTTAACTGGGCTGGAGACACGGCCCTGTCCTTACCCAGCTGTGGCAGAGCTATAAATAAATCTTTCTAGACAAGCAAAAAGAGGTTCCCTTGCCTCCTTTTGTCTTCCTCCCTGTAGCATTCCTTGTCTGAGACGTGGGTTGCTGTGTTGTTTGTTGTTGCCTTTGTTGTATTTTTGTTTGAGTACTTAAAGCCCTCAGAGGCCAACTTTGCACTGGAACAAGCAAAATCCAGCTGACAGGTAAAGACAGGCCTGGGGAGGCGAGTTGGGTCACACAGGCTCATATGACTCAGAGTTTGAGAGGCAAAAATCTTCCTGCCACACTCTGGACAAGCAAAACAAAAAAAGGTTCCCTCCCTTATTTTTTGCCTTCATCCCTGTGGCATGAGTTGTCTGAGATGTGGGTGCTGCCTGCATTCCTGTCCCATCTCATCCTTGCAGCAAAACATCAAAGTAGTCCCAAGAAACCTCTTGTCAGAGCCTCTCAGGGCAGTAAGGGGTGCATTTCCCATCGGTTAAGTTCCCTTTCAAAGCAGAGATGCTCTGAACAGGCAGAGCAAAGTGCCAGGAGATGTCTGGAGTGGTGGGAAGTGTCTGCTGCTGCAGAGCTGTCTGGGACCTGGGGATTAAGGATGAGATGGGAGGAGACAAAGTCTCTGGAAAAATGTCCTATGGCTTCGTAGATACAGAGAAGGGCGAGGCTGTGATTGGTAAAACTGGGGGTGTCAACAGGGCAGTGCTTTGTTGTTTCATGTTTGGGTCTGAGTGACACAAATTTCTGTACGTTTGTCCAGTTAAGGATTTACCTGGATACCCTATTTCATCCCCCTCCACTTCTCTCCCTGTAGATAATCTGAAACATTTTGGATTCTGGGTGAAATACAAATGTTGAGTTGATACAACAGTCCTTCAGCTGAATTCCATGGTCCCTGGTGAAGATTTCTAGCCACTGCATCACCAGAGGAGCGTCTCAGACACCATCACAAACATCCTTTCCAGCCTAAACTTGGCCTGTCTTGTCACAAACTCCAAGTTTACAGACTTCCACCCAGCAGTTTTAATGCAAAGCACTCATCTCATGGGTTTGTGATTCCCACAAGCAACAGGGACGTTCCTTGGGCGCTGGTTGACTTGGGTGAGGAACTGTAAAGGTCTCCTCTTCAGAGAAAAGCAAGTCTGGGACAGGAATAATGTGATGGATGCGGTGGGAAAACACTCTCAGAGAAAGGAGACACCTTTTGGACTGGGTGTGGCTGTGAGGGAGCTGAGAGAGCTCCAGGCTGGAAACCAAAGGCCAGGAGGAGAGTCAACTTCAACAGGATCCAGAGAGGAGAGAAGGGAGAAGAACAGGGGGAAATGGAACCTTGGAGCATTGATAGAAAAACCTGACTTCATCCCAGCTCCTTCACAACCAGGGAAACCTTTTCATCCCTGTTTTGCTTGTGTACAAATTTCTGAAAGACCTCTTCTAAGAGCTGATCTATCCCACTCCAGAAGAGACCAAGTGTTTGGTCAAGAGGGGCTCCAGCCATGGCCAAGCTTTCCAAGAAGCTTCCAAGACTGTTCTTTACAATCTGCTCTGAGATTCCTGGGTGGGAAAGGCCAGGCTGAGGCAGAGGCTAATTGTACCTGGTGATGTGGAGTATGAACTCAACTCTTGCTGTTGTGGCTGCAGCATTAGCTGAGATTTCAACCCCAAAGCTGGGCTTTTTGAGTCTGATAAAGAGAAGAGTTCACTTCTGGTCACAACTTGAGGCCACGCTCTGTGAAGCAGCAGAAACTTAAAGTAAGGATTTGGGCTTAAAAATTTCATAAACAGTTGCTCTCGGACACACATCAGCAGCTGATACCTTGCCCAAGCAGCTCCAAAAATACCTGACTTCTTGCTGCTGCAGCTCAAGAGGAAATCAGCAGTTTGTATGGGTGAGTAAATTCATTTTCACCACTCCCAAGGCCCATGTGACGGGCGATGACACCGACAAAGCAATTCCAGTAGCAGGACGGAGGGAGGGGTCTCCCCGGGCTTTTGGCCAGGCTCCCCATGTTGCTGATGTTTTCCTTGGCATTTCTGCTGGAGTGGAAGTGCTCCAGGGAAAGACTTTGCTGGAAGCTTTCCCAAACCAGTGCTGCTGGAAGGGTTTCATGGAATTATTTAGATTGGAAAAGATCTGAGACCATCGGGTCCAACCCTTAACCTGGCACCGCCTCATTCACCACTAAACCATGTCCCCAAGTGCCACATCCACACCACTTTTGAACAATTCCAGGGATGGTGATTCCACCACTTCCCTGGGCATCCTGTTCCTGTTCCCTCATGCTGTTGCCCATCAGTGCCACATGCAATGCCCATTTCTCCATTTCAGGGAGGCAGTTCATTGACTCTCAGGTCACGTTTTTCCAGGTGCTGTTCCCTCGCTGATCCCTGGAGTCACCAGGGCTTTTCACCTCAGCAACAGAAAGGATCAAATCAGTGGGTGAAGCCTTCACAGACCCTTAGACTTGGCTCTGCCTGCTGCTGGTGAAACCTGAGACGTGGTTATCCCAGACAGATCCTACTGATCTCTCCCTAATCCTCCTCTCTCAACCCTTGGCAGCACTCTCCTCTTTCAGAAAGAGAGGGAAAGGAGGAAGTGCAGCAAGTTACCAGCTTTGGGAGCTCCAAGCCAGCTGGATGTGGGTTCCCAGGGCTCTGCACCACTCTTGGAGCTACAGCAACCCTCTCTTGTGTGACCCAAGACTTTTCAGCATCAGCAGGAGCTGCTGGCGCTTGGCCCTGTCAAAAAATGGGGCCCTGTAATATGACTCAACTGAAATACAAAATTAGCCCGAAAAGTAGGGATGAGTTGGAAGATTCAGGCTGTTTTGCCTTGATATTAATTCTTGCCTGGATATTAATTCTTGCCTGGATATTAATTCTGGCCATGCCTATCCCTGCAATGTTACAAACTCTGTTTTACAGACTGTGGCCGGCAGACACACACACACACACACACATACACATGTCTGATTTTCACAGTGGTACAACAGACAAAGGGAAAAGCTGGGTCATCCTGTCCCCCAAAACAAAAGGTTGGCTTCCAGATGACTCAGGAATGTCCCAGAGATCAACTTTATCTATTTATATATTTATTCTGGCCTGCATCCATGAATCACTTCTAATAGCAAAGGGTTGCATAATTTTAAGGAAGATGCTTTTGTGATGCCTCTGACTGGAGAAAATACATCTATTTTGGCTTGTGCCTATGAATAGATACCCTGCTCTGACTCCCTGCGTTTGCAAACCACAGATACTACTGAAAATAAGGCATGATTGGCAGGTACAGCCTGATTAGCATTTACAAATTGCTGTGGCCTTTCTCCAAGCCATCATTTGTACAAATTGTTTCCTCTGTCTCCGAACTGAAAAGAAACAGAGCTCTTAGGTGAGCTGAGACTTTAAAAGAGTCAGAACAAGGCTGATGCTCACACCACCTCGTTTCACACCCTTTTCAGTGTTCAGCTTTTATTGAACTGTGTCTTCTTTTTTCCCCCTTTCTTAAGAAAAAGGCCAAACATGGGCTTTGGGTGAAGAAGTGGGGTTTTTTTCCACTGAAGAAATTCCTTGATTTTTGCCTTTTCACTCCCCCCCAGCTTTATTTTTTTCTTTCTTTTCCTTACAGCAACTGTTCCTAAAATATTTGCTCATTGTGGTTTTCAAACAGATGAAAAATTGCTGTAACAGTTTAGATTATATGGCTTTTTTTATTTTAAAACCCCATCAAAATGGAAACAGAAGCTTTCAAGAGAAAGAAAACCTCGCCTGATGGAAAACGCCTCAGAGTGGGCTGGGATGATATTCCTCCCCACATATTCCAGCCAGGAATAGGCCTGGTGAGATTTTTGGGCTGGGTGTATTACTGCACACTCCTCCTAAGATGTTTGGTAGCACCAATTATGGAGGTTCACCAAGCAGCTGGGATTGGCTCCAAAGATGTGCAACCGCTTCCAGGAACGGCAGTAATTTGGGTTTTTTCCCCTTTTCCTTGTGCACATTGGACCTGGAGAAGGGGTTGCACCTTCCCTGTAATTAAGGACACTCAGCTGCTGTTATTTTTGTGGTGGTGAAGGTTTAGGGTTGAGTGTTGAAGACCTCCAAGGCTTTCGTGGTCCCTGTAGGCAACACAGGGGTCAACTGGAGAGTCAGTGTGTCACTGAGTCCTCTTGAGCAAGGAAGTCACTCCAGAAGTTTAATCCTACCCAGTTTAATTACAATAAACAGCACCACTTTGCTGAACAGCCCATCCAAATTTCATAGGCTTTTGAATCAATAATGAGGCGTCTTAACTCCGGTTCTGAATACCAGGCGGAGTTCTGGCTGCAACCTTAATTAAAAACATCTCGCAGCAGGATAAATAAATAATTCCCTTTTAAATCTGAGGCCATTTTGTGTTTCAGACCCTGCTGGGCTGCAGGAGGGATGGTGTGTGGGAGAGGTGTGACAGCTCTGCCTCGCTGAGATAAGTGGAGGAGAGGCAGTTTGCATCCCCCAGGGTGGTCCTGACCAAATCCTCAACCCTCCGTAACCCCTCCCTGGGCTCTGCAGACTTTCTGGTCAGAATCTCTTTGCTTTTTTCTTCTCCCCTACGTTGCCTCAGAGATAATTTTTTTTTTCCTCTGGTGGTTTGTTCTCTGGGGGCTTAAATAAATGGAGTGTGAGTGGGTGTGTGGGTGAGAGGAGGAGGCAATGTTGGGAAGCCGAGCCGAGCGTTTCGCTCGGCGCAGGAACGTCGTGCGGTTCTGCCTGTCCAAAAAATCATCCTCCAACCCCAACGCTCCGGGGGAAGGCTTTGCTGCCTGGCTCCCCTGGCCAAAATCAATGCAGAGCTGATGCTGAAATAACAAATGGATGTTGTGGGTCGTGCTGAAGGGCTCTTTCTGGCCATGGCACTTTTTGCCAATGACCCAGTTGATGATACGAAATCGTTGACAGTGGTGTTTGCAGCTGAGAAAAAGATTACTGGTGTAATGTGCAATGAGGCAGGACACATAATATCACAGTGAGTCACGGAGGTGAAGGTATTTCAGTCTTTATTTTGGAAAGAAAAGAAGAGGTTTTAGAGGCTGTGATTTAAAATGGGCTTGGAGCCAACGTGCTTATGCCAGTTCAGATCAAACTGGGTGATGGGGGCAAAGCAGGGCCCCCAAAGTGAGGTTCCACAAAGAGCAGCACTGAGACATTCGAGGCAGTGAAGGTTTTCAAAGTGCTTTATTGAATGTTGGAAAGTCTCTGAAAATGGGCACCTGGGTGACAGGTGACCTTTAAAGGTCATCCAGTCCAACCCTCCTGCCATGGGCAGGGACATCTTCAGCTGCATCAGAGCCCCATCCAACCTGACTTGGAACATTTCCAGGGATGGGGCAGCCACAGCTTCTCTGGACAAGCTGTGCCAGTGTTTATCAACTTCATGGTAAATAATCTCTTCCTTGTATCTGATCTAAATCCATCCTCCTCTTTCAGTTTAAAACCATCACCCTTTGTCCTGTTGCAACAGGCCCTGCTGAAAGGTTTGTCCCCATCTTTCTTTCAGGCCCCTCTGAAAGTCTGGAATAATAAAGAAATAAAGAAATGCCCCTTTTGCTGCAGCCAAGAGATGCAGGGGAGGATTAGCACAGATCCAACGTCACAAACCCAAACCACAAGCTGTGACCAGGCTCCCTTTCAACCTCTGCTGGTGGAACCCACAAGTCAAACCCTCAAAACCTCCAGACCACACAAGTTTTAGCTCCTGATTCCATCAGAGTCGGACTCCAGGACAAGGGTGATGGAGAAGTGCTGAAAGAGGAGCTTCCCAGTGTCCTTCCTGGTGCCAGGAGCTTCCCAGTGCCTTTTGTTCACCCATCCCATCCCTCTGACACCTCAGCTGTGCACACATCACCCCTTGCAATAAAGCTGTAAAGCCCTAAAAACTATATATATATGAAATAAATGTGCATTTATGCATATTTGTATACAAAATATATAAATACATTATATGTTTATATATAAACCGTAGACATATTTATATATAAAATATATATTATATAAATATAAATAGAATAAAAAGGTATAAATATAAAAATACAATATATATATATGTACCTGAAATGAAGGATTTACCACCCTGGACATGCTGATTAATCATGGAGCACATGTTTTGTCAGGATCACTGGGAGCTGGACATCTCCTCCCCAACAACCAGAGGGCTTGGCAAAAGTTGGGAACGTGCACGTGGCTGGTTTGTTCCAGCCCCTGAAGGGACCAGTGGGATTTTAAGCCTTTTTTATGGATTCAAAGTGCACGTTTTCCCCCCTGCAATACTTAATACCTTGCCGTGGATCCCGAGGAATATCTGCTGCTCCATCATTATAATTAATACTAACACCCCACTGCAGGGAAAACCACTTGTCTAAATGCTCTCAGTTGTTAATGACTCAGACCTTAAGGTTTAATTCATCCCGTTCCCTCCTTGTTAATTAAAGGCGCTCAGTGTCTCGGGGGCGGCAGCCACAGGATTAAGAGGAGGAGCTTTAGTGCCACCACAGGGAAAGTGCGAAGTTATCCCAGCCCGGGACACCCCGGGAACGGGGAGGGGAATTGGCTGTGGATGCTTTATCTGACAGTAAAGATGGAAAACGTGCAGCGCGGTGATAAACTCCCTTCCCGAGCTTCCGAAATGCTTTTCTTTACAACGCAGAGATTATGGCCACGGCTGATTTCTGCTCCGATTCCTTGATAGCCGGGAATTATTTATTTTGCAGCTGTCAGACTGGATTTGCCACATGGGGCGCTTTGCTGTACCGTCCCTCTCTCTCTGTCTCTCGGATATCCCGGGGTTTTGTAACCGAATTTATGTTCTTTGTGGCTCTCTTAGGAATACAATGAAGCCAAAACCAATTGTGTTTATTACAACTCAGATGGAAGAGGGTTTTTTTTTTTTTCCTGCCAGGATTTGGCCGAGTTCAGGACCCGGTGGGAGGATTTCCAGGCAGAAAAAGGGTCAAGTGACTAAAAAAAACCAACAAAAAATCAATAAATTTTGAAGCACAGGTCGTTTATTTGCTGGATCAAATCATGACTTCCCAGATTTAGGAAGAATCCTTCCTGGGATCCACTCAAAATAGCAAAATTAAGTTATTTAAGATGATTAGGGTGGAAAACAAAGTCACCTTCGGTTGACAGCAACTTCTCTACCCCCCCTTCATATAACCTTATAGATTTTTAATCCTCCAAACCTTGTAGTGGTTTTCTGCAGGAGCCAAATGCTGTGGAGTAATGGAAGGGACAGTCAATCCCCTCCTGGGAATATATGTAAATAAGGAAGGTTTGGCACGGGGATGAACTGATGACACGTTCCTTGGGCAGTGCACAGAAAAGGTGGGGGAGGAGGGAAAAAACCCCAAATAGTTTTTCTCTGCTTGAAAAAAAAAATGGTGCTTTCATGTTAGGCTGAAAATATCCTCCTGGTACCTTCCTATCTCCAAAGTAGCTCAGAAATGAAAGCAGCTTTGCAGAAAAGGCTTCTGAGGAGAATTCATAGCGCTCTGAGTTATCCCCCTCGGTCCTGCCTTGGTTCAGGCAAAATTTGGAATTTTTTGTTAAATTTTCCTCAGGGATTTGACCCTCCCTCCCTCTCCTCAACCCCCTGCTGCTCTGGGAGAACCACAGCTCCCTTCCCCTTTAAAATTCAAAAAAACCCCACCCCAACCCCACACAAAATCGATTCAGCCTTTGCCACTCGGAGGATAAAGAGGGATTTAAAATCTCAGCACGTTCCAGGAGATGCCACTTCTCCAGTGTTACTTCCCTCCCTGCAGCAATTGCTGCTCAGAACGAACTCAAAACACATTTTATCAGCGGTTAATCCTGTTAGAGCTGAAGGATCAAGGGGGTTTCTCTCCTCCACCAGCGCCCACCAAATCCCAGGGCACCGTTATCCTGAGGGATCTTCATCTTCTCTGTGGAAAACTTCGTGGTCCTCCACATCCCAAAGCTCCAGGAAGGACAAAGGGACAGACATTTCACCCAAGCTTGGTGTCTTTATTTCTTTATGATGGAGAGAACACAAAATGGTCAATTTTTGCCACTGTTTGCACTGATTTGAGCTGTTCTGAGCACACACATCTGGAACATTGCTGGTAACTACAGCCAGCCCACAGTTGGCTTTGCTTTGGGTTCATTATCCCACATGAACAGTTTTGGCCTGGAGAAGACATTTCTTACTAAAAGCTCAACCATGATTTGATGCTATATACCACATTTTGAGCCCGTGCCAGCCTCCCAAATGTACATTTTGAGGGAAATCTCAGGAGTTCAAAGGTCCTACTCAAGGGTTTTGCAAATCACATGCAAGGCAAATACGGAGATCCTTGGATCAAACAAGTGCTGAACATACCCCAGGGGAGATATGGAGAGAGCAGGGAGCTCAACAGAGCTGCTCTGGAGCAACAAAAGGTGATTGGGAAATTCAGGATGCTGTTGAAGAGCTGTTTAATTAACCACATGTCACAAAAAGGGCCTTTCTCTGGATGTGTAGAATCCAGGAAGAAAATGAGCAGGATTCTATATTTTTTAATCTGTTTTCCAGGCTGATGAACTGCTTGAGCTCATAGAATATCCTGAACTGGAAGGCACCCACATGGATCATCCAGTCCAACTCCTGGCCCTGCACAGGACACCCCAACAATCCCACCCTGTCCCTGAGAGCGTTGTCCAAACCCTCCTGGAGCTCTGGCAGCCTTGGGGCTGTGCCCACTGCCCTGGGGAGCCTGGGCAGTGCCCAAGAGGCAAAATGTGCCAAAAGGAGGTGGGGAAAACCTTAGAAAGCCCCCCTGGGCTCCTCCAGGGTGAAGAGCTGGTGGATTTTTAGGATTAAGGCAGGGTGAGTTATCCTGTGCCCAAGATTTTGGGATGCTCAAGTGTGAGGGAAGACTTTACTGGCTGCTCATTTATGAACTGCCTGCAGCTAAATGGGGCCTCCAGCCCCTCCAAGCCCCAGTCCCACTGTCCCACCACATCCCCACATCCCAGCAGATGGTGCTTTTGGGGGGGGCTGTAACAATGTACCCACACGTGGCAAGGGAGGACAGGTGGAAACCCCCCTACAGCCCCAGGCCCAAGGGTGAGATAAACCAGCTTCTCTCTTCTAACCCACCAATTCCTGTGGCTCTAACGAGCTGTTTGGCAAGTCCTGCCCCATCCAGCATCTCCCACAAGGAGTTCCTGGCACTCCTGTGTTTTTAGTGTGCTGTGAAAAGCAGGTGTTGCCACAAAACAGCCCCACTAAAGCCCCCAAGGCTCGAGGTATCCATCATTCCAGCCCTGGGAATGCGTTTTGTGCAGCTGTTTGGGTTTGTTACAGGCTGGAAAAGAGGTTGAGGAGAAAGGAGGATTTATGGAAGGGGTTTTGGGTGCAAAGGGAAAGCGTGGAGAATTTGGGAGCGAAGCAAAGCACGTGCACGTGTGTGTGAGAGGGGTCAGGGGGGAGCTGCAGCCATCCCTCAGCCACCACAACGTTCTGGGGAGGTGATTCCAGCAGCTCCTGTGATGGGAAGAAGCCACCACGGTGTCCTCAAGCACCGCAGCCTCTTCCTCTGTTGCTCTGGGAATGCCTGTGACAGGACATGGGTCACACTGCCAGATGGCCAGGGCTGCCCAGCACGGACTTCTGGGATGGGAAGGAGGTTGTGAAACCTCTGTGTGAACTGCATGGACTCACGTGGTGCACCTTGAGTCCTGTATCCACTTCTGGGCCCCTCATGACAAGAAGGACATGGAGGGGCTGGAGAGTGTCCAGGGAAGAGAACGGAGCTGGGGAAGGGGCTGGAGCAGCAGGAGCAGCTGAGGGAGCTGGGGGGGCTCAACCTGGAGAAAAGGAGGCTCAGGGGGGACCTTCTGGCTCTGTGCAAGTGCCTGAAAAGAGGTTGTAGCAAGGAGGGTGTTGGTCTCTTCTCCCAGGCAACATCAGCAGGACAAGAGGAAATGGCCTCAAGGTGAACCAGGGGAGGTTCTGATTGGACATCAGGAAGAATTTCTACACAGAAAAAGGGTTGTCAGGCGTTGGAAGGGGCTGCCCAGGGAGGTGGTGGAGTCCCCATCCCTGGACATGTCCAAGGAACTGGACTGGATAGCACTCAGTGACAAGATGGGGATCAGGCACAGGTTGGACTTGATGACCTCAGAAGTCTTTTCCAACCTGAGTGATTCCATGATTCTGTGATTCCATGACTCAGGCTGATGAGAAGGGGAACTAGGACATGACAATCTGGTGGTAAGTTGATCCACCTGCCTCTGACCAAGGATAGATGCAGCCTTGGAAGAGATTTGGGTGCTGTGCAGGGATGCTGAAGGTGCAGAGCAGGACAGTTCAGACCCTGTGTGAGGTTGCCAGAGGAGGAAACACTCCTGAGGAAAGGGAAAACACTCCATATCTTAAATGAGTTCCCTGTGCTCTGGTTTGCTTTGCCAATGCTCCTGGCATTGTGGGATTCCCCAGGGCATGAGATGCCAAGGAAGGAAGGAAGGACAGGAGTAGTGTCACCACCATCACACAATTCTCCCCAGGCCTCTTCTGCACCCAGCTCATTCTCTGCACCATAAATATCCCCAGGGAAAGGAAAAATGTCCTGCTCTAGGACAGCCTCTCCCCTTGCAATACAGCAAAGAGCTCCAGGGTGGGAAATCCATGGGAAGAGCCAGGTGCTGTTGTGCCTGTAGGGAGCTCAGAGTGCCCAAAGGAGAAACAACAGCTACTCATCATTTTTTGGGAATTGCTGAGCATCCCTTCCCCTTCTGAGGGTTGGCAGCAGCACAGGGTGGAGACTGCAATTTGTCCCTGGAAGTTCAGAGCAAGGTTTTGCCAGGGAAGGATGAAAAGTAAAAATTTCCCCATGGAATGAACATCCCAGCTTGGAAATGCCTTTGAACTGTTTTATTCTGATAGTGTCACTAACAGATAGATCCTCATCTGATAACACTGGTGTCAAGTGAGAGTGATAAGCCCAGAAACAAGTAACTTCCAGGCAGGGGTTGCCCCTCATTTCATTTTACAGGGACAAACACTTCCAGGGCAAAGCCATCCTTTTCCATTTCCCTCCCCACAACAAACATCCATAACACAGAGTTAACAATCCCTGTGGGTCCCTTCCAAAGTTCTGTGACTCTGTGACTCTGGAACATTTCCCCTGCATGTGAGAAACCCAACCCATTCCCAAATGGAAACCACTCCAGGAAATACCCTTTCAGGCATCTTTAACTAAGAAGCCCAATGAGCCAACTCAGCTCCATCCCATGTAGCCCCTGGTGCTCAAACACACGACTGGAGAGGTCCCAGCTCTGGGTAATTAGGAAAATATGCCCTGGAATCAAGCCCAGAGAAAGCAAACATGTGCTCCTTAAGTGCATTGCCATCGATTAAGGTAGAACTCCCTTTTTTTGTCCTTCTTTTTTTCCCACATTTCTGCTTCCCAGTGTTATGGCCTGGAGGCAGGAAGGGGGTTGCTGAGGCAGTCGTGGTTTTTTTCAGCAAGCTGAAAGAGGATGAGCTGTTATTTTATACACTAAGGTTTTGTGAAGAAGCCTGTGGTGCAGGAAAAGCAGAGAGGTGGAGGAAAATAAAAGTGGAAATAAACCCTGTCAGCATTTCAGCCACGGGAGAAGATTGTTTGGAGCATTTAACGGAAACAATCAAAGGCAAGAACGGGGATCTTTAGGCATTCCATCAATTCCTGGACTTCTAGATCAGGTAGCTGGTAGGACCATCCCTTTTGGAGGATGGTCCTCTGGTCCACTGGTCCTCCCCTGATTTACCAGCAGTGCTGATGTGCACTTAGAGATATCTGGACAGTGAAACAACCCAGCAGGACTGTGACCAAATCCTCCTTCCCAAGCTCCAGGTCAAACAGTGGAAACAGTGGGATGGTGTCTGTTGGCTTCTTCTCCCACTGGTTGGAAGTGAGTGACTGGAGAACTGACCAGTCCTGGATGAAGTTTGGTGTCCAGACTCAGGTCTCTTCCCAAAAGAGACCTTGAGAAGTTGGGCAGAGTGTGTCCAAGTGGGAAGAAGACTAATCCATTGAGACAGCACACGGTACAATGAGCTGGGATAAGTTGTTTAAGAAGGGGCAGGACTAGGAGGAGAGGCAGAGATCAGCTCCCCGTAGTTAGAGGGTTGTGATGTGTAGGACTCACTGGATCCACCTGCTACCCACTAAGGATTAAGAACTTCATTTTGTGATTTGGAAGCACTAGAGGCTGGAAAAACGCTTGGGACTTGCTGTGAGTATTTCAGGGCCTCTCTGGGAGCAGGAATCAGAAATAGGTTTCAAAAAAACCCGTAAAAGAAGGTCTAAGGATGGGTCCTGCTTCTGAGCAGATGCTGGAGGTCTTTCTTGCAGTTCCACAGATCCCTGGTGGTGAGCACAAGTGTCTTGTGAGCTTTCCATATGAACACCTCTCTTCCCTAAAGCTGTGTCTTTCCTTCTGCCCCATTTCCTTTCCAGCCATATGCACTTCATATACACCCATGGGATCACCTTGGAATCATGGAATCCCAGAATGGTTTGGGTTTGGGAAGGGATGTTAAAGACCATCCAGTTCCAACCCCCTGCCATGAGCAGGGACACCTCCCACTATCCCAGGTTGCTCCAAGCCCCATCCAGTCTTGTCCATCTTCAGACCCATGACAGACGTTCTGCCCTCAGGATGATGTTGCTTTGCCCAGTCCTCCATAGGATCATTTAGGTTGGAAAAGACCTTTAGGATCATGGATTGACTGATATCTCTGCCCCTGCCCATGTTTTTGGCTTTTGTGGAGAATTCCAGCTTTTCCAGTTGGAGCAACAGCCTCACCCTGTTGGTAACCAAGCCTTTCACACGACGCTGGTATCGAGTGACTCCAGGTTGTGGAGTGAAAATTCCTGGATCAACTCCTCTGGCTCTCAGCTCACAGAGGAGCATCTCCATCCCAGCAAGAAACCAGAGTGAACAGATGCCTCTTTGGAGCTGTCCAGATGGCTGAGTGGCTGCAAAAGGCATGAGGAGGATCATAGCCCAGAGCAGCTTCCACGTGGCCAAACTGATCTGGAGCAAGCAATGACCTCCATAAAACTCCTTGATGGAAAACACACCCTTGCAGCAGCAGCAGCAGGAGGAAGAGGAGGGGGATGAAGAATCTCTTCCTCTGAATCTCTCATGGCACAGATATTTCAGCTGTGCAAACATTTGGAAGGGAGACCAGTGTACATCAGTCCTCACCGCTGGAAAATCCGCTTTTCCACCCCAGTTTTTTGCTTTCCAGGCATCCTGCCAACGAGGACCTAATCACGTTAGAGGAAAAGCACTTCCTTGGGATGCAGGCAGACATTGGAAGTAAAGGAGAATGTGGGCTGATCTCACTAAAGGAGGTGAGGAAAAACCCCACCAGAAGTTAGACTTGTGAAGCTCATCACTGCAGGAACGGCATCTTGGATGTCCAAATGCTTATTAGATTGAGGAAAAATGGGTCTGGAGGCATTCAGGGATGAATGGGATGTCTGGAAGTCCTGATTTTAACCTGCTCAAAGCAGGACTGTCCCTGAGGCTGGATCATGTTCTTAAGGGCTTTGTGTGTCCCAGTCTTCAGAACCTCCAAGGATGGAGGTGCCACCAGCTTTCTTTCCCAAGTCCTCTCCACATCCACAGCCCTGTCTCACTGTTTGTCCCATTAGGTGATAAATCCTTGGAGCCTGGATTTTGTGTTGTTGCTGCAGAGGGGCTCTGCTCTCAGCTGGCTTGTTTGGGGTCAGGTGCTGGCAAATGGTGAGGGTGTTACCTTTGGAGGTTTTGGTTCAGTTCATGTGTCGTGTCATGAAATAATCCAAAAGGCATTTAAAAAACACACACACACAAACAGAGCTTTGGAATCTCCTAAGTCATGTGTTTAAAAGTCTTCTATATAAACTATTCCTCATTAAAAATCATTTTCAAATTGTTTTCTGTGGAAACTTTTGGATCTAAGCTTTCTTTGATGTAAAGAAGCATTTTAGGAAGAAATCCTTCCATGTGAGGGTGGGGAGGCCCTGGCACAGGTTGCCCAGAGAAGCTGTGGCTGCCCCTGGATCCCTGGAAGTGTCCAAGGCCAGGTTGGATGGGACTTGGAGCAACGTGGGCTAGTGGAAGGTGTCATTGCCCATGGCAGGGGGTGGAACTGGATGATCTTTAAGGTCCCTTCCAACACAAACCATTCTGTGATTCTATTTCAGTGAAAGTTGTCCAACCAATCTCCTGTGTGGAATCTCATCCCGACGGTCCATGTGCCGCTCATCTCCAGAGAGATTCATGTGACTGATTCAGCTTTTCAGGGGAGAAAGGACTGGTTACCACACTGAAATTCAGTTGGTTTCTCTGAGGGGCTCCTGACTATCAGAGTGAAGGTGCAGATAAAGTTGTTCCCTGGAGAACATCAAATGTTGGATTGGGGTTTTTTTGCTGGCCTCCTAATCCAAGCAAGGACAGGTTTCACGGTGACAGGTTAGGATTCTTACTACCAAGGGGTTCTTGGAACGGAAAAGAAAGGGCTGTGCTTTATCAGAGAGGAGAGAAGAACCCCTGAAGGTCTGGGCTTGCACAGCTTGTCCCTTAGAAGCGAAGCTCCCGGGTGAGTCTTATCGGATGTGAGAGGATTTGTCCTACTGCTGCACTTGAAAAACAGATGGAAAAACCTTCATCTGGTCACTCCTATTTTAAATTATGCATCCTCCATCTGCTGCCTCGAGCACAGACGTGCTGACAGTAACTGCTGAGTTCCTAAAATAACCTGAGACTCGTGGAGAGGCTTTTACACATCCCTGGTTTGCCCAGTCCAGGCTGTCTCAGCTTCTCCCTCTTGCTGATGTCCCTGCAGGTGAAGGTTTGATGTCTCTTGGTGAGTGGCCCAGGTTTGGCCAGGCAGGCCAAGATGCCATCATGCCAATGGAAACTGCTCCCTCTTTCAACACACTGGTAGGAATTTTGCATCCTTTGCTTTGGCTGCCCCAGGAGACCTCACCTGCATGGGGAAGGTCTACATGTGACACCTGAAAACCTCCCCGAGGCACCAGAATGCAAACTTGAGCCCTGGATCGACTTTAAATTTGGAAAGCTCCAATCCTTGGATCACAGAACTCCTCCTGACAGGTCTTGGCACCCTCAGGGGACCGTTGCAGCCCCACTTGGTTTCCCACCAGCTCCGAGCAGAGCCAGGACTTGGTTGCTCAGGTCGCTCCCACCCCTGCCAGACATGCCCCACCACAGCACACGTTTTAATCTTTGCCTCTTTCCTCTGACTCCAAATCAATTCTGTCAGCTCCTTAATTATTTTAATTTTTCTCCATTCTCCAAATCCCTCCAATATGTTTTATATATAGGGTACAGGCTTAAAAAAGAAAGCTACCGCTGCGCCCTTGCCTCTGAAATATTACCAGAGAAATGTGTGTATTTCATCTCTGCCTTTCATTTTTCCAGACATTTTCTGCTTTGAAGAAGCCTGAAACAGTAATAGACTGATGGCCACACTCCAGCTCTATTGATTAACAGTGAGTGGTCAAGCTCTTCAGTGCCTGAAAATACATCCAGAAGCGGGGACGGGTGAATTATTGCGTTTTCCCGCAGGTGGAAGGAGAGGGGGAAGGATAAAACCCACAACCAGGAGTTCAAAAGACCTGCCTGCCCCATGTTCTAAGCCCCATTGGTGGGAAGTCCTGATGTGGGCGAGAAGCAGTGATTGTTTCGGTGGCTCAGCACGGCGCAGGGCTAAATCATTTATAAATATTGCGGCTCCAAATTGCCTCTATTTAACAGGAGCAGAGCGGAGCAGGGAAGCAAGTGGAACAGTCTTCTGCAGTTTTAAGCAGTGCTGAGAATAGAAATCTCTTCCCAGCCATTACAGTCCTCACCACTGGTCCCATTTTCAGTGCATTTTAGGGAAAAAATGGCAAAGAGTCTTCCGGACAAAGGAAGCACTGAAGGCTGCAGGATTTCAGGAAGCCCAAGGGCAGTCAGGAGGTTGTGCTGATGGACAGCGGGACAGAGGCCACATCTGTGCCTTCAAATTCCTCACAGGATTCCTTTTTACACCCTTGGAAGATCCTGGAACTGCTGGGCTACTCCCTGGCAACACCACAGGGTCGTAATAACACAGCATCACAGGGGACTTCAGGTTGGAAGGGACCTCAGGAGGGCTCTGGTCCAACCTGCTGCTCAAAGAAGGGTCAGCTTGTGGCTGGACCTGGTTTCTCAGGGCTGTATCCAGTCTGCTCTTGAAAACATCCACTCTGGCCTTGAAAACATCCAAGGCTGGAGATGGAACAAGTTGTCAGGGCAATGTGTTTCATTTCTTGACTGTCCTCACATGGAAAATGTGTCTCTCCAATACCAAACCTTGGATTTTCCTTCCTAAACTGCAAAGGCATCACTGATGGGTGGGAATGAAAAAGGAACTCCACCAAAGCTGGACTTTTCAGAGTAAGACAAACTTGGGAATGCTGTACTTTTCCAAGAAATAGGCAGGTTTGGGGTGGGATAACAGTCTGTGGATTCCTCCAAACTCGAGGCAAGGAAGAGGAGCAAAGTCTGGATGCAGAGTGGAGACCTCACTTCCAGATTCCACAACCATGTGGCTCCATTTCTCCACCTCCTTCATCGTCTGGGAGAGGTGTGAGTTTGCACCAAACATCAAAGAATCCATTTTGCCTTGGAAAGGACGGGGAACATTTTTGGAATCATGACTTCTCCTGGGATGGGAAACCATTTGATTGCCATTATTTGCATTCGAGTCCTGTCCCAGGACTGAAGCACAGCTGAGGGCAGGTGCCTTGGGTGACGACGAGCAGTAGATCACTCCAGCTTGCAGGATGAGTCAGTGAGAAGGGTTTGCAGCTGGGGCTGGGGAATATTTTGGAACTGTCCTTCAACTGAACATCCAAGCAAAGTTTTCCCTTGTAGTTTAGGGGCTGCAGCACCAACCTCCAAGGCCATTTGGGGTGTTCCAAAGCTGCCATTTCCGATCCCGAAGCAGTTAACACTGAGTGGCTCCTGCCTTGCAGAAATAGATCATGGAACTCAAATGCTGACAGGACTAATGCCCTGTAAAAAGGCTCCAGTCCTTCAGCGAGGCTGGCTGTTCTTTTTACACACCAGCTTTACGAGCCCCCTGCGTGGCCAGTTTTGGAAGGCTCAGAAATCCTTCAATGGAAAGATGTTTAGTGAAGAAAAACAGCAGCAACAACAAAATGAATGAGCAGCTGTGGAAAGCAGAGATGTGAAGGAAGTGGTTTTATCTGCAAATATGCTTCAGTCGATAGCTGGGTGAGAGGGACTAATATTAACACACATTGGAAAGCTGGGAAGTTCAAAGGAAAATGGAGCTTTGGGTACAATAAACTAAAGGAGGTTACTGTGATATAAATGTCCAGGCAACTGAAATGCTACAAGAAAACAGGGGAGTGAAGGCAGGTTCTTCTTCCTTCTCCCTACCTTTTAACAGAGTGAGATTTAAGTTATATCACCACCGTTACATTCGAGAGACTTTGCCGAGGGGGTTTCATCTGTTCTGCAGAGATCCAACCCACCATTTCAAGCTGAGACATTTCCCAAAGGCTCTTTGCAGGAGGAACAATGCAATTCCTTGGAGGTTGGGGATCTGAGCACCCTTGTGACAGAGAGGGACATTCAGTCTTGCCAACTGTTCTGACCCCAGTCTCACCTTGTCCCTCCTCGGGTCTGTATTTACACATCTCTTTTCCTCCAACATGTTCAAATTTAATAACTAATTTTATTTTTTTTTTTAAAGAACTGTTAAGGGACTATTTATTGAATACTGGCAAATCTGTCCAAGTAGCTTTCCTAATGAAAAACCAGATTATTTTTGTTGATATTGACAGCTACAGAAATCAGTATCTGCCACAGATCTGCATCGTCTGTTTTGACTCTACACTCCCCAGGAGAGCATCTGCTCTTTTCCCACATGAACTGATGCCACATTATTATGATCAGGAACTTAAAATATTTGTATGGGGTAGCTCTCCCTGTTTCATTTCTGCCCATTGATTTCCACACGAGCGGCACAAAACCCTTGGGAATTCCTCATGATGGATCCAGGACTCGGATCATATTAAAAAAGATTAAGGGCAAGCAATAAGTAGCAATAAACTATGGCCATGCAGCTTTAACATCAGCAGTTGAGAAACATCCCAGAGTACAATCTCAATGATTTTAGTGGAATTATGTCATGCACTAATTTGAGCCAAAACCAGGAGATATATTTCAGTGCTCCTGAGAACCCTCTTGGAATTTATTCTCCAGTGGAGGTTCCATTAAAATAAAAAAAGAAGCCGATTTTAACCATTGATCAGAATATATTGTAACACATCCGAGAGGGGAGATTACATAAGACCTCGCAGGAGATTGACCTTTGGATGCGTGGCAGAGAGAAAAGAGGGAACAATTAAAGAGTTATTTGCTGAGAGCACCCAGGGGCACTAAAATCCCCGCCTTGCAGCAGGCTCGGGCTGTTGCTGTGCCCTTTCTGTTCAGCTTCAGAAAGACTTGCAAAAGAAACTCCTCTCAGGAAATAGATACGGGTTTTTTGGTTTTTTTTCAGTTGGTGACAGGAGAGCTCCGGCAAATCTGAGATCAGCTCACTGCGAGGGAACAAAAGCTGCCGGAGCGAGGCGAGTTCACTCCCCAGTAGCCATGACAACACTTTCAAAAACTCACGGTTTAGGGAAGAAGAGAGGGAAATAAATAGTGATTGGCGACTCAAAGCGATCCATTATTGCTCCTCCATTATGTCTAAGCACCTGGACAGCTCCGAAGTTAAGAAGCCAAGGCTTTGTGGCTCTCTGGAGAGCAGGCAGGATGTGGCTTATCCTGCAAAAACATGGCAAAGCTCAGGGAAAGGACACAGAGGGTCCTGTGGCCAGAGCCCAGGATGCTACAGACTCATCAGGTGTGTCCTTGCAAAGCAGGACAAGAAATTAGGACCAGTTCCCTCCAGCTCTTCACTTAGTTGTTTTCTGGGAGACCTTGCACTGCATCAGAGGAACAAAACAGGGGCAAAATGGGCATCCTGAGACGTGCAAAGTCCAGGATTAAGTTTGAGGTGGTGCAGGAACACCAGAGCAGTCAGACTTCATAGCTGGAGATGGAATGTCCATCCTGCTCCATCCTGCTGGCCCCACATCCAGCCCAGGCATGGTTACAAACAGCTGGAGGATGGAATATCCCAAATGCCTGCAACTACCTGCTGAATGGAAGGGTATCCTTGCAAGTGCTTGCCTTGCAAGTCACATCTGCTCTTAGAAAGTCTATTTCCCTTCTTTCCATTCCCCCAGGAAGTTTGCTAGAATTTTATTAGGGTTTTTTCTTGTTTTATTTTTTTTCCCCCCTTCATCTTTTTGGATGTAATAGCTGCCCTCCAGCTATATCTCTTTTCTGCTTCTTATCCAGACAGCTTCTGCCACTGCTAATATCCATCTGGACTGTGGGAAACCAGAGCCCACGCTGGACACTAATGTGTCAGTAGAAGCTTCAGAGTCTTCACAGAAGAGGGAAAAGGGATCAGGACTGATAGTTGCTGTGCCCAGGCCTCTTTTGCAACTCCCCAAATGGGGTCAACAGGGCAGGAGACAGGTTAATGCCCCTGTGCTGTCCTGGAAATGTATCTCATCCCAGCCAGAGGGTCAGGCCATCATTCTCTTCTGTCCAGTTTCAGTAAAGAAACAAGAAGAGCGACAAGTGTGGGATTGATGGGGAGCTCAGTGACACAGTGACCTGTTCCTCAGGAGGGAGCTGAAGGCATCCACAACTGTCCCAGAGCCTCCTCAGATGACAAGGCTCAGGGAGGGCTGGAGACTGAGCTCTGTTCCACAGAGGGAAGAGATTTCATCCCTCAGGAGCAGGATTCACGTGGCAGGTGAAACCACAGACGTGCAGCGAGTGACTGAGCACATCCTGAGGGACCCAGAGCTGTTTGCCCGCTGCAAACAGGGATTGCAGGTGTGACAGCACCTCTGGGAGGGTGGGAAAGGTGAGAAAGCAGAACTACCCTGGAGCATCTCAAATGCTGCTTCTTCCTGCACGTTTGCACAGCCCCTGTGGGCAGTGGGCACCCGGCTCCTGTCCCTGCTCTCCTGCCAGGAGGGAAATTGTCCATGTCAACCCACTCCCACAGGCCTTGTGTTCCCTCCAACAGCCCATCCTGGTGTCCTGAGTTTTGGGAGTAGAGTGGAATGCCGACACACACAGGTAAATGCCTCCTCTACCTGTGTTCCACCTCCCTCTCGCGTCTTCTGGCACCTCAGACACCCAAAGCTGACCTGAACCCCCAAACTCTGGAGGTCACAAGCACAACACCGCCCCAGGAAATTCTGATCTCCCCTGTCCTGCCTCAGGGCAGCTCTGGAACCTCCTTTCCCTGCTCTGAAAACTCTCTAGATATAACTGCAGTTTCTATGGACGTGAACTGTATTTATTATTATATTGATCTAAACCACGAAATTTTCACTGATTCTGAAATATTTGCTACCACTGGCAAGCAAACAACCCCCTCCTCTCCTGAGGAACCAGCAAAGCTGGGGGTGACTCTCATCACCACGTCAGGAACTAAGGGGACGATTGTTGCCTTTGACTGGGGAAGAATCTGTGATCTCACCAAGGGGTGTTGCTGCAGGTGGGATCAACTTTCCAAACTTACCCTCTAACAACAACAACAAAGAAAAAAGCGCAAGTTTTCCATCAGGCCAATGAAAATTTCTTCTGCTTCATTCAGATTAAAAGTCTCATTTCGATTTCAGCCTATTTATAATTCTCTTTTTTATCGTATAGAAAGAAAACAGGGTGAGAGCTCCATTTTCCAGGTCTGTGGGGTTCGTGCACAACAACATCCAGCAACAAGAAAACAGCCTATTAAAGGACCGGTGTCCTATTAAAGGGCAGGAATAGTTACAGGCTTTGTAAAAGTCAAACACCTTCAGAGCCACGTTGTTTTCCAAGAAGTGGTGATTAACAGTTATTATGAGCACCACTGGAAGCGTGGCCGTGTCACACAGGCAGAGAACGAGGCAGGCAGCGTGACTTTAGGGTTGGTGCAGTCCCAGGCAGGTCCTGGGTAACCTTCAGGTTCATTATACCAACCACCAGCACTTGGAAGGTCTTCTGGTGAGTCAAACTTTCAGCAGATCCTCCTGAGGCACTGGAAATGCTTCAGGTTGAATCACTTGGTCACGATGGAAAGCTGTCACCACGTATCTCTGGACTACCAAGAGGCTGCTGGGGTGGCCTGACCTGCTCTCCAGCTCCACTGTTGGCACAGCCATGACCTCCAGTGATCATCAGAGACACCTCAGCAGGCAGCTCAACATGTAGACCTCCCTAAAATGGAGGTATTTTCAGCTTGAGGTGTCTCCCAGTCATTCACACCTTGGCAGGCTGAGAAAGAGGTCACAGAATCATGGAATAGTTTGGGTTGGAAGGGACCTTTAAAGGCCATCTAGTTCCACACCCCCTGGAGTGAGCAGGGACATCTTCAATAAGATGTCAGAGCCCAGTCCAACCTGGCCTTGAATGTTTCCAGGGATTCTGCTTTTCATGGAATCACTAATGTTGGAAAAGTCCTCTAAGATCACCCAGTCCAACCCTTAACCCAGCACTGCCAAGGCCACCCATGTCCCCAAGTGCCACATCCACATGGTTTTTAAATCCCTCCAGGGATGGTGACTGCAACACTGCCCTCAGCAGCCTGTTCCAACAGTTGACAACATTTTTGGTGAAGACATTTTCCCTAATATCCAACCTAAACCTCCCAACAGCTGTCACTTCCAACCCCAAACATCTCCAATCCTTTCGGGATATCTTTTTTTCTTTTTTGTTTCCTGCTGGAAAAATAACGCAACAGTGAAGCTGTAGGAACTCAGCTGCTTCAGAAACCATAGCCCATCCACAATTCACAGCCTGTGGATTGGGAACACATCTCTTTAAAGAAAATACTCCCAAGTCCCTGAAATCCCTCCCTGCGCCCGGGGCTTTGCAAACCTCCACTTACTCTTGGCGCCCATCCCCGGATTGTGTCACTCGCCAGCTTAGTTAAGAAGTTGATTTGAATATTGTTTTATCACACTGTGCTTTGCAGACAGCATTGAGTCAGCTCAAAACCAGCTCAGTGTGTACTGGCTCCCAGTTAATTATAGTCATAAAACATAATTTACTCCGGTGAAAGGAAATACTTGGAATCCGGAGGGCTCGTTGCTGCAGACGCCGGTTCCTGCGCAGGGTTTTGTTTTCCCCCGTTATCGCACAGGACACGAGGCAGGGGAGAGAGTTTTCTGGCTGTGGGATTAGAGGTTGTTAAAGACCGTGTCCAGACATCCCCCAGTGCATGGGATATTGCAGGGAGGATGTTTTGCAGATGGCTTTTTCCAGCGAGCATTGGGAGAGAAAGGAAGAGACTGTACCCTTGTAAATAATTGCCTGTCTCTCTTGCTTGGGGTTTCTTTGTACCTGTCCTCCCTTCAGAAGGGTCCCAAAAGAACTGGGTTGGTGTTTCCTCCTGTTTCAGCTCTCCAGGCAGCAGGTAGTCATGGTTTTAATGCCCTATTTGAGGATTTGTTTTCCCAAAAGCCACGTGCTTGCAGTGTGCCCTCACCCTCTCAAACCGCTCACTGGGCAAGGAGCTGCGTCCTCAACGTGGCAGGAAAAGTTATCTCCATCACAGGGACTGACTCCCTCTTGAACCTACCTAATAAATCCATCCCATGGAACAAATCCATGGCATTAAAACACCTGAGGATGAAGGGAGGCAAGGGGAGACGGGGACCTTCCTCAATGTAGATGTGGCTCACGGGCACGGCCCAAATGCAGAGCCCAGAGTTATTCCGGGGGCATTTGCACGTGTCAGAGCTCCTCTCCCGCTGTCCAGGAGAGGATTTCTGGCCACAGATCAGGTCTGAGGTTTCCACAAGAGGCTCAGGGTTGCAGGGCTCAGCATTTCCTTACTGAGAGGTTGCCTTGGCCGAGTGCCCAACCACGGAGAGGCAGCTGGGGAGGGAGCGTGGCTGAGGACAGACGGTGGAGCTGCAGCAACAGCAACCCACCCTCTCCCTCAAGCTGTCAGGAGTGCTTAAAATTGGTGGGAGAAGAGCAAGCACAGGCTGGAATATCCAGGGAAGCTCCTCTGGGAACAGCTATTGCCGCTGAGCACTGGTGGGGCTAATCTTAGAGGGGGACACTTTGTTCCTTGCAGGGTTTGAGGCATTTGGGAAGGGCCAAATTCTCTGCCCTCATCTCCTGCTCCTCGCTGGTGAATGGAAAAGAGTCTTCCCAGCCAGGTCTTTTAGCAGATCTGGCACAAAATTTAAGTGCTTTCATGTTTCTCCCAACCAGAGGGAGTCAAGTGGAGGATATGTTTTAGTTTGTCTGGGCAGATGCTCTCTCCTTGAGAGAGGCATCACACTGTGGTAGTGAATTTGATCTTATAGAGATGTATTTCTGGGTTCCCTCCCTGGTTTTTCTCCAGCACTGGTGAGAGGGACAGCAGCTCTCCTGGGCCTGTCTGATAGATGGATACAGGACAGAAGTGAGAGCTGGTCTGAATTCCAGCCTCCTGGTTCCCTCCCTTCAAAGCCCTCCCTGTCTGTGCTGAAGAATGGAGGTGGCACATCTTGGCCAGACACAAAGGAGGGCATGGAGGGGGTTTGGTGAGTCTGTGAGCTCTGATACATCTGTGCATTCCTTGGTCCTGCCTCCAGGTCCCTTTCTGCCCTGAATTCCTCGTTATTAGAGTATTAATTGTATGATAAGAAAAGACTCAGGTGTTTCTACCATGGGCTGATCCCCCAGCGTGGGCAGCAGGGCAGGGGGGGATTCTGCCCCTCTGCCCCCTCAGCTGAGACCCCCCTGCAGAGCTGCTCCAGCCCCGGGGNCCCTGCAGAGCTGCTCCAGCCCTGGGAACAGCAGCACAAGGACCTGGAACTGCTGGATTGAGCCCGAAACAGGGCCATGAAGCTGATTAAAGGGATGGAGCAGCTCTGCTGTGAGGAAAGGCTGAGAGAATTGGGGTTGTTCAGCCTGGAGAGGAGAAGGCTTTGGGGTGACCTAACTATGATCTTCCCGTAACTGAAGGAGCTGTCAAGAAAGATGGAGAGAGACTATTTACAAGGGCATGGAGTGACAGGACAAGGGGAAATGGCTTCAAACTGCCAGAGAGTATGTTTAGATGGGATATTGGGAAGGAATTCCTGGCTGTGAGGGTGGTGAGGCCCTGGCACAGGTTGCCCAGAGAAGCTGTGGCTGCCCCTGGATCCCTGGAAGTGTCCAAGACCAGGTTGGATGGGGCTTGGAGCAACCTGGGCTAGTGGAAGGTGTCCCTGCCCATGACAGGGGGTTGGAACTGGATGAGTTTTAAGGTCCCTTCCAAGCCATGCCCTTGTTTGATTCTGTGATTCCCTCAATAAAAGTGCCCAAATCTGACAAGAGTCAAATTTCCTGGGGAAACTGAGGCAGTGGATGCACCAGGGACATGACTCCAAACCCCAGCAAACCCTTAAGAGGTCCCAAAGAGAAACCAGCACCTGTGGCTCCTGCAAGCACTGTCAGCCACCCTCTCTAGGTTTTGTTGAAGTGATAGCCAAGCAGAAAGATGGTCCTTCTTCCTCACCAGCACGTGCAGGGAAATAAAACCTCTCAAAAGAGCAAAGCCCATCACATTTGGTGTTTTATCAGGATTCCATTTCTCTTTCTAAATGCACTGTGAGGAGATGGGAAGCATTGCTCCAGGTCTGGGCAGCAAGGACCAGGAAGGGAAAGAGAAATCACCCACAAGCCATGGAGGCACAGAAACAGTAAAGCTACAGAAGCAGAAAAAAAAATAAACAAACAGGGGGGAAAAAAGCAAAAATGCCCTTAAAATGTTGTTTGTTTATCTTGCAGTTGCTTATTTTGCTGCAGAGGAGTTTGAAGTTCTCCATTTCCTGGGTGTGCTACAGGAGCAGCAGAGTTGAGACACAGGCTTTTAATGAAGTTTATGTAAATTTGGTGGTGTTTATACTTAGCAGAACAGATTTAGGAGTACTAATAAAGCAGCAGATGAGGCGTAGAAAAGAGCTGGTGAAGTTCTCCACCACTGTTATTTTTTACCTTCCTCCCACCATTCCCAGTGAAAAGAGTCTGTTTCTGTTGGCAGTTTCTCTTCAAAACAAGTGCTTTTGGAAGCCCATTTATGCCTGAGTGGTGCTGAAGCATCTCCCAAGGTGCAGTTCAGTTGTGTCCCATTGCCTTTCTTCCATGAGCAGCCGGGGGCAATTCAGTCCGTATTCGCTTTTCCCTTTAAAGGGAATTAATTTTTCCCAGCTCCACTGGTGGGTCTTTGTTCACTACCACGGGAACACTGAGACAGGACAAAGCAAAGCCAGGATTTTCATTAGGGGTGGTCAGATTGAAGCTGAAGCAGCTTTTTCCTTGGGAAGAAGGTGAGGGGTCGTTCTGAGTTTGGATGCTGAGGAAGAGCAGGATGAGTCTCATCCCAGGGGATGTGGGTGGAGGAGGAGGCAGAGCTGGCACTTCCCAGGGATGGGTTGGTGGCTGATCCTGTGCTTGTGGCTACAAGGAGGAGAGCAGGGGCCACCAACCCCGTGACCATTACCCCTGTGCCCTGAGAGAGCAGCAAGTCCATCTTCAAAGACCGCGGTGGAACAAGACGTTGAGAAGTAGAAAAATTCATGGATTCCAAGTTAGGACAAGGAGTGTGGTGGGTCTCCAGGTCCTCATATATTGTGTAAGGAAGCTGAATAATTAACCATGATTATTAACCCAGCAGCAAACAAGTGGGATTTTGCCTCCTACCCATCCCCACATCGCTGTGACCCGGCTGAACGGAGGTGGAGAGTGGGTTGGGAGCAATGATCCTTCAGTGTCCTGAGGGCTGAGCCAGGGATGTCCTCCTGCATCCCACAAACACCACTGAGGGGGCCAGAGGGATGATATGGGGATGGAGGGTTTCATCCTGCCTCTTACTCCAGCCAGACAAAGCCTCCTCAGCCACACTTGGGTCTCCCTGGACATCCTCTTACAGATGGGGAAAACCAGGGTGTGGAGACAAGTGACTCAGAAAATCCTTGGAAGAAGATGCCTGGGAGCCCCACCTGTCCTGACACACTGCCACAACCTCTTGAAAATATTTTTTGCTTGCCCTGGGGGTGTTTATGTAAAAAAAAAGAGGCAGTTTTGGGGTTTGTCAGCTTTATGCATTGCTGTGGCAGTAATCTCCAAACCAGTTCACTCAGAATATTCCTTACCAACTCCCTCCTTGGCAGACCTCACCTGGGATGGGATTTCTGAGGAGTGGAGCGTAGTTTCAGGGCCCATTTTGAGCAAACCTGTTCTTATCAGGGAAAAGCAAAAGTCCTTTGGGCACTTGGGGAGTTCCCAGTGAATAAACACGCAGGAACCAGCACGTATGAACCACCCGGGCAGGAGACCTCTCTGTGGCCCCTTCCAACCTGCCCCATCCCGGGATTCTGTGAGATTTACAGGCTGTGGTTGTGTTGGTTGGATGAGGGATCCTGCCAGGTGGATGGAGAGCCAACAGTTGGGGGTCTTGTCTCTGTGATTCCATGGGCAGCACAAACACTGTGGGAGGAAACCTCAACCTTCAAGCCTGGGGCTCGAGTTTTCCTCAGGGAGCCGATTCCTACAACACGAAGAAAGTCCTGGAAAACATGGAAACCCTCTATATTTTAGCAAGCAATCATGGTATTTAATTTTTTATAGGAACCAACCATTTTTTTATTTTACCAACATCCACTGGGGCTTTAATGCTACACCAGGGAGAAAACTTGCAGGAGTTGTATGTTAGTAAATCTACACCACCGAGTTGAGCATCCTAGATTTTCATGGAATCATGGAATCACGGACTGTCAGGTTGTAAGGGACCTCAGGGATTATTTGGTCCAACTTTTCTTGGCAAAACCCCTGTCTAGACAAGGTGGTCCAGCATCCCATCCAGCTAAATATTAAATGTACCAAACACTGGGGAATCCCCCACTTCTCTGGGGAGAGTATTCCAGTGGCTGGTGGTTCTTGTGTCTAATCAGAATCTCCCCAGGAGTGACTTGTGCCCATTGCCCCTCCTTCTTTCCATGTGATTCCCTGTAAAAAGGGAATCCCCACTTGTTTGTAGCCACCCTTTAAGTACTGGGACACGGCTACAAGGTCCCCCCTCACCCTTCTTTTGTCAAGGCTGAACAAACCCAGTTCTCTCAGCCTTTCCTCCCATGGCAGCTTCCCAGTTCTTGGATCATCCCTCTGGCCCCTCTCCAGCCTGTGCACATCTTTATTTGTGTAGCAGGGACCAAAACTGGACACAGTGTTCCAGGTGTGGCCTGAATTGCAGGGCAGTGTGGGACAAAGACTTCTGCATCTCTCATGGGGTATTTTTTTTAGCTACAAAGCTCTGACATTAGAAGCAAGAACATATGATCCACCAAGATCCATTAATTAGGCAGGGCTGGTGCTCAGGGAGGTTTTCTGGCAGGGCTTTGGGTCCTGCTGTAGCTTTTGGGGACATCTGAGACCATATTCTACCAGGGAGGACCCCGAAGTCCCAGTTTGGTGTTGCAGAAGTGGCCCATTGGTGGTTTTTACCTCCTCTTTGTCTCTGTTTTCCTCCAGCTCATCTAGGAGTAACCAACAATCCACATGGGGCTCTCTGACATCCAGAAACCTGCAGGAGCATCTTCCTTGCCACAGACTCATGGAATTTTCAGGCATCCCAGTTCCTGAGCACTGTTTCCCTGGGGAGGAAGGGACAGCCCAAGGATGGAGCTGGGAGATCATCTGGAGGAGAAATCTTCAAAATGGGGATGATTCTCGCTTAACCAAAGATATTTTTGGGGAAAAAAATGGGCTTTTCCAGACCAAAGGCCCTTAAATGCAGTCTCAGGTGCCTGAGTGATCCTGTTGTGTGTGAGACACAGGGATGGGAAACCTGAAGTTTGAATCCTTGTCGAGGAGTGGTGGGTTCACAGCTCCTTTGCTAAATGCTGAACCCCACTTGAATTTGCAGCTGCAGCTTCTTTTCTCTGCAACCTGAAATGAATCTAAATATCCCTGACTTCAGGTGCTGGAGGAGGAGGATGTTTCTAGAAAAAAAGAAGTGTTCAGTCCAGGAACCAGCTGTGATTGCTAAATTAGGAGATTTAGACACATGAGGGGAAAAAAAATGCAAAATGACTGAAAAGTTAAAAATACAGCCTGAAATGTGGAGTCTTCTGGGAGCTGCATTTCACCCTTCTTTACTCTCCTCTAAACCAAGGAGGAAGGGCACTGCAACCACAGACCAGGCCCACAGGGTCAATATTATGTAAAAGATGGAGGGCAGGAGGAGACAAACCAGCCCCAAACTCTCCTCTTTTTGGTATCACACCCAAGATTTTACACAATTACAGCATGAGTAAGTAAATTCTGCGACAAGGGNCCAGCCCCAAACTCTCCTCTTTTTTTACACAATTACAAGCATGAATAAGTAATTTCTGGGACAAGGGCAAGGACCAGAGGCACAGAAGGTGCTGCTCAGGAAAAGAGGTGTTTTCCTGCTCTTCTGTTGGGTCATCAGCCTCAGGACAAGTTGATCATCCCACTAATTGCTGACCAGGTATCAGTGTGATGCTGAGCCACTAAAATGATTGAGGGGGTTTCTCCTGAAAAAATCCCACCTGGAGCCCTTTTCCAGCTGGTTGTGGTGGCCCAGGAGGGAAGGAACTGGGGGAACTGGTGAGTGCATCGAGCAGAGGATGCGCAGGTTGTTTCACCCGGCTCCCAAAACGCTGGTGAGTCTCCTTAATCCAAGTTTCCATTTTAAAGAGAGAATAGGAACTTCCAGGCAGGAGGATTTACACACAAGGACTTAACAGTTAAATTTATTCCTGGCTAAACTGAGGAGCCCAGAGTTATTAAAGCATGAAATTGTGCCAGTCAATTAAAGCGTCAATCACGGGCAGCCTCATTTAGGAGAACTGCTTTAATCCCAGGGAAAGAACATTTTTTTGGCCTAGTGAGGGAGAGCACAGTGTCTTGAAGTTGATTTTAGCTGTTCCTCAGTTACTGTTCAGAGAGCTGACCATGTGTTCTATTTTTTGTTGTTTGATATTTTCTGCTGTGCTCCTTCCAAGGTGACTCGTGCTCTGCTCCAGTAGAAACACAGATACAATTTGAGCTGGAGATGGAGTGACTCCAGTGGGCCACAGAGCAAACAAGCAAGAAAACCCATCAAAGGGACATTTAAACTGGCAAACATCAGAGTTCTGGGACATCTTTTGCTTTTAAACAGACAGCAGATTCCTCTTTTGTTTTTAAAACTCGGCAATTAAATTATTCTGCTTGTCACTTCGTGCAACACGTGTTTGTTTTATTTGCTTTTAAAGCCTTTTTTTTCCCCCCCTCTGGGCTGAAATCCCAGGATGCTGACTGCACCAGTGATATGTTTTGAACAAATGATGACTGTCATTTGGCCCTGGTTATAAAGAGCAGGTCACATACCTGAGTGTAATGGATGAGAAACATGTCCAGAGGGGTTTTACTGGGAGTTGACTGTAACCCTAGTGCTGGATACGATCTTTTATTCCTTATCCACTGAAACTCATGATAAAAAAAAGGGTTTTGAAGGAGAAACAGGAGTTCAGGGAGCCCAGAAACCTGACTTAAATCAGAGGTGAAGCTTGGTGGAGAGCCCTGTTTCTGAGCAGCAGCAGGAATTTCGCTTGGGCTGGAGGTGTTTTGGAGGTGGGAACAGCTCTGGGTAGTGCCGTGAGGATCAAACAGGTTGGTCAGGGCAGGAGGGGGTGGCTGAGCTGCCTCTGCTCTCCCATTTCCCTTCCTGCAGAGCAGCACATCCAGTGACAAACCTGAGGGAAAGATTTGGGGGATTTGAGAATGAAACTCAGGCCCCAGGGCTGCCCCAGACCCGTCTCTGACTGCAGTGGTCACAGAATCTTTGCAGTAACTCCTGCACCAGCACAGCTGCCCATGGTGAAAGCCCTTGTTGTGGGGTAGGACTGAGGTTGTTCACTGCAGGTTTATGTTCAGCATGAAGCCAAACCCACTGCCAGATGTGTGTTAAAGGTCTGTTCCTTCCCTGTGCTTTGTGCAGGAAGGAAGGGGGATTTTCCTGGGTCTCCTACGGGCTGTGGAAAGCTTTGTGTGCTGGGAGTGCACAGAGCCCAGCTGGTGGGATGGTACCAATGGCAGTGTTTAGGACAACCTACCCAAATTTAGGTAGTTGGACTTGAAATTCGGATTCCTGAGTCCAAGGAGGTCAAGGAAGTGTCCTCAATACCTGTTGCAGGCGCAGGGCATGTGGGTGCACCAATCCCACCTGCTCTGCTGGGTGCAGAGGGGTGGGTAACCTCCCTTTCCAGTGTGTTCCTGAACACCAGGGCATTGATACAAGTCTCAGAGAATGGTTTGGGTTTAAAGGGACCTCAAAAATCACCTGCTTCCACTGCCATGGGCAGGGACACCTTTCCCTATCCCAGGTTGCTCCAACCTGGCCTTGGACACTTCCAGGGATCCAGGGGCAGCCACAGCTTCTCTGGGCAACCTGGGCCAGGGCCTCCCCACCCTCACAGGAAAGGATTCCTTCCCAATATCCCATCTAACCCTGCCCTCTGGGGAAGCTATTCCTGGCTATAAAGTGGGAAGCTATTCCTGCTTGTTCTATCATCACATACCCTTCTAAAAACTCCCTCTGACATCTTGGGAAGAGCCCATATACAAGTGTCCGTGTTCTTCTGGTCACCTGTATCCAGCAAAGGGGCCCAAACCGGACCAGGGTAAGGGAGGAGGAACTAAGAATTTGTCTTTTAAGAGGAGATTTTTGGCTGGTCCCACCTAGGCAGTGAAAGCTGAGACGTCCTGTGATTACTCTCTATAAATATCCTGAGCAGGGAGAGAAAGGAATAAGCACCAGAAACAAAGAGCCACCTCATGGAAAGGTCCTGCTGCCAAGCTGGAGCCTGCCCAGACCTCGTGGTGAAGGGATCCAGGCTGGGATGGAGAAGGGGCACCTTGGGCAACACAGTTGTGAGGGTCTGAGAAGCTCCTGAAGGGGTAAAACCTGAGGGGGAGCTCATTGTCCAGCTTGGCCTTGGGACACCCCAGAAAGGTGTTGTGTAATGAGGTGTCCATGGGGTGCCCAGGACATCCCCCCACTCCTCCAGCCCTTCCCCTGCAATGAAGATAATCCCACTGCACACTTTGTTGGGGGGGTAAGAGACTAAATCCAGCTCCCAGGGAAGAGCAGTGAGGTGTGACAGTGATTGGAGTGTTATATATACCTGAGACAGTTGCATTTAGCTGTAATTTGCAGTATTAAAACCTCTCTATTTAATTATTAGGCTGCAGACTATTTTTTCCCATTCCCACCTGCAGTGAGATATTGTGAGGGGGGAAAAAATAGCACATGTGCAAAGAAAGCCTTAATAAAAGCTTTGGAGGGTTGTAAGTGGGTCTCATCTCTGTAGGTAGCAAGGAAACTTTTCTTGGTACTAAGAGGAAATTTTTCAAGGCTGGCTCTTTGATTTATTGTCCAGATCCTAAACTGGAACATTTCTGTCTTGGTTCTGGCAGTAAGAACAAAAGTACTAAGTGTGAGATGTCCACATTGTTTTTCATTTTGCTGATGGGTGTTTTGACAGCCAAGAGACATTTTCCACTATGATCTCTCTTTTTTTCTTTTCCTTTTTTTTTTTTCATCACTTATTTTTATAGGATATTGGGGGGTGGGGGTGGGGAGAGAATCAAACTTCCCATCAGCTGGTGGCATTGTGTCAGTCAGAAAGATGGTTTCTGGTTAAATCCCAAATAATGTCTTCTCAGCTTTCTAAAAGCTGTGATATTTCTGAAGTGTCACTGACTTAGTCCTTGTGGCGTGCAGTATGTTGTGAGTGTGTATTTTTAATCCCTGAATTAAAACAAAGATTGCCCCTGATGACCTCCTTTGAATCTGGTTGGGCCCTCCCGGGTCAGCTTTGACCCTAATTTGTCACATTAGTGATTCTGAGTAAGATGTGGCTCAAGGAGCCACTTCTTTTGGGTCAGTGCACTATTCAAGAGAATGCTGATGTCCCACAGCCCCTCTGGGTACTTTGACACGACCAGATGAGCATTTGTGCACCCGTCAGGTCCAAATTAAACCATGGACTGCTCTAAATGGCCACTTCAAGGTCTCGAGCTGGGCAGAGGAGTGGAAAACCATGTGCTGGGCCAAGACTCTCCCTGGGTATCTCCTGATGCAGAAGGAAGTGGAGATGCACCCACAGGAGACCCAGCTCCTGCAGGATGTACACTGATCTAGGACATCAACTTCCTCCCAGGTCTGGCCCTTTGAGAGTTTCCAGCAAACGATGAAGTGCTCCCAATTTTCCAGAAAGTTAAAGACCCATCTCTAACATGGAATCACAGAATGGGTTGGGTGGGAAGGGATCTTAAAGTCCCACCCCTTGCCATGGGCAGGGACAACTTCCACTAGCCCAGGTTGCTCCAAGCCCTGTCCAACCTGACCTTGGACACTTCCAGGGATCCAGGGGCACCCAACCTGGGCCAGGGCTTCCCCACCCTCACAGCCAAAAATTCCTTCCCAGTATCCCATCTCTCCCTGCCCTCTGGCAGTGGGAAGCCATTCCCTGTGTGCTGTCCCTCCCTCCCTTGTCCCCAGTCCCTCTCCAGCTCTCCTGGAGCCCCTTCAGGCCCTGCAAGGGGCTCTCAGCTCTCCCTGGAGCTTCTCTTCTCCAGGGGAACCCCCCCAGCTCTCCCAGCCTGCCTTCATCACAGAGCTCTTCCAGCCTTCGGAGCATCCTCCTGAGCATTATTCCTCTCTAATTCTCTGTGCTAAGAATTGCAAGGTGTCCAACCCATTTTGTGATCTGATTTTAAAGGTGTTACTGACACAGACCAAGGCAGTCCTTATATATGTGGGACTTCTGGGTCAAAACACTTGGTGCAATGTTTGCCCCAGCTTTCCAAGACACAGTTACAGCTCAAGCTGTGGAAGAGCTACACACATGGTGGGATTCATCCATTCAAATTCAGATACCTCCAGCGTAGACATCTGCTCTGAGCAAGTCCCTCTGGTCTCTCTTTACAATGTCTGGGGAAAAAAAAGCAGCCAGTTTAGGGTGAAATTAATCCCAGAAACCTGCATTTGGTCAGGAAAATAACTTCCTAACTTTATTTCTCCCCAGCAGTTGCAATGGGACCATGGTGTGATTACCTTAAGCATAAGCAGAAATCCAAAATTAAATGTTTGCACGTGTTTCTGTGTTCCACAGAGAATTGCAAATGGAGTGCTGATGAAGAGAAGTATTTTGGTGACTCTGAACATGAGATAAGTGAGTGGAGATAATTTGTGTGTCTGAAGGCTGCAAGGATTTGGGAAGCCATCGCTGGTTGGGTCTGTGAAAGGCAAAGGAAGCTAATTTTCTAGCCAGTCAGGTTCATGTTCTTTTGAAGTATTCCCTGAAAGAAATTCAAGGCAACATTGAGCCTTTTATGTCTAGACACCATCCCCTATAAAGTTTAGATCCCAAAACGCTCTCCTGGCAATAGGCTGGAGGAAGGAGATGTCTCTGTCGTGCCGTGATGTGACCCAGAAGAAGAGAGGGAGTGTGGCCTCTTCAAAGAAAGGCAGCTCATGCCTTTTAGCTCCTTTTCCCTCTGCTGAATTGTTGCTGCTGCTCTGAGAAAGCCCTTTGTGATGGTCTGAACCCAGTTCCTAAATTCCGGGTTATGGGAGCGAACTTGGGCGCCGGAGCCGCGAGTCGAAGGTTGGGGCCGATACATCTGGGCAAGTCGTGGTTTGAGAGGAGCCAACTCAGACACACAACATTTTCCTGCCAATTCTTGCATGGGGAGGATGCCAGAAGAACATCTCCCCAGGCCTGACATGCCCTAAATATTGTCTTTCACAATCACCCATCGGAGCATGCGCTGCTTTGGGTGCCAACCCGCCTTCGGCCCCGGCCGTGCCCAAGGTTTCCTCACCTTTGGGTTGGAGAACAACCTTTTCCCTCATTCCAAAGTATTACTGGAGTAGGAAAAAGCCCAGTTCCCCTCCTCTTTCAGCTCTTTTTGGTGATTTAGGACATTGGATAATAGAATTCAAACCTAATAACGGGGTTGTGTTGATGTATTGATTCACTCTACATCTGCTGGTTGTGCTGGTTTATTCTTCTCTGGGCTCAGTGGCTCATCTTCCTTGATCTGTTTTTCCTTGAACATTTTTAAAAACATATATTAGCAGAGTTTGACAAAAACTATGTGCTATATTAAAAAGGAACAGAGGTGGAAAGGCACTACATCACACTGATTTTAACAAACAGCACACCCAGAATCGCTGTTTGCTTGATTTTCTTTCCCCTATCTTTGGTTCTGGCAGCGTTTTCTCACAGCGATATTTCTGCTTTCCCTGTTGCATCTCTATTACTCCCGCTGACGTTTTTCTAACCACAGATGCAACCCCAGATCCTTCCTCAAAAACGTATTATAGGGTGTTTGTTGATTAGAAAACAGCCTTGCATTGTGAACTAGTGGAGCAGGAAAAGTGTGAATCAGCTGTTGGAGGGTCTTTGAGCTGAAATCTGATGGTGCCAAGAGTTTTCCAGTTAGGAGCAGCTTTCAGAACTGCATTAGGTGCCTAGGAAAAAAATGCTGCTTTTTAAAAGTTATTATTATATCCCTCCCAGTGCTCTTTAATGCTTTTTTGTGTTCCTGATGTTAAACTGAGGACTCCTCAGCATTAGGCACCAGGTCTCTCCTCCTTTCTTCTCCCGACACTTTTCCATCCTGCCAGGAGGATGTTGTACCCTGGCCTGGCTCTGAGGGCTGAGGCAGCCCCAAATCTCGTCCAAAGAGCTGTTTGAGCTGTTTCCCCATGGAATACTGTGCTGGCAGGCCACGCACAGGTCAGGGAGGAGGGCTGGCTGAGCCATCAGTGCTCTCCAGGGTCCTGGATCTTCGGGCTGCATCCCAGGAACAAGGTGCCTGCGGGCACATCCGTCTGTTTCCACGCTGGATTTGTTCTTGCTCAGGGCTGTTGGCATTTTGATGTCTCCTGAAGATACAACAGAGGAGTGACTCTTGAGAAGTGACAGCACTAAACTCTGATTAATGTCTCCAAGGATAGTCAACCAGAAGCGTTTCCTCTGAGCTGCAGTGATTTCCATATGTAGCTCAGACTTTTTTTGACAATGCTATAGAAATGTGGTGCTTGGAAAAAACGTGGCTTGTTATCAGGAATATTTCTCCTTCAGCCATTAAGAAGGAACGGGAAAAAAACCCTCCCAAAGCTCTGTATAAAGATCCTGGAATATTAATTTCTGTAGTAATTAACAGATGACTGTTCAACACTCTCTCATGCAACCCATATCTGAGGATTTAGATTCTCATCCAGGAGACCTGCACACAGCTTTGAAATGGGAAGGAGCATGGAAACAAGTTAAAGACTGGTGGAAACCAGAGGCAATCCACGTGCAGCTTTGCTAGGACATTGCAGGACCACAGTCATTACCTCTTACTGCTCCTGATTTTCCATAGAATTATGGAATATCCTAAACTGGAAGGGACCACAGGGATCATCCAGTCCAACTCCTGGCTCTGCACAGACACCCCAACAATCCCACCCTGTCCCTGAGAGCATTGTCCAAACCCTCCTGGAGCTCTGGCAGCCTTGGGGCTGTGCCCACTGCCCTGGGGAGCCTGGGCAGTGCCAACCACCCTCTGGGGGAAGAACTTTTCCCTGAGATCCAACCTGACCCTGCCCTGGCACAGCTCCAGCCCTTCCCTGGGTCCTGTCACTGTCACACAGAGCAGAGATCGGAGCTGCCCCTTGTGAGGAAACTGCAGACCCCGGTGAGGTCTGACCTCACTCTCCTGTTCTCCACGCTGAAGAAGCCAAGTGACCTCAGCCTCTCCTTGAATGCCCCCTCTGGACCCCTGACCATCTTCACAGCCCTGCTTTGGACACTCTAATACCTTTATATCCTTTTCATATTGCAGCACCAATTTGGCGAGAGCATCTTCCCGAGCTGCGGCTGCACTTCCCGTGGCTGTGCTCGCACCAGGCCCTCGACAGAAGCTGCTGCCCAAAGCTTCAGCCCGTGAGTGAAATGACCAAGGCATTTCACAGTCTAGAAGTGCCCATTTGGCATTCAGGTTGTCTGCATTGCACAGACAAATCACAGGCTCCGAGCGGAGCCCTCCCGAGCCGCGCTCACGATTTACGAGCTCACGGCTCTGTTGTCACATAGTGTCACCGAGTGTCTGGCATCTGGCCACTCTTTCCTCCCTCTTTTCCTAAGTGCTGTGCTAACAGACCACTCACCACATTCCAAGGGTCAAAGAACCAAAGTGAAGAGTGGTAGAGAGGCTGAAAGAGTGGATCCAAATCAGGCAGCTTTTATGCGGCCTTTTCTCGTCGCCCGGAAAGAGTTAATTCTCAGTGTCTTGTGCGAGTGCAGCGAGTCTCCAGCTCTCCACTAGCACGGCACACACGCTGCAGCCTGGAAAGATTTGTCTTTTTTTAATTGCTACAGCAGCTACTTGGCAAGTGGTGCAGCAGCAGACGAGTCCTGCTGCTGCTGCTGTCCAAGGTCCGTGTGCTTGGCGGGGGGAGCGGGAAAACGCGCGGCGGGTGGAGGCTGCCAGCACTGAGCAGATCTGAAATCATCTGGGATGTGGCTGCCTTGGAGGGGAAGGTTCAGCCCTTGGACTCATCCCCTCGGTGCTGAAACGCAGCAGGGTTAGCACAGAAATGCTGGGGGCTTGTCTGGATCTAATGGTATCCATATATCCTGACTCTGTCGGTGTCTCCAGGATGGTGTTTCCTGCTGCTTTCCCACCCAGGTGATGTTTTTCGCCAGCAGTCAGAGCTCAACTGTATTTATGTTGTTCTCCCTCAGGCTGGATGTCAGACCCTGTGTTAGTTTAGGCTGCAGAGAGAGCTCCTCTCCCACCCAGGCTGGGACACCTCCTTATAGAATCACACACTGGTTTGGGTTGGAAGGGGCCTTAAAGATCATCCAGTTCCAGGGGCAGGTATCTCAGATAAAAACCAGTGGAAACAACCCAGATGAGAGTTTCTGTGGGTTGTAAACAGGTGCCCACTCAGGTGACCAAGGGCCCAAGTGCAAGGTTCACCCAGGAGAAGTATTGATGCAGCCAAAAAAGAGCTAAAAAAAAAGTTTGCAGGAGAGATTCAGTTCTTCTCAGATAAAGGCTTTTGTGTAACATCATCTTTCTACTCCAGCTTTCTTCTTGATTTTTTCTTTTTTTTTGTCTCAGATTGTAGGTTCTACATGGAAGATTCTGTCATTAAAAAAAAGTGGAATCACCAGAGCAGAGCATTCTCCTTCCTCCTCTGTGTGCCAGTGCTGAGAAGGGCTGGAAATGGCTGGAAAAACTCCTTGAAAGTGTCCAAGGCCAGGTTGGATGGGGCTTGGAGCAACCTGGTCTGGTGGAAAGTGTCCCTGTCCATGGCAGGGGGTGGAACTGGATGGTCTTTAAGGTCCCTTCCAAACCAAATCGTTGTTTTTTTATGCAATATCCACTTTTTGCCTTGACTATGACTTAATAATGACTTTTTAGCAGCGACCTGCCCATTCATTTGGTGTTATTGGGGTTTTACTTTTTACTCTGTCTCAGAGTGATGCACAAGAGGGAGAAAAGGGGTAGAATCAGGCAACTAAAGATGCTGCATTGTGAATATGAAGCATGCCCAGATTAAAATGAAGATTAAAATAAAGCAAACAAAGGAAACCCATTTCTCACATAAGAACACAGGTGGAAAGTGTCGTGGGGCTGACTCTCAGTTTTATTGGCATGTGACTCAGAAGGCTCAAAACAGAAAAAGCTTTTCCACATGGTAGGTAGGAGATCTGTAGATTGTCTTGCCAAAAAAAATATGGAAATAAATATTTACACGTGTTTGAGTGGGGAAACTACACAAATCATCCAAATCATAAAATACTGGAGTTGGAAGGGAAACCTGGAGGCTTCTGAATCCGTGTCATGCTCAGAGCAAAGACACCTTCAGGATTAGGTCAGGCCTGACCTTCACTGGTCAAGGCCCGACCCAGGTGAGGTTTGAATATGGCCAAGGAAAGAGATTCCCCCACCTCTCTGCATCCATCTTCCCCCAAATCCCCCCTCAGGACACTGATTGGCCATCATCACCCTTCTCCTTGCCAAGCTCTGCAGTGCCCTGGGCACCAGGTCCTGCCCCAGCCTGAGCTGTTATGTGGGGTTATCCAATCCCAGATGGAAGATTTGGCATTTTCCCGTGGAAAACCAGGGGGTTACACTGAGTCTTGCACAGAAGCCATGTCTGAACAGGGAATTTCCTGAACTAAGCAGGTTTGGATGCTTTGAGTGTATTGGAGGGTGGAAAGGCACGTGATTCAGCCTGTCCTTGTCCTAATATTTTTCCCAAGGACTCTCCTACTGTTGGAAAAGGAATTATGGGTTGAATAGATCCTTTTAATTTCAAAAGGAAGAATATGGCAAAGGTTTGCAAAATCCCAGGTGGCCTGGAGAGGGTGAATAGGGATAATCACTCATTCTCCTTCCTAATGAATGGATGAGCCAGGGTCTAAAGATCTCAGCAGATGGCAGGTTCACAGGAGGGAAGGGAGACACTTCTTTACCTAAAAAAACCCAAAATCCTGGATCTTGGGATGGCAGAGTGGGAAAAACTTGAATAGGGTGGAAGGAGGGCACTGGTTGGAGGTTATTAAACACTCCAAGGCCACTTTGGGTCCCCGAACCCTTAATTGGTGGGACAAGGAAGGATCCCACAACAGGTTTGTTGGCCTGGGTTCTGTAAGAACCCAGCACTGCTCCGTGTTCCAGGCAGGATCCTGGGCTGGATCATCTCCCAGTCTGACGTGGCTGATATTACACTGTCACCAGTGGGGTGGAAGAGGTGGTGGGACTCCCGTGGGGACGAAGAACACGGTGGGTTTGCTAAGCTGCCCCTGCAAATCCCCAAACTTACACATCAGTCAAACCTATCCATGAAGTGCTGAGCCCAGACAGTGAAGGGATTGAAGTTTTTTGAGGAGATTCACACAGGCTTCAGCCACCTTGGGCTTCTTGGTACCTCTCTGCCTGAGCCCGCGCAGCTTTGCTCAACATCAGTATCCAAAACATGCAAACTCCAGCTGGGGAGGTGGGGGGGAGTTGTCAACACCACCTTTTCTCCCCAGATCACTCTGCCTGAACTCCTGGATGAATTTCCCTTGCACAGGGAGCGGAATAAAAAGCTGATTTGAGACCTACTCATTTTCTGCCTGAATTAGTTCAATTCTCTCTGCTCGAGGCTCCTCATTCTTCTCCTCTGTGTTGCTGTTGCCCTGCTGGGACTCCCTCATTGTCCACGAGAAGCTCCTCTTCTCCTCCTAAATCGATGATTTTCTGCCTGAGCTCACAATTTTTGCCTAAACATGGACTCTTTTAGAGCTAATTTCTCCTCAACCTCACGCAGTTTCGTAAGGCACACACGTACGTGCTAAAATCAGCTTCAAAATGGCTCAGATTTATTTCAAGCCAGGTTTGGGTTTTTGTTTGGGTTTTTTTTTGCAGATGCCAAATGCATTGATTCCTGTCTGATTAAAAAACAAACAAACCCTACAGAGTATTTTCAGCATGATTTAGTGGCTCATCTACAAGGATCTTGACTGGCTTAACTAAATGGTTGGTGCTCACTCGTGTGTGGAAAAGGCCTCGGTGTCTTTGGATGCACATTATTTTATCCAACATAAACACAATTTATTTTTGGAGAGATAAAAGGCAAGAGTTTAAGCTGATGTCTCAAAGCTTGAGTCAATAACTACTGGAAAAAATCCTGCAAACAATCTCATTAATTTTTGAGCAAAATGTTTGGGTTTTAGTGAAGCTGATGTGTTTAAATATTTCTGGGTACAAACTCTTGGAATGGTTTCTTGGAAGAAAGCTTTCCTTTTAAATGTTTCTACAGCTTCAGATGAAAAAATAAGGGAAAAAAATTGTCAGATGAGCCTTGAGTGCAACGAAACATTCAATTCTAAGTCAAAGAAAACATTAGGAGTTTTTAAGACAAATAAATAATTTTACTCGATTCCTTGCTGAGAAGAAGTTTGTGTTTTGGATCATCCAGAACCATACTTTTTTCCCTTACTGTTTTTATTCTGGAAGAACCATCAAACCAGGAAAAAACCCCCCAGTATTTATCTGATTTAATTTAAAAAGCTCAAACATTGTTTCATAGCTCTTTTGCAGAACACTTTTAAGCAGTGCTAGAAATACCATCAGCATAGGGATGTTAGGTGGAATTAAACAAGATTATAATTGTTGAGGGCAGTTTTAGAACTCCTGATACAGAAAATAAGTAAAATGGTGCCACTCTGACCTCAGGCATATAAATAAATACACTACAGCAGGACAACCAGCCTTTTGTTATGTGAAATGGGCTGGCCTGGGGCTCTCACATCCCGAGGAGACAGTTGGAATTAGCAGCTCTGTCAAAAGGGCACTGAGGGCTCCATGGCAGGGAAGGAGCTGGAGGAGCCGAGGGAGGAAATCGGAGCCTGCAGGAGCTTCATGTCCCTGTGGCAGGAACAGAACCAGAGACAGAAACAGCTGCTGCCAAGATGTTGTGTCAGAGGGGATGATGGCCTGGAGCGCTCCGTGGGAGGAATGGAGTTGTTTTTGTTGGGCAGGCCCTGGGATGGGCAGTCAGACCATTCCCTGAGGACACAGAAGAGAGGGAGGCTCTGTCGTGCCTCCTCCCACCTCGTTGTGTCGGTGGGGTCTGTGGTTTGCAGAGTGCAAGAACACAGGGCACCCCAGGGGCACCACTCTGGTTTCCCTGGGCAATAATCTCTGTCTTGGGCACAACAATAGAGGACAGGTCCTTGCTGCTGCTGTGACTGGATGTTGTGCTGCTCCTGGACAGCGACAGCAGCCTCTGAGCAGTAGGGAAAAGGGGCTGAATGTGGAATCGTGGAATCCTAGAATCATAGAATTAACTGAGTTGGAAGAGACCTCCGAGATCATCAGGTCCAACCCTTGATCAGCAGATCAAGATTCCTAGATCATGGCACTCAGTGCCACATCCAGCCTCATCTTAAAAATCTCCAGGGATGGTGAATCCACCCCCTCCCTGGGCAGCCCATTCCAATGCCTGATCACTCTCTCTGTAAAGAATTTCTTTCTAATATCCAACCTAAACCTCCCCTGGCAGAGCTTTAGCCCGTGCCCTCAGTGAATGCTGTGCCTTCAGCCAACAGCCTGCTCCAGGAAAACCCAACACCAGCACACAACCATAGGTAACAAACCATGGGTAGAAAGCTGTCAAAACCCTCAGCAAAATCACTCATTCCTCTTCAAAGAGCTCCTGCCTGGAATAGCAGGTGAAGCAGGGCTCCAGCTACACCCTTAGGATCACTCCTTCAAATCTCTTTGCTGTCTGGTCTTTAAGTATCTCCCACTGGAGACCCACACAACAGCTCCAACCTCCCCTGCTCCTCTCACGTGCAGTTCTGACTCTGTCTGTGAGGACAGGAGTTTGGAGAATATCTGCACACTTTGCTGTCCCTGTGTCCAACCTCTCAGTCCCTTGGGATGTTCCCAGTGGGCTTGAGCCAGTTTCCCTGCTGTGAATTACCAGCCTAAACTGGAGATCTTTCTAGAAAAAGCAAGTGTAAAACGAGACAGGATAGAAATGGCTGGTAAAAAGAGAAGTGAGAGCACAGAAGTTAAACCAGCACTCAGCCAAGACTTCCAACACCCAGCTTAGAGATGGGTTAAGGCATCACACTTGTATTTTTGCCAGAGATGGGACTCCCACCACTCACACACTCTTGCTTGATAAAGAAAATCTGGAGGGAGAGGAGGTCTAGAAACAACTCTCCCTCAGCCTCTGAACAGTCTGGCTTTGACAAGAAAACCCAGGACAGGAGACATTCAACAACTGAAGCACAAATCATCTACCCTGGAAGTGTCCAAGGCCAGGTTGGACGGGGCTTGGAGCAACCTGGGCTCATGGAAGGTGTCCCTGCCCATGGCAGGGGGTGCAACAAGATGGCCTTTGAGGTCCCTTCCAACCCAAACCATTCTGTGATTCTTCAGTTCAATGATCACCTACAAACAGGTAAAGGTTGGTGGGGCTGCCAGGTTGACACAACATGGTTCACGAGCGAAGAGGATCTGCAGGAACACAAGTCCTACCACCACATAAAAATAAAGAGACACTTTAAAGTCAAAGAGACCAAAGGGTCTACACCAAAATAAGGAAACCAGACTTTTTCTTTTTTTTTTTTCTTTTTTTTTTTCTTTTTTTTTAAAAAAAAGATACATCATCCAGTGTATTTTTTTCAAGCTTGCTGGACATCATACTGAAGCACTGTAAAGCTGTCAGAGAAATCATACGTTTTTGTGTGTTGTCAACCAAAGCGTGCTTTTATGGAGTCAATTAGCCACAAATGATGAGCACACATCACTTGTCTGGGAATGAATTACAGTCCAACCCAATAAACACAACTGTCTTTGCTCGCTGGTCATTGCCCTGATGAGGAGGCCGTGGGATTTTGCTATCCAGCCATAAAGGAAGCTCCGTGTCCGTCGGCGTTGGGTGCTGCAGGAGTGTCTCCTTCAAGCACTGCAGTGCTACAGTGTGAGGGGAAACGGGGTCATTGGTGTTACTGCTCTGACGTGCAAACCTGGGCATGAGCTCAGAGTGTGAAATGCAATTACATCCGTGGGAAGAGTCCGTGTAAGCTGGGATGGCATGAGAGCTTGGATCTACAGCGGAGCTGCTGTCGTATTCCATAAAGAAGTGCAGCCAATGTCATCTTTACATCGTGTTTTGTGTACCCTCCACAGACCTTAGAGCCCTTTGTGAAGGTGGAGAGCCACAGTCTTATCAAGTTTTTAGGGTGGGGGTTTTTTTTTTGTTTGGTTGGTTGGCTGGGAGGGTTTTTTTCCCTTGGTTTTTTTTTTTGAATAACAGATGGGGAAAACTGAGGCACAGAAAGGTGGTTTGAGTTGCCCACAGTTGGTAGACCTTGAACCCCCCCAGTCTGGCTCACGGCTTTTCAGCCCCCCCACCTTGGACACGGTGAGAAAGAAGGGCTGTTCCCAAGGGGAATTCCCTCCACTTGTTCCTGAGGCGAGGAGAGCCGCGGCTCCTCACAGGGAGAGAGGAAGGGGCGCAGTGATGTCTGGGGGAGGGGGAGAACAACGGCACAAATGGTTTCTGCCAGCCCCAGGAGGGCAGGAGAAGCAAGGAAACCTGAAATGGAGAGGCAGGAACCGTTTGGTCAGGCACTGGGAGAGAGGACACGGCTCTACAGGATGCACTCGTGCCTCTCTGTGGCTTTCAGGGCCTCGTGCATGCTGGCGGCCGAGAGCCTCCTGTTGATGTTCCTGTACCTGCACCTCAGGAGGTTCCAGAAAGTAGTCCTCAAGTCCCTGTTGAAGAAGGCGTAGATGAGGGGGTTGATGAGGGAGTTGGTGTACCCCAGCCAGAGCAGAGTCCTCTCCAGCCGCAGCGGGATGCAGCTGCAGCGCACGCCGCAGATGAACGGCCGGGCCGTGGACATCAGGAAGAAGGGCAGCCAGCAGAAGGTGAAGGCCCCCACGATAATCCCGAGGGTCCTGGCCGCCTTCTGCTCCCGCTTGAAGATGGAGATGTTCTTCCTGTCCTGCCGGAGCAGCTTGGAGAGCGTGGCGCACTCCTCCACCGCCTTGGTGCGCCGGGAGCTGTGGTGGCCGCGGCTGGAGGCCTCCAGGCAGTAGACTCCCTCCTCCTCGTAGTGCTTGGGGAAGTTCATGAAGCGGTGCTTCTCGGCGCTGACCTTGGCCGCCTTGTAGATGCGGCTGTACATGACGAGCATCACGGCCATGGGGATGTAGAAGGCCACCCCCGTGGAGTACACGGTGTAGCCGAAGTCCTGGCTGATGAGGCACACCCGCTCCACCGTGACGTTCTGGGCCCAGCCGAAAAGGGGAGGGAGGGTGATGGAGGCAGACAGGAGCCAAACGATGAAGACCATCTTGGCCATGAGCTTCCCGTTCTGCCTCACCGGGTACGTCAGCGGGCGGGTGATGCCCAGGTACCTGGACGGGAGAGGGGTTGCAAAGAGTTAGGAGGGTTTGCGAGGGGTGAGTGCAGTTGGGTGGGTCTCGTTCCCAATCAGCTGTTAATCACAGAATCAACTAGGCTGGAAAAGACCTCTGAGCTCAGCAAGTGACCCAACCTGTGACCCAACCCCACCTTGTCACCCAGACCATGGCACCGAGTGCCACGGCCAGTGGTACACCCTAAACACCTCCAGGGATGGTGACTCCACCACCTCCCTGGGCAGCCCATTACAATGCCCAGTCACTCTCTCTGTGAAGAACTTCCCAATGTCTAATGAGAATTTTGGCCCTCAGAGGGGACAAGAAATTAATTCTCTAAATGAAGATGTTCACTTGCCTAAACACCCCGACTGAACTGTTCCCCACCACTTCCTTGCAACCAGCCCATGAATAGAATCATGGAATCACAGAATGGTTTGGGTTGGAAGGGACCTTAAAGACTACTCAGTTCCACCCCTTGCCATGGGCAGGGACACCTTCCACTAGCCCAGGTTGCTCCAGACCCCCTCCAACCTGGCCTTGAGCACTTCCAGGGATGGGGAATCCATGACATGAGGTGTCATTTAACTGCTGAGCCCAGTTCAAACTCAACACGGTTTCCTGGGGAATATAATGTTTAAAAAAGGGCTTAGTTTGGGGGAATAAAAATGCTTAAAAAAGATTATTTTTCCACCAGAACTGTTCTGTATTCAACAGAATATTCAACATATTCTATTATTGAATATTCAACAACTTCCAGCCATGGCATGTAACTCACTCCAGATTGTTGCCCTTCCCAGGGAAACACGCAGGAGTGGGATGGGTAATGCACCAGGATAAAACAGGAGTGACTCCTCCCTCACAACAAGACACTGAGGGGCTGGAGCGTGTCCAGGGAAGGGAACGGAGCTGGGAAGGGGCTGGAGCAGCAGGAGCAGCTGAGGGAGCTGGGGGGGCTCAGCCTGGAGAAAAGGAGCTCCTGGTTACACCACAGGGTGTAAATCTGAACCATCCCCACTCTTGACTGAGAGGGTTTGTGTGACTGAGAAATTGTGTCAGCTGTTGGTTGGCAATTTCCAGTTGTAATCCAATAAATCAGCAGGGAGTTGGCCACCACCAGCCAATATTCCCCCTGGAAAATTATCTCCCTGCTACTCAGTTCCAACCAGTCCAGCAAAAACCTTGAGCTGGTCATATGGATCTCTCTCCTGTCACAGCCTTTTTGATTCAAACCTCCTGCTGTCAGGCATTTGTTGGCATTTTTAGGCAGGGCCACATCACCTCTTAATTGTTCTTGGATAAATGGTGTCAGTCCGGAGGGGCAGTGGGAACAGCAGCTCCATGGACACTTTTTGCAGAGAGCTGTTCAAGGGGAAGAACAGCTTTGGCTTTTCTGCCAAAAAAAGAACATTTCTGCAGTGAATTTTATCTCTGTTGTATCATTCTTTTTCTGACAGTCAGTCTCATTGTAGGTGTTAGGAGATTTTCTCTTCTCTGATTATTTCCCTTTTCCAGATCCTCCCCCAAGATTAGAGGATGGAAATAAAATATATATATAAAAAAAATCTAATTTCTCCTTCCTTCCTGACTGCTAAATCGATTCAGAGCCCAAAGTATTCTCCTCTGACTCCCTGATAAAATGAATTTGAATTCATTCACTGAATGAATTATTCTTTTCCTGGTTTCCTCTGTATATTTTGGAGTCGATCTTAGTTACAAAAACCAACCAAAACTCTCCATGATCATCTGTATTCACAGAATCACAGCATGGTTTGGGTTGGAAAGGATCTCAAAGACCATCTCATTCCATGAGATGGGACATTCCATAAGCCAGGGGCAGGGACACCTTCCACTAGACCACGTTGCTCCAACCTGGATTTGGACACTTCCAGGGAAGCCACAGCTTCCCTGTGCAACCTGTTCCCTCCCAACCCACGGAGAGGAGAGCTGGATGTTCCCTAGGCTGGGAAAAAACCCTGCCCTGCTGCTGCAATTCCAAAATTACCACCCAAACCCCCACTCCTCTGGACATCCAAGCCGAGAACTTCGCCAAGCGAGAAGCTCTGTGTTATGTGACATCCTTTATTATGCTATTACCGGGTTTCTCTGGAAGCTGATCCACCCGGGATTAGCTGAAACTTCAAGGAATTTACACTCCAGCCGAGCAAAACGAGCAGTGACAGGATTTAAAGAGCAGGAAAAGCCGACACGTTTCATCTGCCGGTGCCTCGTGCGGGCGCTGCTGGAGGAAACGGGGCCGTTTCGAGGTCTTTGCTTTTAATTCTGATGTGAGCAGGAAGAACCTCAAAATAGGCCGGTGTTTGCAGCAGGGAGGGAGCGCAGGTGGCTCTGACAGGCACTGAAATTCGAACTGAGCTCGCTGCCTTTGAATTTCCTCCTTTTTGGGGGGTGTGTCCTGCTGCCAGTCGAGTTTAGTGGTGATCGGGTAACAAAAGCCAATTCCCGGAGCGGCGATTCAGGGGATTTGCAGGGCTCCCTCCCCGCTGTGCTGGGATGATTGTGCAGCCACTCGTTCCCTGGGCAATAAACTCTTCCCACACGCTCGTTCCTTGGGATGCCCCAGCCCTGGGTGGGGGGTGGGAGACCTGCTCCCTCCTGGGCTCCACCAGCAGCTCCCTGGAGGAGCCAGTTCAGGGAGTTTATTCTACAGGAATCCCAACGGGAATCATGGAGTGGTTTGGGTTGGAAGGGACCTTAAAGATCATCTGATTCCAGCCCCCTGCCATGGGCAGGGACACCTCCCACTAGCCCAGGTTGCTCCAACCTGGCCTTGGACACTTCCAGGGATCCAGGGGCAGCCACAGCTTCTCTGCCCAACCTGTGCCAGGGCCTCCCCACCCTCACAGCCTGGAATTCCTTCCCAATATCCCATCCAACCCTGCCCTCTGGCAGTGGGAAGCCACTGTGCCCCTTTCTCTGTCCTGCAGGTGGTGAGCTGGGAAAGGATGAGCCTCCACTCACACGGGTTGAGTGAGGACAAATGAGCCCAGATTTGGGGTTTCCTTGGCCACACTGTTTTTCCACAATTCCATACCTCCCCTGCAGCCAAATTTAAGCTCCTTCCCCGATTTCCAAGCCGATGCCATCCCTGCCCCATCCTGCTGAAGGAGAGGAGGATGCAAAAGGCTGCAGCTCCCTGTGGCTTCATCCACCCCTGCCCCAAGTCAGGCTTGGTGGGAGCATCCCAGGGATCCATCCCAGACCCAGTGCAGGGATTTTACTCAACTGGGACACATTCAGATGAGGGACACGGGAAAGACAAGCCAGGAAAATGCTGTGCAGGCTTCATCCCACTGACTTTCGGGAGGCATCCTTTATCTGAGGCTGATCCCAATTTGGAGCATATAATCTGATTTTGGGTGGAAAATACTTGCTGGGGAGATGGGAGAGCCCCAGCAGGGCTGCCTGGGAAATGGATGGAATGTTTTCTCCACCAGGAAAACCAGAAGTGATATGTGGGGTTGGGGGAGCTGCTTTTGTCAGCTGCTTGGCGTTTTTATGGGGAGTTTCATCAAAAGCTGAGCAGCCAAAAGAGGGTTGGTGGGGGTTTTTTTGTGTTGTTTTGTTTTTGGTTTGTGACATTAAAGAATCTGTAACACTGGCAGGCTTTTACATAAGAAAAATATAAGGGAAAGATGGATGTTCTCAGCATTTTTCTTTTTTGATTTCAAAGGAAATCAATCAAATCTCACTCCAGACAAGATTGGTTCTCCCAGCTTCAATGAAAAGGCTTTTAGGAAGAGCTCTGCATTAATAATCAATAATAGCAGCCTACATTTTAATAGTACTCATCATCTTGGGCAAACCAGGTCTCTTTTCTCTCTAAGCTAAGCAAAATATGAGGACAATTCAGCCATCAATAAAAACACAACCTCCTCTTTGGCAGGAGCTCCCTGACAGTGCTGACCAAGTTGGCTTTCAGGGCAGAACTGGGGGAAATATTTGTATTTCCCAGAAGCAACAGTGTTCTTCCCCTTCTTCCTTGCAGGTTTTGATTAATTGAGATAACAACCATTTAACCTCCCTTGGGTTTTTGGGGTCTCTGCAAACTCAGCTGTCCTGGTGGTGTAGCTTTGTGGCTGCCCCAGCATAGAAAGAGAGGTGGGTTTTTGGAGGGGTTTCCATCGAGGGTTAAACCAAAAATCCTGCCCATCCCCAGTTCAGGAGGAGGTGGAGGTCCAGGCATGATCCTGGATCCTCAACCCACCTCCACCCACTGCCTGTGGAGGCAGTGAGGATGTTGGGTTGTTGTGGAGCAACAGGGTGTTCGAGGTACTGCCCTGGGATAATTCCCACAACTCACAGCCCATTCCTGGGGATCCTTGAGGCAGAAAGCAGCAGGACAGGGCCCCAGTCACCTCCTCCTCTTATGTGCATCAGGGCACATCCCAATTATTCCCATTCCCTCCTCCAGGCCCAGCATGGACAGAACCCACTGACCCCTCCTGCACTTGCAGCATCCCCTTCCTCCCACTCAGGGCCAGGGTGGGCAGAGCTGGGAGGTTTATCCACCTCTTCCCTCTGCCCAAATTACCACCTTTGCTGGTTTTCTCTTTCCCTAGCTGGAAAAACATCTTGGACAACTGCCCTCTGACCTCTCAGCTGCCCCATCAGGGGAGGATGAGGCTGATGTTCCTGGGTGCTGTTCCTGGGCCAACACACCCGAAGTTCAAGCCTGTGCCAGAATTTTCAGGCTCTGGGGCAGCATTCCATGACCCAGGTTTGTCCTCCCTCACCCTGCTGAGGGGTTTGAAGCCACTTGGTGCTTCCATCCTTTCCTTTGCTGCAGCTCCCTCTTCCTCTCTGACATCCCAAAAGGAGTTTTCCCTTTTGGGAAGGAAGGGAAAGGTTGGGGTGGGGGTTGCCTGGCAGAGGTACAGCAGAGAGGAGGAGGTGTTTGAGAGCCCTGTGAGGTGGGAACAGGGTCTTGTGTCCCAGTTTACAACCTGGGAGTGCAGCTTGGAGCAGTCACAGGGCTGCTCCCGTTTAATCCAGGGGTTTCCTCTGTGAAATTCCTGCAGTTTCCTCCCTCCTGCCTTTCCCCACGGCCCTCAGCACCCCCTGGGAATCAGCCTTGGTGTCCCCAGAAACCTCCTGCCCAGTCCCAGTTTAATGGGAAAAGACAAAGTGACATCAATCCCAGGCACGGTGTCCTTGGATAGGGATCTGCTCACAGGAACAGTGACACTGGGAAGGGGAGATGTGATGGATTAGTGGAATCAACTGTGATGATTTTGGGGAAAGATCCATCCTATTTGTGTTTTTGGAGGAGTCTTTCTCCAAGGGATGGGGTGAGATGGGATGGGATTGGTTGGTTGGGAAAGGAGGGGAAGGGAAGGGGAAAAGGAAGGAAATGAGAAGGAAAGGAGGAAGAAGGGAAAGGGAATATATGTACTGGGATAAACCAGGGGTTTTGAGGACTGTATGGAGTGGAGGGAGTTGCTGACATCCTTAGCCAAGGGAAAGAGGGAGGGGAAAGAGGAAAAGGAAAAAGGAGGAAAAGAAAGGGGGAAAGGGGGAGAGGGGGGAAGATAAAGGAAGGGAAGNGAAAGGAAAGGAAAGGAAAGGAAAGGAAAGGAAAGGAAAGGAAAGGAAAGGAAAGGAAAGGAAAGGAAAGGAAAGGAAAGGAAAGGAAAGGAAAGGAAAGGAAAGGAAAGGAAAGGAAAGGAAAGGAAAGGAAAGGAAAGGAAAGGAAAGGAAAGGAAAGGAAAGGAAAGGAAAGGAAAGGAAAGGAAAGGAAAGGAAAGGAAAGGAAAGGAAAGGAAAGGAAAGGAAAGGAATGTGATGAGTGTGTAGCTGCTTCCCTGCTCCTCACCCATCAGGAGGAAGCATTAACATATTTCATTCCTGCATTTAATCCCTTCCCTCCAACAGAGTCAGGCTTCTGTCAGCTCAGAATGCACCTGCTTTTTCTCCAAAAAGCCTTTTATTAAAATAAAGCCAGTTCAGCAGAAGAGCTGGACCTTGGCTGTGGGCCTGTTTTGTTCTGTACCAGCAGCTCAGAGCTGCTCAGGGCCATGGAGCAAAGGGCAGCTCTCAGGGGAGCAGTGCCTGGTGTCAGTGCCTGGTGTCAGTGAGGGCTCCAGAGCAGGACTTGCTGTTGCCTCGCCCGGGGGGTGACATCGAGCAGCAAGCAGCAGGACTTGCTCTGTCCTTTCTGCTTTGTCACCCTTTCTCACACCTGGGGAGGTGACCAGGGAGGTGGCACAGCTGGAGGAGCATCTCGTGGCATGTGGCCCAGCCCAGTAGTGCCAGATAAACCCAGGCTGACCCCCTGACAAAGCCAGCCCACGTCAGCCCTGGCCCCCCGGCTCGTCAGCGCCGTGTCCCTCATGACGCAGGCTGGGCTGCTATAATTAGACCCACAAGGTGCTGACTTGCCCAAGCTTTGCCAGTTTGCCAGGCAGGCTCAGCCTTCCCTTCCCAGCCCCAGGTGTGGGAGCTGAAGCCAGAAAATCCTCACAAATGCACTCGCTGGGCTAATCTCAGTTTGGGATGGGGTGGGATGGGATCCTCAGCCCAGGCACCAGTCCAGGGAGCAGCAGAGCATCCCACAGGACTGGCTCCAGCAGCACTGGAACCTGGATTTTCAAAGTGCATCTGGGTTTGGGTATTTTTTTTTGTTGTTTTGCTTTCTTGAACAGTTTTATGGCCCACAGAGAAGGTCAGGTGGGTCCACCCTACAGGTGCTGTTCCTCAAGCCGAGGAAGAACAACGTGAAGCAGCTGCCTAAAGGGGGAAGGCAAGGAAGTAACTTAGGGAAGTTCCTTGAAAAAGCTCCCTGAAACAGCTGTTACAGAGAGACTGAGTCACTGATTTCCAATGGAAAACCACTTGTGAGCCCAGCTCTTCCAGAGGGACAGAGGCACTGAATTCCTATGGAAAACCACCTGTGAGCCCAGCTCTTCCAGAGGAACTGTGGCACCAAATTCCTGTGGAAAACTTCCTGTGAGCCCAGCTCTTCCAGAGGAACTGAGGCACCAAATTCATATGGAAAACCACCTGTGAGCCCAGCTCTTCCAGAGGGACAGAGACACTGAATTCCTATGGAAACCCACCTGTGAGCCCAGCTCTTCCAGAGGAACCGAGGCACCGAATTCCTACACGAAACCACTTGGAAAACACGTAGAGAACCCACCCAGGAACACGATCCCAGCAGCCCTCAGCCCCCAGCAACACCCTCATTTCGGAGCCCAGCGAACCCACCCCGCAGGTTCCCCATCCTCCCCCCCTCACCTGTCCACGCTGATGATGCACAAGGTCATGATGGAGGCCGTGCAGCACATGACGTCCATGGCGATGAACACGTTGCAAAACACCTTCCCAAAGAGCCACTCTCCCCCCACCAGGTCCGTGATGGTGACGAAGGGCATGACGGCGAAGGCCACCGACAGGTCCGCGGCCGCCAGGGACACCACCAGGTAGTTGGAGGGCTGGCGGAGCTTCTTGACGATGCACACGGAGATGATGACGAGCCCGTTGCCGGCGATGGTCATGAGGATGATGATGGAGAGCACGGCCCCGATGACGACCTTCTCGGTGTCCCCATAGAGCAGGATCTCCTCGCCGCAGTCCGTGGCGTTGGTCAGGTTGGAGGGCGGCAGGTCGGGCTCGGCTGGGGGTTCCTCAGTCATGAATGGATTCGGGAGCGATTCCCGAGCCGGGGGCTGCCGCTCTGCGCTCTCCACGAGGAGAAGGTGCTGCTCCAGGAACCTCCTGGGGGTGGCCCTCAGCAGCATGCTCTGAACTCGCCCCGGCAGTGGCACCTCCAGCAAGGACAAACCAGAGCATTTTGTCACAAACGCGCTGAGAAAAGAAAATATTCTCTCCCCCCGCCTCCTCGCCTCTCCCTCCCCTTCCATCTCCCCGGCTCTTGCCTCCCGAAGCTGCGGCTGGATCTCACGTGCTCAGCAAGGAGCCGCTTCCCAAGTCTCCTTAAAGACGCGCAGTTTGCCGGGGGAGGCTTGGAGAAAGCCCCTCTCCACTTTTAAAGGAGCACAAGCCGCCTGCAGCATCTCCCTGCTCATCCCTGCGCTTTTCCCGGAGAGGCAGCGGCAGGAGCTGCCCGTGGATTGTTTGCCACTGCCGAGCTGTGCTGCTGGGCTTGCACTTCTCCTCTGCATCCATACATTTAATCCCAGGCAGCCACATGCACGGTCTCCTACGTGGATATCGGGAGGGGGGAATGCGACAGCACAAGTCACAGCCACGAATGTGGGCGCACCCCCACCCCCACCCTCACCCCGCCGGCTGCATCTCCCGCGGCTCTCACACACAAACTTCAAAGCCGGGACTGCAAATCCGGCATGGAATGGCCACGCGGATCCATCCACAGGCACGGGAGCGCCGCGTGGAGCTGCGGATCGCGGCGGGAGCGGATCCATCACACGCAGCCCCCCGGGTACCACGCACAGTCCACATCCCCAGCTCATTCCCGGTGCCTGAGCATCGCCACCGCGCACAGCAGGGATACACGGAGAGCGGCGAGCACCCGGGAATCCACCCCTGGAAGTATTTCCGAGCCGGCCACAAGGAAACTTTGGGGCAGGGCTCACCCCCGTGCAGGGCTGCGAGCATCACGCACGACCCGCATCCTCCTTTTTTTTCCCCGTTTGTTCGGTTTTGTTTCAAACCCCGTTTTTCCCCCCTGAAGTTTTGTTTCAATCGCAGCCGGATTGCAACCCCCGCCTCCCCTCTGCATCCCAGCCCGGGCTGGGGTGATGGGGGTCCCAGAGTTACCTGTGCCGAGGGGGTGAGACATCCTCCAGGCGAGCCCTTGCGAGCTCCGGGCAGGCGAGGAAGCAAAAAGCCACCCCCGGAGCATCCTTGTCCCCGCCTCGCCGGTCCCTCCTACCGCCCTCCCCTCCCTCTCCCGGGCAGGGACCCAGATGGTCCCTGGCTCCCTCCGAGCCCCAGGGAGGAGCAAAGAGAGGGAAAGGGGGGTCCGGGCTGGATCCTGCAGCGATGGGAGGGAGAGGGAGGGGAGCGAGTGAGGATCTGGAGGGAAAGGCTGGAAGAAGTTCAGGAGATGCCTTTGAACGCGGCGAGGCAGGAGGAGCAGCCTGGATCCCAGCGAGCAGGGGGACGGGGAAAGGCTATTTCCAGAGCGCCCTTCCTCATGATTTTTTCATTATTATTTTACAGGAGAGGGTTTCTTTCCCCATTCCATGTGTTTTCCCACCCCTCCTACGTGTAGCAGCTCCCGCATTCATTCAGCTCCTCTCTGGAGAGCAGCGAACAGCCAGGGAGGGGCAGATCCCTAAAGAGGAGCCCTTCCCTTATCCTAGGAACATGGAAACAAGGACTGTACACAAACCAGGCAACAACATGCAAAGATCCACATCCGCTTCCCTCTCCACCAAATGTTCCATGGACACTTTGGAGCAGGGATCACTCCCGTGCTTCAACCCAGGGCACCGGACAAGGCGCTGTTTGCTCCTCCCGGGGTGGAAGATGCGGAGCAGAGACATCTCCTGCACTGGCTGCTCCTAGGGGCAGTTCCCTTGGGAATGTCCTGGAGGGGACATTCTGAGGGGCTTCTCCCCTTGCCCCACCCCGCACCCCTCGGGATGGTGGAATTCGGACAGGGGGGGACGCGGGAAGGCGGCTCTGGAGCTGTTTGCAGGCTCGGGAAGCGATTCCCGCTGCGCTGCCCCGTGCACTGAAAGCACAAGACTGGAATCTCATCCCGGTGCCAGCGGCTCCCTCTCCCATCCCATGACTGTGCAAACACCCGGGCACCCTCCAGCCCTCCCGGGGGGCTGATGATGGGGAAAATGCCAACCCTGCATCACCTCCGGTCAGAGCCGGCAACACCCCCGGGGGATTCTTGGGGCAGATGTTCCCGGAAAAAGGTCCATGTGCAAGGAGAGCGCCGGGGAGCTAAAACAGGGCTGTTCAGGCTCTACTTAACGCCGGGGTTTCTCCTTCGCTGCTCGAGCTTCGCAGCGTGTGTGGGAGGCTGGCGAAAATAGCTTCCTCACCAGGGCAGGACGTGCTGGAGCTCCCGTGTTTTTTTTTTTTCCCTTTTCCATGACAGGTGGGGTGGTTTTTTTTTCCCAGTGACGTGCCAAGGTGGGATGGGACCGATGCAAAGCTGCAAACCTCGCTCCCTGCACCGTCCTGGGCACCGGGAGCTGCCTCCGTGGCCGGTCTGAAATCGCCGATGTTTGGCAGACAAATCCATATTTCCAAGGAGAAAAGGGGATCTGCAGAATTCCCTGCTGCAGGAATGAAGGGCTCTGCAGTCTCAAAACCCAGACAAACTCACCCAAGAAGAAAAGCAACCCCCGAGGACCAGCTTAGGCAGCCCGTGGCCACGTGCCTGGAGAATTCCAGGGAAACAATCTTTGCCCGAGCTGCCCTGGGAGAGGGGTTGGCAGGAAGGATACGAGGTGGGAGATGGGCAGGAGGGGTTTTTCCAGCTTCCTGGAGGTTTCCTTTGGGAGAACAACCCAGCAAGCAGCTCCTGTGAATTAGTAAGGAGAGACAGGGAGGGATTTTTTTCCCCCTCACACTGGGAAGCAGCTGGATTATGCACAGAGTCGAGTCCTGGCAGGGAGGAAGGACAGAAGGTGCTTGTGGAGGTGATGAACTTCATGGACCCTTTGCTCTGGCCTTCCAGGACCTTATGGCAGAGCCTCAAAATCCTGCAGGAGCTTCAGGGAGCAGCACTGATCCCCTTTAGTTCCCAGCCCAGCCCCGGTTCTGTAGGATACAACCCACACATCTCCTCCCTTTCAAACCTCCTGGGCACTCCAGAGAAGGGTTTTTTCCCACTTTCCCAGGGGAATGAGCTGCTCTCAGAAACTGGGGAGCAACAGAATTCCTGCAAAAACAGGCAGAAAGCCACTGCCAGCTCATGGGACGTGCGCTGTAAGGGCACATTCTCTGCACGGGCTGATTTTCGGGAGGACAGAAGGGAAAATGTTGATTTTTATGGGAAGAAAGAATTAAAATAACCATTATTTTCCTGGCTGAAACCCTTGGTGCAGCATTTCTCCAGCCACAGGCCACAGTGACCTTGCTAAGACACTTGTTTCTGGGGCACTGGGAAGCACTAATTGCATTTCATGGCAATTAGGGGAGGAAATGGCCAGTGTGCCTCAGCTCAGCCACTAACTGGAGCTTTCTTCCTTTGGCTGAGGAGACTGGAGCACGGAATTGGAGGAGCAGGGATGTTGCTGGAGCCAGAGGGATGAACCCCAAGGAAAACTGTCCTCCAAAATAAAGCTGAGGAGCAGAAGGCACAAAAAAAACCCCAAAAACTTCCCCCTCCATCTGCAGCAGTGGAGAGGTGAACAGAGCCCTCCCACTGTTTTCCACCACACACATCATCCCATTTCCGTGTACAAATGACCATAAAGTGGCCATTTTATTAACAATTAATTGTTAATATTACGCCCTATTAAGTCTAATGGTGAGGTAACAGGCACAGTTATTAATATGCAAATTTTGAGGCCCGAGATTAACTCCAAGGCCCCTCCACCTCTCCGTGTTTTCCCAGAGCAGCATTCCTCCCTGGGGAGGCAAAGCCTTCCCAGATGGATACAATCAATCACTGGAGACCATCAGCTCTCAGGGAGCATCTCCAAGGATGAGAGAAGTTGGGGATGAACTGGTCTGGGGGTGTCCAAACCCTCTCAGATTTGGAAAACAGAGGAGCTTAAGCCACTTCTGCAGCAGTGTGGCCAATAACCCAGACCTGTGGAGACACCACGGTGCTGCTCCCAGGGTTGGGATCAGGAACAGGGATGAATGAGGTGTTCCAACAACCCAAATGACTGAATGGGAGCTTAGGGGAAAACTGGGGTGCTTGGAAGGCCCAGGAAAGCAGCAAAGCTCTGCAGTTCAGCTTTTTGAAAATCAACTTGCAATTTTAAAGAGGAGAAAAGGTGTTCGAAGCAGAGACCCCAAATAAGAAATTATGGCATTTGAGTGGAACAGTTTTGGCTGGATCAGAAAAAGATCTCATAGAATCAGGGAATGGTTTGGGTTGGAAGTGATTTTTAAGATCACCTTGTTCCCCCTGCCATGGGCAGGGATACTTTCCACTAGACAAGGCTGCTCCAAGGCCAACCCAACCTCACCCTGGACACTTCCCTGTCCCTATTCCCTGGTGTGAAGTCCTCAGCCCAGGTGACCATTCCTGCACCCTCCCATCCCTTTGGCTTCCCATCCCACAGTGGTGACATCAACAGCCAAAGGATTTCAGCCCAGGGATCCAACCAGCAAAGGGCTTCCTGCCTAAAATCCTGTTTCCATGAAGGGAAAAGCCAATCCAGCACTGAGGAGTTAAAGATTTACCTGTGACTTAAAGCTCTGAGTCGGGCTTTCGCTTTTTCTATTTACTGCACCTCCCTAAAATAGCAAAAAAACCCCTATAAAATTAAACTTTTCTGTTATTTATAAAGGCTCTTGATACGTTTCGCTGCCTGAGCAGATGGGGAGCAGTTGGAAATGTCACCGGAAAACGCCCTCCAAAGGAGACATCCTGATAGTTCATCTCCAAAAGGAGGATTTGCTGACGAGCAGAGGGGTTTAACGCCGTTCCAGGCAGCCACGCTCCCTCTGCTGGAGTCTGCACGGACAACAAGGCAGCTTTTGGTGCTGAAATCACGATTTTTCGTTACCTGGGAGGGCTCTCAAGGAGTTTTCTCTGTGCCCCATCGCTGATAAATCCAGGGCAAGACGTGCTGGCAGCTTCATCCCGACGTCCTGCACAGGTGGGATTGTCCCAGGGGAGGATGGGGATAAGCAGGAAGGACATTTGGGGATAAGGTGGAGGGAGAGAAGCCCCTGAGAGGAAACTTTTCACCTGAAGCTGTGGTGGGTGCCAAAAGGCTTTCCAAGGGGGATGATGAAGTCAGAGGAAAACCAAAAACCTGAAATATGAGAGGAAAGGGTGAGGAAGGAGTGATTTGGCTGAAGTTTCCTACACAAACCCTTAGGCCCTGCAGCTCTGGCCCCCACCTGTAGTCACCCATCTGCCAGAGTTTTATTAATCAGCTGGTAGGCTGAGTGCTCAGTGTTTATTTAAAGGATGTTTATTCCATGGATGTGCAGCATTCCCACCTCCTGCTCTCCCGTCCACCTGTTCCAAGGGCTTGGGCAGAGCCTGATTTTAGGTGCAGTGCAGTGAGGGAGCTGCTGGTTTAGGTTTTGGGGCTCAGGTGGAGTCGTGCAGGGTGGAACCAGCTCCCCTTGGTGGCTGGAGAAAAGTCTGGAGAAAAGGAGGCTCAGGGGGGACCTTCCGGCTCTGCAATTCCCTGACAGGAGGGGGGAGATGGAAGAGCTCCCAGGGAACAAGGGATGGGAGGAGAGGGAACAGCCTCAAGTTGTGCCAGGGGAGGTTTAGGTTGTATATTGGGGAAATTCCTTCCTGGAAATCATTGTCCAGCCCTGGCCCAGCTGCCCAGGGCAGTGCTGGAGTCCCCATCCCTGGAGGATTTAAAATCCCTGTGGACGTGGCACCTGGGGACATGGGTCAGTGATGACCTTGGCAGTGCTGGGGAATGGTTGGACTGATGATCTCAGGGGGCTTTTCCAGCCTTTGTGGCTCTGTGGTTCTCTGGTTGTCCTGTTACACCTTGGGACCATCCAAACTCTTGAGGGAGCCAAGTGGGTGATGCAGAACAAGTACTTCTGGTCAAACTTCTCTTTAAAAGTCAGCAGGACACATCCCTCTGGAGAATAACAGGAAGAAGCCTGGGGTTCTCTGTGCTCGGTGCCAAAGCCCCTGGAAGTGCAGGTTTGGAAGTGAAACCCCTCCTTGTCTTCTGTTGTCTGTCCCCTAGATGGCACCTGCTCTCAGCACATTAAATCCCTGCTGGAAAACAGCTCAGGGCTGCAAAGTGCCGCCCAAAAAATGAACACAACCCCCCCACCCCAAACATAAATAAATAAATAAGCTTCAATTCATGGGTGTTTTTCGGCTCTTACACTAAAAACTTCAGGTATCTGACCCACTGTCAGCTGCAGCGTTTCTGCTGCCTTCTCTCCTGGTCCATCCCTGGGTTCCTGATCCCCCCAAAATGCAGGGGACAGGGGTTAATGGGTTCCTTCTCACCAGCTCTGCTGCAGTGGCACCTCCCGGGGCCGTGATGGACCCTGTCAGACCTGGAACACTCCAGGGAGACATTTCAGTCCTTTTTAGGGCTGGGAAGTACAGGGAGGAATATCCCAACCCCCCTTTCAGTTGAAACCAAAGCAGGATGTCGAGAGGGGAAACCCACTGACAAACTCAGAGCAGTTTGAAGAGGCAGCCACCCTAAATAATCCCTTTTTCCATCCTTCCACACCGAGCCATGGTACAGGGCAAACCCCCAGCTCACACCCCCGGGGCCTGGCTCCCCTTTGAGCAGTTTGTCCATGTAATTTTTGGCCAATGCACATTTCAATCCTCCTGCAAAGCTCCTGGCAGAGCTTCCCCTTTGTGTCCTGGTGGGGGAGGAAGGATGTGGTGGGGGGAAACGTGTCCCCATCCGACCCTTTCCTTCTCCAGCTCGAGTCTGCACCAAATGCCACTGCCATTTAAACCAGCTACCACTAGAAATCTGCTTTGAACAGGGGCACTTGGCACCTTGCAGGGTTGTGGTCAGGGTTAAGATGTTCATCCACTAAAATTCCATGCAGTGACATCCAGAAGGTGACAAACATGTCCTTCCCACCTCGTTCCTGCTCCTCAGCACTCCTCCCGAGGGAGGGATGGATTCCTGCGTGTTCACAGTCCTGGCTGCAGCCCAAAGGTGCTGCACAGCATTCCCAGCTTTCCAAGGCCACTCCTGGGCTCCCTGGGGGAGGGACCCTCCTGGAGTGGAGGAAGGCAGATCCCACAGGAGCACCATGGACCTCCAGCAGACCCCACATCTCCCAGGAGGTCACAGCGGCTTCTTACCAACTCCTCCATCCTGGGCTCGGGGTCTCCAGCATGTCCAGGAGGGAATAGCCTTGGATAGGACACACTTAAGCTCTCCAGTCATCCTGGAAGAGCAACAGAGAGCTGCAAAAACAGCTCCTGAGCCTCCCCTGACCCCATTTTTCTCTCTTCTCAGTGGGGTGGTACAAGACTGGTGCAGCAAATGCAGTCTGAGCACTCCTGTCCTGCCCCAGGGACGGGCACATCCCAACATTCCCAGCGTGGAGCACCTCCCATCCCACAAATGTGAGGCTGCCCACGTGCTCTGCAGCCCTCCAAAGCCACCACCCCACAAACTGCTTCCCCCTTGCCCTGCTGTTTGCTGGGGATATTTTATTTTACACACACGTATTTGTACGAGGCAGCTCCACCTGATGCAGACCAGAGCTGGGAGAGGAATCCCAGAGGATTCCTGGAGGGATGCAGTGGCTGCAGGCAAGGAACAGGGCTGCAGGCTCTGGCTGCTCCCAGATGATGTTTTGGGACCCCCCCAAGCCATTCTCAGCCTTGCCCTCACCTCACCCTCAGCTTGTGTTGCCACTCCAAAAGCTCCTCTTCCAGCCAAGGGAGCTCCTCCAGGATCCTTGAGGGAGCTGGAGGGCAACTATCCAAGCCTGGATCCTGTGGTAGGTAACCAGGGAATTTACTCCTTGGAGGAGTGGGTCATGTGACAACATTCACCAGGTTTTGGGCTTCTCTCTGGGTTGGATGATGCCAAGGAAGTCAGAGCCAGCTCCAGATGCTCTCAGGGCACCACACCACGTAAAAGGTGCAATTATTTCTTACCCTTCCCTATGAAATATGAAACAATCCAGGTTTTGGCTCTCCAGCCTCCCACAAATAAGATGTGTGTTCTCACACCCACAATTGAGATGCTCAAATGCTCCAAGTGTTGGGGGTGACACAAATATCACCAGAGAAACACAAACTGAGCACGAGGAGGGAAGTCTAAGCCACGCTGGGAGCTTTGGTTTAAACAAAAGACACTGATCAGGCACAAAGTAGAAATACATAAACAGCATATTTCTTTTTATTTTGGTTTTAAACACAGAGCTTCCTTATACAATAAAGGAATTCCCCCTCCCTTGCCCCAGGCAACTCCTATCCAAAGAAACCGTTCCCTGGAAAATCAGCACTAGGGAGAGGAGATTTAGGAAGTGCAGCATCCAGGTCTCCCTGAACAGGGGCTTTCCCTCACCTAAAATATTCCCAGCAACCTCCTGGTCGCCCAACACAGAAAGATTCACCCAGGGAAAAATCTTGGGAGATGCTGGAAAATAAACCCAACCCTGTGGAGAAAAGGGATGGAGGATTTGAGCTGAGCTCCAGGAAGGTTTCTCCTTTTAAACAGAACTCATCCTGCATTTACACTCCCTCCAGGGAAAGCAGGAGGAGAAAACGAGGGAGTATTTAAGTTACAGCCCCTTCCTCAGGTGGGAGCAAAGGGTTGGTTTGCATTAATATTAAAGGGTGTGTGCTTTGGATAAAGTTTGGGGTTTTTTTAGCAGCTGAACTGCTGCACTTTTTAGTGAGAGAATTTCTGTTTTCTAGGGTGACATCTCATAGAATCACTGAGTGCCCTGAGGGGGAAGGGATACACAAGGATCATCGAGTCCATCTCCTTCCTGGGTGGGAACAAGGTATAAATTCTTATCAACAAAGGGGACTGGGAGAACTGGGGGGGATGAACATCCCCAAAATATCAGAGCACTGAGCCACTGGCCTTATTCAATCAGGATGGCTCCACCTGATCCAAATCCTCACGGGGTCAGCAGCACAACAAACCTCTCACTTCCCAGGGGCTGCTGTGCCTTGCAGCTGAATCCTGCTTCATCCCATGGGAAGGGATCCATTTAAACCTGCTGGGCACTTCAGAGCCCACCTTCAGGTTGGACACGGACAACACACATCCCATGGATGCAGCTTCCAGATTTGGGCACTTAATGCCAGGAGCAGAAGTCTTGGAGAGGGGAGGGAGCTGCTAATTCCTGGGGAGGCAAAGGAATCTGGAATGAAGGGCATGGAGGGATGGAACAAGGGGGAATGGCTTCAAATTGAAAGAGAGTAGGTTTAGATGGAATACTGGGAAGGAATTCCTGGCTGGGAGGGTGGTGAGGCCCTGGCACAGGTTGGGCAGAGAAGCTGTGGCTGCTCCTGGATCCCTGGAAGTGTCCAAGGCCAGGTTGGGCTAGTGGAAGGTGTCCCTGCCCATGGCAGGGAGGTAGAAATGGATGATCCTGAAGGTCTTTTCCAACCCAAACCCTTCTGTGATTCTGTGAATGACTTAAAATCCTGTTTATGTAGGTGGGACTCACCTGGGGCTGCAGTTTGAAGTCAGTGCCATTGGTCCCAAATTTGAGAAACGTGTGATGCTTCACATAACAGAAAGGTGACCAACACAACTCCCAAAGAGAAGGGAGGGGACAGGGCCTGAGCTCACTCCTGTCACTCAGATGTCCACCAGCCACCTCCTGAAAAGGGATCACCAGCAGCACTGGAGGGTTCCAGCCCCTCTGGCAGAGCCCAGCAGAGCCCTGTTCCCCTGCCATCATTCACAGGGACACTGCAGCCATCCTGTCACATCAAATTGACCTAAAAAAACCCACATTAAGACACCAATTGTTGCTGATGGGCAGAGGGAGAACTGCTCCCAACCCTTCCACCACCTGTTGAATTCGATTTGAGGATTTTCTGCAACCCCCATGTCACATAAATACTTCCACTGCCAGAGAGCTTTTTCCTTCTTTTTGTTTTTTTTAAGCTAGGAAGTGCCAGCACAGCTCAGCTCAAGAAGGAGAAAATTGAATTGCAAGCTGTTTTTCCAACTCCTTGCATTTTGTTCCCCTGTTTGGGTTCCCACCTGTGGGCACAGAAGGGGCCCTGCTGGCTTCTGCAGCAGCAAGGATTTGTCCCAGGGATGAGGGGCAGCCTTCAGCCCCTCCAAGGCAGCAGGGATGCAGATGGGGAGCAGAAGGCAGCACCTCCCCCAGGACAGGCTCTTAAATATTTAATGTGACAGTAGAACAGAGCCAAGCGACTCCCAGAGCTCATGCAGCACTTTGTATGAGGGGAGGAAAGACACGGCCAGGGATTGTCTGGGTGTGAAAGGAAAACACACAAAAGCTGTAAGAGGAAAAGTGCTAATTTGTGTTTCCATGCAACTCCCTCCTCTGTCTGCTCTTCCCACAGAAGTGATGGTTTGCTCTTTGCAGCCAGTCCTGCACTGGGCCAGGGTTTGGCACTTAAATGCCTTCATTAGATACAAAAACAATTAGAGGAGATTATTCTGACAGCCACAGGCCTCAACACCGGAAGAAAAATGGGGCAAACCCATCCCATTATGTCCACTGGAGTTGTTCTGGAGGCTTGGAAGCCCAACTGGAACACTGGGCCATGAAAGCTGGAGAGAAGCAGAGGACAGTGCAACTGCTGGAGAGTTATGAATCCTGCAGAATTCCTTGTGATGGCAAAGCAAGCCCCAAAGGAGCTGCCACTGCCACACTGCTGCTCAAGTTCTCCAGAGGAAAATTCCCACTTGGCACTTTAGCAGCATTCCCGAGGTGGAGATTCCAGAGGCAGCTTCCAGAGGAGGGGCTGGAGAAGACAGCAAATGGCTTTGTGCTGAGGTACAGGGGGAACAGACACATGAGATGAGTTTGAGCCCTTCAAACTCAAAAGGGGAAAATTCAAAGTGCAACAACCAACACAAAAAAGCTTTATCCAGGAGGAACATGAACGTGTGCCAGCAATGGTGTAGGTGCCTGGTGGGACACAAACTGGGAAACAGGAGGTGCTTCTGGTGACACAACAGGTCTCAGACCCTTTTTTGTTGCCAACCCTTTCCCTCCCACCCCTGGGTGTTCTCCAGCTCTCTCCAACTTCACGTTTCTCCAAGGAGTGTGCACAGAACACAGTCCAGGTTCTGCAGCAGTCAGACACCACAGGCAAAAGCTGACAGAGTTTCAGCCTCTGGGTACAGCTGACGTGGATTTTTTGGGGGAGAACCCTCTGACCTGCAGTACCACCCCAGTGTGACCATCTCCCAGATCTCTGCTCGGAGCATCCCGGTTCTCACAGGTCATTGGGAAGAGCTGTTCACGTCCCACACTCGCTGGGGCTCATCTTGGAGCATTTCAGCAGCTCCAAAGGAAACCAGCTGAATTCCTTCACTCCATCCCCACCCTTTCACAGCAAAGGCACTGAAGCACATCCAAGCAGAGCTTGACATTTATTAACAGCTTCACATGTTGACTCCTGGGAGTCTGGGGGTTGTTGCTGGTGGAGTTGTCAGATTCGCTTCCTAAGCAATCCCCAAAGTGCTGCCCTGCTTGTTCAGCACTCCACATTTTCACCAACTTCCCCTTAATTTAAATGGAGAAAACACATCCACATTTCCATACAAAGCACGTCAAGATTATTTTTGAAGGCAACAAAATAAGTCTCGGACCAAGGAAACCGTTCAGGTATAAATCCAACTTTAATTGTCAAGCTCATTCTCGCTCCTACATTCAACGCAAAGGATCAAAAACTACACGTTTGAGAGCAGAATTTTATTCTCTCCCCAGTTTCTGATCGTTTTGGCAGCTGTCAAAAAATAACTTCCACAAATCCACTCATTCCAGCAGCTTTTCCCTACCTTGTGGTCCCCAGGTGAACACCGTGGACTCTCCCAGCAGCTCATCTCTCAAACCCAGTTCTTTGGCAACAGTTACACAGAGCATTGTGCGTATATAAAGAGCTTATAATAAAACTTCTTTTACATTCTAATTGTCTCAACCTTCACAGAAGTATTAAAGTGTTCAATCAACTCTGAACAAACCCTCCTTCCCCTGGTCAGCCCACTTCCTGGAAACGCCTGCACTTGAGTCAGCAAAACCAGAAGCAAACGAGAAGAGAAAAGGCATGAAAAATAAAAATAATCCTCTGCAGGATCATGACAACCCCTCAGGAGACAAGAGGCCTCCAGACATCTCCCCTTCTACCCACATATTGGAGATATGGGTCCAAATGTTCAACCACTCTAAGCCAGCACAACTTCCCCCCCCCCCCCCCCCCCCCCCAAGCCGATTTCCCCT